>CM053763.1:31755800-31840017 GCA_028658305.1 Pachyuromys duprasi
CCACTATTCTGTTTCTATGCCAATACCATGCAGTTCTTATTACTATTGCTCTGTAGTACAGCTTGAGGTCGGGGATGGAGATACCTCCAGATGATCTGTTGTTGTACAGGATTGTTTTGGAGATTCTGGGTTTTTTGTTTCTCCATATGAAGTTGAGTATTTTTCTTTCAAGGTCTATGAAGAATTGTTAAGGTATTTTGATGGGGATTGCATTGAATCTGTAGATTGCTTTTGGCAATATGGTCATTTTCACTATATTAATCCTACCAATCCATGAGCACGGGAGACTTAAGGCCAACCCTTGGGCAGAGTGCAGAGAATCTTATAAAAGAAGTGGGAAATAGTAAGATCTGGAGAAGACAGAAGCTCCACAAGGAGAGCAACAGAACCAAAAAATCTTAGCACAGGGGTCTTCCCTGAGATTAATACTCCAACCAAGTAGCATGCATGGAGATAACCCTTGCACAGATGTAACCCATGGCAGTTCAGCCTCCAAGTGGGTTCCATAGTAATGGGAACAGGGACTGTCTCTGACAGGAACTGATTGGCCTGCTCTTTGATCACCTCCCCCTGAGGAGGAACAGCCTTACCAGGCCACAATGGAAACAATGCAGCCACTCCTGATGAGACCTAATAGACTAGGATCAGAAGGAAGGAAAAGAAGACCTCCCCTATCAGTGGACTTGGGGAGGGGCATGCGTGGAGAAGGAGGAAGAAGAGAGGGGTTGGGAAGGGAGGAGGGAGCTACAGGGGGGGATACAAAGTATATTTAATAAATAAAGTGTAATTAATAAAAAAAATTTTAAAGCAATTCCAAGGTAAAAATCTTTTATTTCTTTTCTTAATGTGATCCTGATGCATTGCTGGTGACTTGGAGTCCATCACTGATGTTTAATCCATGCACGTTTGTCTCCCCGGTGCTGGGATTAAAGTTATGGCCACAAAACCTGCTGTTAAATAAATTTTAACATTTTATTTTTGAGCATATCACGTTTGCTTTATTATTGTCTTTCCCTTTTTCTGAAGTTTGCCATATAGAATATGTAGTATACATTTATATATGTATATATTATTGTATGTAATATTTCTGTTCTGTTTGAGAGTTTTGTGCTTCATTTACTTGTTAACTATTTTTTTGCTACTTTTTAAGAACAAGAAACATTGTCTAAAATTAATAAAGTAAAATGATCATAGGGAAAAGTCAACACTGACCTAAGACTAGCAAAATCAAAAGATCTATTCAAAATACTCCAGTTGTCTTCAACATCTGCCCTAGCATATATTGTGCAATGTGGGATGGCATGAAGAATCACTCCTGTTTTCCTTTTTCTTTCTCTCCCTACTTCTCAGACCTTCCTTGGCCTTCACGACATTGATATTTTTTTAAGGGAATAACACATTGAATCTTTTTCAGAATGTTTTCCAGAGGAGTGTTAGCTTTGCATACCACAGCCTATGGTGTGTAGTAGTGTGATGGGCTTGTTAATGCTCCATATTGGGGAGCTCCCTTACCCCTGGTTTGTGTCAGAGCCTATGGTGTTCTTTTTGATGACTTTCTTACTTCATTATTTATATCTTATTCCACTCTGCTCTCTCCATTGATTAACCCTTTAATGCTGTGAATTTGGAAAATCTATCACATCCCGACTTCCGTGCCATTCACGTGGGCTTTCCCTAGACTTTCACTTCCCAGCATAGTCTTCCAAGCCTCCCCTCAGCCTTGCCGAATCTGAATGCTGAAATACAAACTTTCCTAAGACTCTCCTCAATCTTTAGTGACTATGACCTTCAGTTCTGCTCAGTTGTTTTCAGGACCACACAAGCAACACGACTGCTTATGACAACCGTTCTCAATTTGTGGGTCATGAACCCTTTGGGGTTGAATGACCCTTTCTCAGGGCTCACCTAAGACCTCAGAAAACACAGATAATTCATTGTGGCTCACAACAGTAGCAAAATTACAGTTATGATGTAGTAACAAAAACAGTGTTATGGTTGGGGGTCACCAAGACATAGGAACTATACTAAAGAGTCACACTATTAGGAAGAGTGAGAACCACTGGCTTATCAATAACCTGTGTAGGAAGATTTCCTTTGGTCAAATAAACATGATGAGCTATCGTTATTGCTAAAACTTGTATACTATATATTAGCATATTGGACACGGAAGTTGTATGGTTAATACATTCAGAATTTCTTAAATGTACTTAAAAGGAGACCTTTTTGCCAGTATCTTAAGAAATAAGGGATCAATGGAGCCGCTGTTCTGTACAGTAGCCTTCAGAAAGCACAGCTGTGCAGCTGTCATGCTAAGGCTGCCTTCCAGCAGTATTTGTACCTTCTCTTTTTCACCAGCTCAAAGGCTGCTTCTCTCTGTGCAATGTTCCTTCTCTTCCATCAGTCCCATACTGGCCCCTGGTTGCATGGACATTCACATCTTGTTATTGAATGCGCCAAGCTTCTGTATGCATGACCATGTGATGCAGACATGTCTACCAGGCCACCTCCTTCCTTCTGGCTGCTCAGACTCCTGATGAGAAATCCAGTTCCAACAGTGTTCTCCTCCTGATGTCTGTTTTCCTCTCTTTCTTCTGAGGATTCGTGTGTTGTCTAATCTATTGGGACTTCTATAACAAAATGTCACAGATGAGCAGGCTTATAAAGCATGACAATTTAGTTCTCACAGTTCTGAACTTGAAAGCCCAAAATCAAGATGCCAGAAGAGTCTGGGTCTGATAAGTATTTGTTTCTTCATAGATGGTCAACTTCCTGATTCAGTGACAGGTGACCTTGATAAGAATGATGAAGGCTTTGCCCCCATAGCCTACTTACATCCAAATTCCCACCTCTTACTCCACGGGGGGGGGCAATTTCAGCATAAGAACTGGGGAGAATATAAGCACTCAGATGATAGTCCAAGATGATTAACTCTTTGCCTGCCTGCTTCTTTCTCCACATACCAAGCTTATGAGCTTGGTGTATACCTATAAATAATATCACAGTCCTTGGAACTCTAGGAGCTTTGATGGTGGACGAAATGAATAAACAGAGACATTATGTGTTCTACCTGCCATTAGAGTGCCTTCTGGTTGGTCTGTTGACATCAGTTATACACGGTGATGATATCACATTATTGGAACTTTAAAGGAACTTTAAAGGAACTTTTTAAATAAAGTGAACATTATAATTATCTGAAAATAGAAAGCTTTTATGTCTCTTTTCATACACCACTTGGGTACCTTTTGAAATATTTGTTACAAGTGAGGAGAAGAGAAGAGCTTGACTTTTTTCCTTTGAATAATAATCCAAACCGGTAGGTATCATGCATATTTCAATTTAAAAAACTTAAGATTTACAAATTAAGAGTACATGTTCATATTATTGCTTATGTATGAGAGAAAAAATACAGAATATGTACATTCTACATTTGTGAAATGTTAGTAATTATTGTTTGGGAGAAGATGTGACATCGTTGCACTTAGCTTTTAATCCTGTGGCCACAGATTTTCTTTTCCCTTGTTCACTCAAAAATACCTCATTATGTGTTTATTTATTTTCTTTTTTCATTTTTATTTTTATTCATTATTTACTTTTACATTTTCAGATCTGTTAGTATTTCATAGATTCGAAGGGGAAGATAGCAATATCTGAGAAGCACAATGTATCTGTTTCCTCTGAAATAAAATTACAAGTGTAACATCTAGTCCCAGTTCCCTTTGCTGTGTACGTACATGCTGCCAATCAGCAAACCTGTATTTTCAATTTGGTGTAGACCTGTAAAGAACATGGGTGTGAGCAGCGTTCTCACATCCTTCTATAACTTTCACAAACAGCCCTCACCTTGTCAGAGTCCTAGCTTTCTTGCAGTTAAAGCTGTGATTCTTTTGACCTCTATATTTGTTCAAGATAACTGGCTGAAAGCTTTGTCTATAGTACTTGTGTGTTCTCGTGGCTCGTCTTTCCCTTTCAGCTCAGCACTTAACTGTTCCTCTTCCCTCTGTCTGAAATCTAGGTCTTCTAAGAGGGTCAAAACATGCTATTTCCTAATCAGAACTCTTGGGGCTTTATCTTGTGCAGTTCAGTTCCTGTCCTGTCTCCAGACAATGTTGGAGGAGTGAACTTTTACACAGCATAGATTTTTTAAAAATATTGTCTTCTATTCTTTGAAATCAACTGTTGAGGTAAACTTTATATTTGTCTTCCATTTAAATGAGTTCCATATAGATTATGGCACAGGAGTAGAGTGTAACATTCAATCTCCTTGTCAACTGTGATTCATACGGAAACCCCTTTTACTGACTGCCAACAACTCAAGCGCTTGAGATATCAAGGTCTGAGGGATCACAGATTTTGAGTGAGCTTGGTCCTGGCAGGAACACAGTGTACATTCCAGGTTTGGGGGGAAAAAAAGCATAGTTTACAGTTGCAGGGCAAGGACAGTTGTTGCCAAAGCACAGTTGGGGAGAGTTGGTAAATGCATGATAAAAGCTACCCCAAATTCAATACTCTACCTTGTTTTTGTGTGTGTTTGTGTGTCTCTTTCCTCCCCATCCCCTTTCTTTCATTTTCTCCCTTTCTCTCTTTTGAAAATTTGGGGCCTCGTTACTGTTCTGAAACTCCTTACCCATTGTTAAGTAGCAAGCTAGTTAAATTATCTGTGGCACCATAGGACTGATCTAATACTCCAATCATAATTGGATTTGGGCTGCTGAAATATGTGGTCTCTTGAATCAGCATTACCAAACAAGGCAGCTTTGAGTTCCTTATGGTAAACTTTTATTACTGTTTTTCGGTCTCCAAGCACTGCCAAACATCTTGAGCTTTGTGGAATGATTATAAACTTTGTAAAGATAAACCTTTGATTCTACTTTGAAATTTGGCTGCAGGATGCCAAAATTATAATAAAATTGCATATATTTCAAAATCAGAGACCTATAAAACCATTTGGATCATTCAGTGCTAGAAAAAAATTAGTATCATCGAGTAACTGATAAATGGGCATTACAGGCTTTCAGAGGAAAAATGAAAACCCTGGCTTGTGGCCGTAGAGCTAGCTTGCAGTCCAGGCTGGCTGCTTGCAGATTCCTTGCATATTTTGAAAGCTGCCCCTTTACAATCTCTAAAACATTTGTTAGAAACACTTCATAATGCAAGCTTGTTTCCCTTGGCACCTCAGCAGAGAGGTTCTTGCTTTCAGCTCACAATCGGAGGAGTTTTGCTGGGAACAGAAAGAATTCTGTCTGTAACACGCAGTGCTGGTGCTGCTGCTGACCTCCGTGTCAGGAATGAATGAATCCACACGGAGCAAATCCTTAAGGAGTGACCGTCCCTGTGAAGGATGAGGTTCTTGGAAGGTGATCTCAGTGAGAGCACAAATAAGCAAACCCCACTGCTTTGATTTGGTGCGGACGTGTGGTCTGCCATTGTGCTTATGAAGGGCAGAACGGAGCCGTGGGTGCTCTGCAGGCCAGAGTGACATGGTGAACTGGGCTGGTTGTTACAGTCTCAGTTCTGGCCCCTTAGTCTGCAGGCATGGTTGTGACCAAATACTATCATCCCTTTATGCTCAGTTACTCTCTTGCAAAAGCATAAGACAAAAGAACTTACCTCAAAGCCATGTTGTGAGGATTGAGTAATCAGCCGAAAGAACAGTCCAGACCACTTGTTCTCAACATGTGGGATGAAACCCCTTGTGGGGGTCCAAATGACACTTTCACAGAGGTCACATATCAGATTTTCCTGCATATTATATATTTACATTATGATTAATAACAGTCGCAAAATTGTAGTTATGAAGTAGCAATGAAACAATTTTATGGTGGGGGTCACCACAACGTGAGGAAATGTATTAACAGTGGCAGCGTTAGGAAGGTTGCGAACCCCTGAGCTAAAACTAAAGCTTGAAAGAACATTAAGGCAATTTTAGAAAGGAAAGAAAGAGTTAAAATGAGCACAGTTTAGGGAAAGTATCAGTCAAGTTTACTTTCACAGAATATAATACCATCCAAATCATACACACACTAATGTGCACCTGCTTACACTTGCACACACACTGACAAAAGCACATGTACAAACATAAGCACACAGACACATATACATATGTGTATGCACATGTAGAAGCACACACACGCATGAGCATATACATGAATGTACATAAACAGAAGTACAGTCACATGCATCTACCCATGTACATACATATGTGCAAACACACACCTGAGCAAACCTGCACACATGCACACACAAAAGTCATTCTAATACTAGTAACTTACCCTTTGTCAAAGTCTATACGTTTTCTAGCAAAGTTTCTAGGGCTGTGCAAAAAAAATCTGTAAATGGCCAAGTGATGGTTCCATTTTATAAGAAACCAGAGGCATCTTCAAGCCCTTTATGGAAATACTAAATCCTATCCTCTAGGGATGCATGTCCAGCAAAGAAGCAGCTTTACAAAGATGCTGGCTGCTGCCTTGTGCTTCCATTTGGGTGGGCTGAAGAGCGGCTTAATTTATTTTGAATGGTGATGATAATTTCATACTGGCGCTCTACACCTACCTCAGGAATTAGGTAGTTTGTAGAAAAATAGATGGAATTGGATATTATCATGTTAGGTAAATATAGACACAGAAAGGTAAATGCCACTGTTGTTATACTCGAAATGTATAAAGATGTATTATGTATGTGCATGTATGTGTATACATATGTATATGTGTTTATGTATATGTATGTGTGATATGGAATAGAAAGGTGAGGGGGAGAAGAAAAGGACATGAAAGGAGGGAGAATAGGAGAAAGAAGATAATGGAAGAAAGAATGCCAGTGTTTTCTAGCATATGGAAAATCTGCATTTAGTAACATATATATGTAGACATATGTACATAAGATGGGAAGGCAGAAGGTAGAGGGAGGGGACCAGTGAGAGAAGAAAAGACCGAAGGGAGAAGGTGGCATGGGGCAAAGAAGAGCAAAGTACAAATAATGTAGGTGTCTTAAAATATCATTATAGCAAGAAATGAAGACACTACCAAATGCTGCAAAGGTTATTTTGTGATGATGGCAAATACTGGGTGCTTGGCTCTTTGGTGAATGTAGAACAATAGGGCATGGAAACCAAATTCAGAATGAAGTCCCACATTCTGCAGCAGTGCTGTGCTGTCTGCCAGCTTCCCCCTCGGCTGTCCCCATTTCACACCCAGTAGCAGAGCTTAGCTTGAAAAGAGGTGTGTTGGGGGGGGGGGGGACCGTGCTGTATATATCTGCCAGACAGAGCTACCTTTCTTAGAGTGAAGACCTTAAAAGTCTCATCCTTAGAGTTTATCACTCACGATGAAAAGAAAGTTTATTTTAAACATTTTGACTTTAAAATGCAAGAAATAATGTCAATTGCTGATGAGGACTGCCATCATATGCCAAGTACTGACAAATGTCAAGGTCAGTTGTTACATCTTTATCTCTGCTGAGGATTGGAAACAATCACTAGTTTGTTTTACATGTCTGTGCTCATACGGGCCCATTTATTAAAAAACAAAGTCTTGGTGTACATCAAGATCTTTGTGAGCATGTAATAATACCAGTCCTAAACTAGGTGCTGAAAAGATGTCATGGATGAGCTTTCCAAAAGTGTCAAGTTTTCCAAAGTCATGGAGAGCCGGATGAAGGGTGTCGGGTTTAGGAACAGAGATGACAGTGTGCATACGTAGAAGGGTAGGAAGAAGCTGGATTACTTGATGCTTTTAGTAGTCTGGTAGAAATGCCATTTCCATCCTGTACTTTGACAAACAAAGAGTAATCGATACAAGAGCTCTTGTTTTCTACATTTTTATTTTATATTAATCACAGGTTATGTACTTTGTATCCCAGCCGTAGCCCCCTCCCGCATTCCCTCCCTATCTTTCCCATCCCTCCCTCATCTCTTCCCTGCCCCTTTCCAAGTCCCCTGATAGGGGAGGTCCTCCTCCCCTTCCTTCTAACTCTAGCTTATCAGGTCTCTTCAGGACTGGCTACAATGTCCTCTTCTGTGGCCTAGCAAGGCTGCTCCTCCCTCGTGGGACAAGCGGGTCGAAGAGCCAGCTATTGAATTCGAAATAGTGCCTGTTCCCCTTGCTAGGGTACCCACTTGGATACTGAGCTACCATTTGCTACATTTAAGCAGGGGTTCTAGGTTATATCCATACATGGTCCTTGGTTGGAGAAACAGTCTCATGAAAGACCCCTGTGCCCAGATATATTTGGTCCTTGTGGAGCTCCTGTCCTCTCCAGGTCATACTAACTACCCCTTCTTTCATTTGATTCCCTGCACTCTGCCCAGGGTTTGGTTATGAGTCTTAATATCTGCTTTGATACACTGCTAGGTAGAGTCTTTCTGAGGCCCTCTGTGGTAGGCTCTTGTCCTGATAGTTGTTTTCTCCTACATCCAATGTCCATCCCATTTGTCTTTCTAAGTGAGGATTAAGCTTCTTACCCCGGGTCCTCTTTCTTGTTTATCTTCTTTAGGTATATAGATTTCAGTATGTTTATCTTATCTTATAGGTCTATATAAGTGAGTATATACTATGTGTGTCTTTCTGATTTTGGGATACCTCACTCAGGATGATCATTTCCAAGTCCCACCATTTGCCTGCAAATTTCATGATTTCCTCCTTTTTAATTGCTGAGCAGTATTCCATTGTGTAAAAGTAC
Source organism: Pachyuromys duprasi (assembly GCA_028658305.1). Classification (NCBI taxonomy): domain Eukaryota; kingdom Metazoa; phylum Chordata; class Mammalia; order Rodentia; family Muridae; genus Pachyuromys; species Pachyuromys duprasi. Next base: position 31,764,474 of record CM053763.1, read on the forward strand.
CACAATTTCTGTATCCATTCCTCAACTGAGGGACATCTGGGTTATTTCCAGGTTCTGGCTATTACGAATAAAGCTGCTATGAACATAGTTGAGCAAATATCCTTGTTGTGTACTTGAACATCTTTTGGATATATGCCTAGGAGTGGTATGCACAAGAGCTCTTAACCTGTGAATTCAGATCATCAGCAACATCTTCTCCTAGGAACTTGTTAGAATGTAAATCCTTGGGCCATAGCCAAGATTTACTGAATCAGAAGGTGTGGGAAATGGGATCCAGTTATTCATATTCAAGTCTTTCTGGTGATTCTGAGGCATAGTCCAATTATAGACAGGAAGGCTAGAGAAAAATTTAAAGTGCGCCTCGTGAGATTTGCTAATTCAGAAATGAGGTGCTGGCTGTGGTGATGGAGAGAGCAGGCACAGACAGATAGAGCTAGGGAAGAGGGGACAGGGAGGGAATGCGGGAGGGGGCTACAGCTGGGATACAAAGTATATAGCCTGTGATTAATGTAAAATAAAAATGAAAAAAAGACAGAACAAAATATTCACACAAGAACAAAATTGGAAATAAATACAGGGTGAAGAATTGTTTAAAAAAAAAAAAGCTAAGCCCACATGGTAAGACAGCCTGGGAACAGGTTGGGCTGTTCTATGGGTGGTTCATTGTGATAAAAGAGCAACGGCCAGAGGCTTAGACACCTTGACTTAGAAATGGATCAAGTAGAAGGAATGCGATGGTGGGCCGAGCAAGCCACATAACCAGCCTCCTTGAAGATGTCACAGTGTCCCTTATTCTGAAGTCACGAATTTTCTGTCCATTTAAATGAATTCTTGGCTAAGAGTTGTGTTCCCAGATGATGTTGTATCTTCCTACAAGCCAACACAGTCCACTTCAGGAACACGAATTCAGGCACACCTTACAGATGAAGACTGAATCTAAATAATCACTGTGGATTGTAAACTTAACAGCCTTCTCACCTCTTCCTGGTTCAGAAAACTATTTTTGTTTCGGTTGTCCAAAGATCTACCTCTTAGGGTATAGACAGTGAGGCTAAGCTAGTCGTAGATGCCCTATTTATTTTTTTGCCTTTGATAGGATAAGCATATAGCTTATTTGTAACCAGTGAAATGGAAAGGTAGGTAAACCTGCTAGGGAACTCAGGAAACAATTTTTCCTCCTGTCTAAAGTGTAAACCACTCATTTTTCTCTTCTCTCCCTTATCACTCATGCTGGTGTCGGATCAGGAGTGGTGTTAAAAAACTGACAAAGGTTAGGATGGAAGGCAACACAGAAGATGGCAGAATGCACAGACTGACACAAGCTTGTCTCAGCCAAACCTGGCCAGCTGGCAGTCTTGTCTGAGTGACTCAGTTGTTTTCAGTTACAGCTTAGGCATTCCCGATTACTCACCTTTCTCTAGGAAACCACTGGGATTGAGCTTCAGCATACCTCTCAGCTCTTTTACCCCAGGCATCAAGATTTTGCAGACTCATTGGAAAAGCAGATACCATTCTGGTCTGATCGTCTCCCCATCTGACCTTCTCTCTTCCTGAACCCTTTCCTCTTTACCTAACTGCTGTGGACTGCAGACTCCCTTATAACCAAAGCCTCTTCATCTTGTGGCTGAAATGAACTCCTAGTTGTACCTCAAAGTCTCTGTTTCTTTTTCTTTTAATTTAAATTTCATTTCTTATAGTATGTTGAAGTAGAGACTATATTTTCTCCTGCATAAGCAGGTTGGTTGCAGTGCCTGTCTGTGAGATAGGTAGGTAGCTGCCTTCCTCATGAATTCTCTCTTATTTATACTAACCTTTTGGTTTTTTGAGGGTCACAGTTTTTAAAAGTGTGATACAATGCCTCAGATTTTACCCTCCCCCCATTTCTTTTCTAATCATTCAATTCCATGTTGTTTTGAATGTCTGAAAATTAGTTATCATCTTAAATGGAAGCTCTGAAGACGTGCTTCCAGTGAAAGGGCACACTGATTACATAAGCTAGTGAAGCATTTGATAAGTACATGAGAGAGATAAGAAAAAAAAAGGACACTTCATCAAGCTAAAATATTTGTTGGCTTGTGTGATGACATCCCCACATAATCCAGAGACATAGGTTCTTTTTTTTATTTATTTTTATTTTTTTTAATTTATTTATTTTTATCTCAATCACAGGTTGGGTACTTTGAATCCCAGGCGTAGCCCCCTCCCCCATTCCCTCCTACCCTCCCACTCCCTCCCTCATCTCCTTCTTCCCCGCCCCCTCCAAGTCCACCAACAGGGGAGGACCTCCTTCCCTTCCATCCAACCCCAACTTATCAGAGACATAGGTTCTTTATGTGAGTTTCCATTTCCTATCAAACTCCAGAAAATTTCTCCATAGTCTTTGATAATATTAGTTTCTGGCTCAGGCCTTCTTGCTCTGTTGTCATGGCTATTGTGTGATCACTGTGTGATGACCTCAACACTCAAGGATTTTTCATACAATACTTGTGCTGTTTTTTAAAGTCTTCCTGCAATCCAATACCCCTGCCATCCATCCTATCACTGGAGAAGAGATTCAATGGGATTTTGCCTGCTAGGTATCTGTTTCACTCCTAAGCCCAGATTTCTTTTGAACTATACCGTGGTGGCCCATTCTCAGACAGATGGTATTTATGGAAAATTGATGGCAACATGTCTTCACGCAATAGTGGCTGACACTAGCCATGGTGACTGGGTACAAGGTGCCTTTGTTATTGGCTGAAGGTCAAGATATCCTGGGGAAATGCAGCATTGAGAAAAAATCAATAGCAGCCTTTATAAATGTCACTTAAAATGCCATTCAAAACAAGTATAAAGGTTAATGGCATTTTGTTTTGAGTGTTTTAAAATGTATTATCAGATTAAATAGAAACTACAATGACATGCTCTCCAGGAAAGGACAGAATAATTAGCCATAGTTTTTTAAGCATCTGGTAAATATATGAAAAAAAAAAACATCCTATTAATCAAGCCACAATACCTGTCAGGTTGTGTACTCAGACCTTTATCTATATAACACAGAGAACTGGGCCCTTTTCACATACGAAAGCATTCAGTAAAGTCTGTTTTTATAAATAAATTAATTCATATGTAAACATAATTTAAATATAAACCTCAGTTTACATATTTTGTTGTTTATATTATGTTGGGAATAAGCATTTTAGTCTTGGATTTATCTTATGGAAAACAGAAGATAATCCTTTGGAACTCAGACAGTACATTAAAAAAAGACAAAGAAATGAGCCTAAAACAGAATAAAAAGGAGAAACAATAATAAAAGCACCAAAACTTACAGTATACAGTTTTTATTCTAATATATGTATATATACATGGATATCCTTCATAAAAGCAAATAAGTTCCAATCCTAGGTTTGTGAATGAGGAAGTATAAACCTTTCAATGTATAATATTATTTCATTCAGCTGTTGCATATATTTATAAAATTACTCAGAACTAACAAAATATTATTTCAAACTAAGTAGACTTGGTATCAAACTGTAGTCCAAATGCATTGTTCCTTTGCATAGTTATAAACTTTCTGATAGTAAAGTCACAGAAAATTACTATGTATCTAAACTATTTCTTAATAAAATGTTAAAAAAAACAAAGAGTTAACACCAAGCCATTACCAGGGGTCAGGAAAGGCAGAGGGTAGCAGGTAAGAAATGGCTACAAAGCGATTTTGTGTGTGTGTGTGTGTGTGTGTGTGTGTGTGTGTGTGTGTGTAGCCAGGGACAGTCATAAGTTTTCTAAGGAATTACAAACTCAGAAGACAAGTTCAGATATGCCAGGGCATTTTGAAACAAGAGCTTAAAAGTGTTCTTGGGTGGTGGTGTCTTTTTGGTAACCATGGTGAAGTTGGAAGAGCTTAAATAGTACGTGTTACAAATTGCTTCAGAATGACTCAATACTGAATCTCTAGCCTTTGGTGAAATTCATCTAAAACACTTGAGTCATTTTGGAAATCTACGCTTAAAGGCTTCAGTCACTGTGGTTCAGCCAGGGCTTATTAAAGAAAAGACAATCTGTAGTCTCTAGTTTTTAAAAAAATAAAAGCCCCCCCCCCCATCTGGACAGCACAGTAGAGCTGGTCCTGGTGGTGTGGGTACAGGGAGGCTGGCAGGCTGACCAACTCAACTACCACCTAGGCCCAGATCCAGGGCTTTGAGGTGGTCCACTCCAACACCCACACCATGAATTCCTGGAGTGTGTGCGGGGACAGGTCCTGCAGTTCCAAAGCTGCAGGATCTCTATGACACAGGACAATAACAGGATATCCAAGAGGAGACCCAGTGAGGATCCAGTACTGAGAGCTTAGCAAGAGCCAGAGGCCTCGAACGAGATCAGTGACTCACTGCAACGAACATTCCCAAGTAAAGCTCTTTGGGTAAAGGGTATACTGTGTGACACACCATGGCATGCTGAAGCTTCCATGGTGAGATTTTTGTTTTGTTTTGTTTATTTTTTATTATTATACACTTCTTTTCAGGGGTGAGGTTGCAAGGGCAGAGGGCAGATGTGAAAAGACAAGGAGATGAATGGGGTTGGGATGCATGATGTGAAATTCATGAAGAGTCAACTAAAAGTTTTTTTAAAGATAAAAATAACATGCCACAAGTGTGAAGGCCAACAAGTTTTGAGTGACTGGGATTTCTTAAGAGGAAGTGAATAGCAGTACCCTATCAATTTCTCAAAATCATCCAGGGTTGCAAGAGTCTTCTGTTCAGAGATAAACAGTGTATGTGCAGCTTCCACGAGGGAGTTCATGATCACCCTCTCCTATGTGAGCCTCCAGGAAGGGTACCAAGAGCATCACTTGAATGGCCTCCAGAAGCCCATGCTGAGTCAGCAATTCTCTTTGAACTTCATGGACCCCAAAAAGTTTCAGCTTTCTCAAACTAGTAAAATTTGTTAATGTCTTTAGTCATAAGGTTCTTTCTCTCCTTCCTTAAGGGAATATTTCTATTCAGAGGAAATTGCCATACAATAGGAAGGAAGGTATATCCTTAGTACAAGAGGAAAAAAAATGATCCCATATAATTAGCATTTACTCTTTTATTAGCATAAAGTAATTTGAAAGAATATTTCTTATAGTCACTTAGGGAGAAGGAACCTCAATTGACAAATTACTTCCATCGAGTTGGCCTGGGAGCATGTCTGAGTATTTTATCATTAGTGTGTGAGACAGAGAGAGAAAGATTTTTCTTCACTGTTAACTGATGTAGGAGAGCTCAGTCCACTGTGGGCAGCACCATTCCTAGGCTACTGTGCCTCAGCTACGTAAGAAAGCTAACCGAGCATTTCTCCAAAGTATGTTTCAACTCCTGACTCTTGGTTCCTGCCTTAGTTTCCCTCACTAAGGGATGGTAACCTCTAAGCCAAATGCCCTCACCAGAAACTGCTTTTGGTAATAGTGTTTATCAGAGCAACAGAGGCAAACTGGGACACCAACAACAACAAAAATGTCCAGGTATCTCGAGAACCTCTTAAGTCAAGGAGTCCATGACTGTGCACTACAAGGACAAACTGGAACTATTCAGAGGAGCTCCAGGCCTACTGGATCTATGCCACACGCACTTCATTTGTTCTGTGAGAGATCCGTGTGATCATTCTCTCACTGAACGACATACTTAGTGCCAGCCTTATTGTGTCCCTAGCCACAGGCATAGGGACAGCCCAGCAGACTTGGGAAGAGTTGGCTGTGGTAGTGTGAAGGGGGCTCCCTTCCACTTTATTCTCACTTTGATAATGTCTGGGAAGCATATTGACTTTTATAGTCAAAATGAACTGGAAAATGTTACAATTTAAGGCAAACCAAGGCAAAGATAAAAGTTTGTAGGCAAAGATGCATGTCACCAGGCTATTGTATGTAGAACGGGATTTATTACTTCCACACTGTTCTGTGTGCTCAAACTCCAAAAGGCACTTTTCTCCACTGAAGGCTGAATGCAGAGTGAATGCAGTGTGCTTGTTCAGTACTTATTTACTGTGTGTGTGCATGAGCACATATGCATGTGCTTGTGTGCAGGTGTGCTTGTAACACACAGAATGACATTGTTCAACAGTAACTCAAGACAGAATAAAGCAAAACAAAAAAATTAAAAACAAGCAAAAGTCTGAACTGAACTGTATTGAGTATGTGTCAAAAAAGTGAAAATACAGAAATACTTCCTACTCAGGGGGCCAGGATGCGTTTGTCCAGCAAAGCTCTGAGTTTGATCAACAGCACAGCACAAACAGGGCATTTGGAAACACCACTGTGTTCCTAGCCTGTGGGGAAAAGAGGCAAGAAGACCAGAAGTTCAAGGCCATCTTTGACTACATGGTGATTCTGAGGGCCATCCTAAGATACAAGAGACCCTATCCCCAAACAAAAACAAAACCAGTTTCAGATTAAACACACACACACACACACACACACACACACACACACAGTCTGCTAATAATCTAGAAGGCAGAAAAAATCCCTAGGAAATTTTATAAGATCATATTTATAGCTAGGCCATGATGGGACACAACTGAAATCTTAACACTTGGGAAGCTGATGCAAGAGAGCTGAGAGTTTGAGGGAGGCTATGTCTGAATGAGACCTGTTTCATCTCAAAAACAAAAACAAGGACATTTGTTCAACCATGTTCATAGCAGCTTTATTCGTAATAGCCAGAACCTGGAAACAACCCAGATGTCCCTCAGTTGAGGAATGGATACAGAAATTATGGTACTTTTATACAATGGAATACTACTCAGCAATTAAAAAGGAGGAAATCATGAAATTTGCAGGCAAATGGTGTGACCTAGAAACGATCATACTGAGTGAGATATCCCCAAAGCAGAAAGACACATGGTGTATACTCACTTATACAGATCTATAAGATAGGACAAACATACTGAAATCTATACAGCTAAAGAAGATAAACAAGAAAGAGGACCCAGGGTAAGAAGATCACTTAGAAAGACAAACGGAATGGACATTGGACGTAAGAGAAAACAAGTAACAGGACAGGAGCCTACCACAGAGGGACTCTGAAAGATTCTACCTAGCAGTATATCAAAGCAGATATTAAGACTCATAACCAAACCCTGGGCAGAGTGCAGGAAATCATAAAAAAGAAGGGGGAGTTAGTATGACCTGGAGAGGACAGGAGCTCCACAAGGACCAACTATATCTGGGCATGGGGTCTTTTATGAGACTGTTTCTCCAACTAAGGACCATGTACAGATATAATCTAGAACCTCTGCTCGGACGTAGCCCATAGTAGCTCAGTATCCAAATGGGTAGCCTATTAAGGGAACAGGGACTATCTCTGACATGAACTCAATAGCGGGCTCTTTGACTTCCCCCCATCCCCAGGGAGAAGCAACCCTGCCAGGCCACAGAGGACTTTGCAGCCAGCCCTGAAGATACCTGATAAACCAGGGTCAGATGAAAGGAGAGGAGGTCCTCCCATATCAGTGGACTTAGAAAGGGGCAGGAAGGAGATGAGGGAGGGTGGGATTGGGAGGGAATGAAGGAGCGGGATACAACTGGGATACAAAGTTAATAAACTGTAACTACTATTTAAAAATTTAATAAAAATAAAACCCAAAAACTTTCTTGTAAAGCAACTAAAAATGTAATACTTGACTCTCTTTTTAAAGTTTAAAATAATGACACCTTTTATAAAATCTCCTGCATGGCCTAAGCTTTACTAAAAAGTCCCGATTTAAAGCGTCATGAAACTCATTCTCTGCAATGAGAAACCCAGTTTGTGTGTCCTGTCAGAAGCAGCCTTTACTTGTGTCAGGGTTTTTTTGTTTTTTTACTCTTGGAGACAGTGCCCCCTGCTGTACTTGATTCTTAACTGCAGAAGGATTTTTTTTTTTCACTCACAAAAAGGATACTCACTTGTAAGTGGATATCAGACATATATGATAAACATACTAAAATCTGTACACCTAAAGAAGCTAAGCAAGGAGGAGGAGCATGGGTAAGATGAGCAATCCTCACTCAGAAAGGCAAATGGGATGGACAATGGAAGAGAAAGAAAACAGGGAATAGGACAGGAGCCTACCACAGAGGGCCTCTGAAAGGCTCTACCAGGCATGGTGTCAGACAAATGTTGAGACTCATAACCAATCTTTGGGCAGAGTGCAGGCAGAGTGAAAAGAGGGGGAGATACAAAGACTAGGAGGGGACAGAAGCTCCACAAGAAGAGCAACAGAACAAAAAATCTGGGCACAGGGTTTTGTTTTTTTGTTTTGTTTTTTTCTGAGACTGATACTCCAACCAAGGACCATTCATGAAGATAACCTAGAACCCCTGCACAGGTATAGCCCATGGCAGCTCAGTTTCCAAGTAGGAGCCCTGGTAATGGAAACAGGGACTGTCTCTGACATGAGCTCAGTGGCTGGCTCTTTGATCACCTTCACCTGAGGGGAGAGCAGCCTTACCAGGCCACAGAGGAAGACAATGCAGCCAGTTCTGATGAGACCTGATAGACTAGGGTCAGATGGATGGGGAGGAGGACCTCCCCTATCAATGGACTAGGAGAGAGGCATGGGAGGAGAAGAGAGATGGAGGGCGGGATTGGGAGATGAGGAAGGGTGCTACAACTGGGATACAAAGTTAATAAACTGTAATAAATAAATTAATTAAAAAAGAAAAAGACAATTATTAAAGTGAAAGAGACTTTATTTTGAGCTACATATAACAGTAATTCCATTTAATATTAATAGTGCATAGTTATGTATAAAAGCATACAAGGGAAAACATTCAAAACACCCAATGATGGGCGTGCACAGGCAAAGAAGACAGTTTGACAGTCTGTGTGTTGACAGCAAGCTTAGAGGTAGCACAGGAGAATATCCATCAGGTAAGACTGAAAATCATGCACAAAACTGAATCAAAGAATGTCAGGAAAGTGCCATCAGCACAAGTGAAAATTCTCAGCACACAGAACCTATACAAATTCTTTGGATTTCAAACTAAATGAATAGCCTACTTTTATGATCTGGACCAAAAAAAAATCTCTAAGAGCAAAGTGCACATATTGTTCCAACCACATACTTATAAAATATTCAAGGCCACAGATGGAGGTCACAAGATGACAAAAGAGAACACTGAGAGGTAAGTAAATAGAGTGAAATGCAGTGAGAAAGGGGCCTCTCTGCCTCAGCAAGGAGATGCAAAGCCTTAGGCATGGGAACACCCAGCATGACCACCCTGTCTGCCAGAAGGAACTCACTGAGCGTCAGCATGCCATCACACATCAGTGAGACAGGTTAAGGGCACAGTGTCATGTCAGGCAATATCTAATTTCCTTTTCATTGTCTATGTAAATCGAAGCATAGAAGCCAAAATATTCATCTCTCCTAAAACAGTAATTTTTAAGTAACTTTATATATATTATTTGGCACTAGGGATATGCAGTTATAAAGACTGATTAAATTCAAGCTTCCAATTCAAAACTTTAATGTGTGGAAATTAAAGCTACAATTCTTTACTGTTTTATTTATTTTTTTAATCATATGCTTAAAGCAGTCATTTAAAATTAAGACAGACAAAATTTTTAAGGTTTAAAAAAGGAAAATATTGGACAAGATATTCTGGTTTGCTATACAGCTTTTTTTTTCCTTTTATTATTTTTTTTTTCAAATTGCATTTTATCATGAAATGCAGGCCACTCTGGACAGCTACGGCTCAATACTGCTCAGGGCTCTCCTCTCAGGACATCATCTTCTTACACTCCACAGAACAGAAAACCATTCCTTCCACGGGCATGAACTTCTGCCCGATCAGACACTTGCTGCAGCAGGAACACAGGAAGCACTCTGTGGACGCGTGCCAGCTGAAGCTATTGTACGTCACTCTCTGCACTTCTGGGTCGATGGCATTGTGGCATCCTTGACACACCTGCTCAGGAATAAAGGAGAAGAGGGTTAAAGACTGACTCTGTCAGCCACACCTGCAGCTGAGGGCAAACTGAACCTGAGGCAGTAGATGTATACTTTAAGAGGATGTAAGCCGGCCCGGCGTGGTGGCGCACACCTTTAATCCCAGCACTTTGGAAGCAGAGGCAGGCGGATCTCTGTGAGTTTGAGGGCATCCTGGTCTACAAACCAAGTTCCACGATAGTCAGAACTATACACACAGAAACCTGGTCTCGAAAAACCAAAAGGGTGGACGTGGTGCCCGGAAGATGCCCCTGCCACCTTGTAAATAGGAAGTTCTGACAGCAAACCCCAAAGCACTGCAGTTGTTTCCAGATAATTTTGTTAGATTTCACAAAAATAATGAGAAGGAAGTGTGTAAGATTGCTTTTCCTCACCCATTAAAGCTCTGAGGTAGTAGTTGGGCAGTTGATAATATGATCTAAGTAAGTGTAAATCATCTAAAATCTTTATTTTAAAAGAACCGGAGCAATACCATACAAGAGTGACCAACCTTCAGCACCACCTTTCTCTTGCTCAGGGGTGACTGAGATGAGGAGGGCCATTTCAACTCTTGGGATGAAAATGTACCAAATATGTTTGTGAGTCAACGGTAACCTGTCTGGGAAGTGAAGTGACCCATATTACACATAGCCACGTTAAGCTTGCAAAATATTTTCTGTATACTTTAGAGCTACACAGCTTCTTATCACAGAAATTATAATTTACGGGTCAAATCACTACCTCGTGGCTGAGAAACAGCGACCTGCTTTCTTTGCAGAATCCAGATAGGATTCCTGAATACAACAACATCAAGGTTAAAACGGTAAGAACGCTCTGGGTCTACAGCTGTACCATGTAAACAGGTGCTTTTGCATGGACTTTCTAGAGTATAATAGCTCACGTGGCTCAGTTTTCTGACTTCATATTAGCCTTTTCACACTTTAACATTGTGTGGCAGAGGTGCTATTGCACACAGAATGCTTTATTTCCTTATGATCTACCTCCTTTTTTTCTCAGTTTAATAGCATTATTTGTGAATCTTTTTATTATTAGTTAAAACACATTTTTTCATGTTTAGTATATAGAAGACAAAACAACTTATTCAATTACATACGAAATTAAGAAATGTATTTAGGTCAAAAAAAAAAAAAACATCGAATGGCTATAGAAATGGCATTCTGAATTTAGGGCTTGTGGTTCCATACAGTTTAGTTTTACGAATATATTTGCTCACCATTCATCCTAGAAGCTTATGTATGACTCTAGGTAACGGCAGCAGAAGCCTGCTTGTTGGAAACCTCAAAGCTATGGAGGGCCATTTCAAGGAGACTATGAGCCTCCAGCACAGTGTGCCTGGCAGTGCCTTTCTGTGACTGTAGACCTCACCCAGCTCAGAAAGCTACAGCCTTGCCTCCCTCTTACTCCTTTTATTTGGACACAGCATATGAGGTAGCTAATGCCATTGCGAGACTGTCTGGCCAGAGGACCCTGAGCCTCGCCAGCGGCCGATGGAAGCGCGGTGAGCGCATGGAGACAAGCCCCTCTCACTGCTGCTTCCACTTATCTTTAGCCCAGAAGCGCCCCATTGAGACTGAGGACACGTCTTCAGGTCTAAAAATGCTTTCTCTGTCACTTTAAAAAAATATAATAGATTCTCTACAAAAATTAACATGGTGAATTAAATAATCTCTGCAAAACCATTTTTTTTCCTTTTTAGGTGAGATAAAGATCTCTCATTTTTTTAAAAAATAAAACCTATTTTAGATTTATTTTTTTACATACACAGTGTTCTGCCTGCACCCCAACCGCGGGTACCAGATGGTTCTGAGCCACCATGTGGTTGCTGGGAATTGAACTCAGGGCCTCTGGAAGAGCAGCTAGTGCTCTTAACCTCTGAGCCATCTCTCCAGCCCAAGATCTCTCATTTTAATATTAGGCAAAGCCAATGGTTTCCTTTACCAAGAAAGTAACTCTTCTAGAAAAAACAATGGCATGTTATAAAATTAAATGATTATATATTCTTTCTCAAAACTGTTTCCCTTAAAAATACATTTACTTCTGTCCACTGATTATAATGATATGGAGAGATGGAAATACAATAATATGTGTATAAAAATGGAGAATAATATGTATATAAATATGGAGATATATGTTTGTAAACATGGAGATACAATAAGAAGAAGATGAATAAAGCAGTTTCATTTGTTTAAACCTTGACTAAGCAAATAGTTATGGGTATCTGCGATCCTGTTCCAGTGTTTGGAACAGAGAAAAAAATTATCCTTGTCCTCATGGATTAATGTAGTTCTTAAAAACAAGACCATGCACCCTATAAAAAACTGAACATTATGATACCCTTCTGTAGAGAAAGTTACCAACATTTTAGGTTATATAATGTATTAATACAATTATTTAATATCATGTTCCTGAGAGAAAGGAGGTCTAAGGTGAACCCCAAGCAAATGAGAAATAAGAAAAAAAAGTCAGCTCTTCAGAATTTCCCACGTGTAGGTACTGAAAATAAGTGAAAAGACAAGGTCTACCTTCCAGCTTCTACACACACACACACACACACACACACACACATACACACACCATAAAAGACGAGCTGCAGAGAAAGATGGAGTAGGAAACTAGAAACATTGTTGTGAAAATAGAGTCTGGAGAAACACATAGGTATTTATACAAAACAATAGGTGAGAGTGAGCCAACGACAGTGTAAGAACTAAAACCAGAAGGTAACATGCCTTGGACATGTGTAATTTAGGGTAGATGAGTGTAACACGTGACGAGCAAGTCAAGAAGGACCAGGGGCCTTAAACAAAGGCCTGGGAAAGTGTCTGCACCTCGGGAAGACTGTCGCCATCACTGTGAAAGATGGCTTTTAAACAACGTGACTGTTGGAAGCAGGGGCAGGTCTGTGGTGACAGTAACTAGACTTCCAAACATGAAAGTCTGAAGCAGAGTGGACAGAAAACGTGTGAGGCAATGAGACAAGACAGAAACTAGGCAGACCTCAGCACTTGCCTTTTCTTCAAAGCATCATATTTTTAGAACTCCACATAGGTACATTTTTTTCCTTACCCACAGGTTTCCCCAGTGAAATAGCTTAGGGGAACCTTGAATTACAAAGAAAAAAAGAAACGGCCTGTCCTTCTGCTATTCCTGGCTTATGAGCCCGACTATATATGGTCATCTTTTCTCCGTGCATCTACAGTACCATCTCTTGGCCAGCATGCTGCAGCAGCTCTATATAACACAATGGACATGATAAAAAAGACCCTCTCACACTATACATTTAAACATAGAGGCCAGTTTTCATTGTACTACATCAATTCCACAAGCATTTAAAAACAGTCACTGCATAATCTCTGGGTAGCAAAACAAGGTCCTAGGGGGTCAATTAGTAACATGTACAGAAACCTTTTTTTTTTTAGATTTATTTTAGTATGTTTTGTACGTGTTTTGCCTGCATATATGTCTGTGTGCCATGTGTGTGCCTGGTGCCTGAAGGGGCAGAGAACCCCTGGGACTGTAGGTTCAGATGACTGTGACCTGCCATGTGAGTGCTTAGAATCGAACCTGGATCCTCTGGAAAGGCAACAAGTTCTCTTAACTGCTGAGCCAACTCTAAAGTGCCCCAAAAACATTTTACACGGAATCTGATCTGTATTAATACGAATAAATCCATTCGGGCTCATAAGCCAGAAACAGCAGAAGAATAGGCTCCTTTTTTTTTTTTAAGTTAAGAAATTATTACCAAGCATCATATGGCAAACACACAGGTAGAATGAACCACCTTAAGATGCTGATAGCGCATTTATGACTTTTGAACTGCATGGTTTTAAATAGCCTATGAAGGAATCACATGTTTGTTTTGAGCAGGTTGGCGTCTGGCTTCCTGTTGTTAGGTGACACAAAGAGAGGCAGACACTGAAATCAGTGCACAGGCTGAGGCAAGTGTCCCTGTGCTTCTTACCACGGCGTGGGTCTTCACGTAGCAGGGCTTGCACACGGGCTTGTCACCGACCATCACGTAGATCTCTCCTGCCAGGATGTTGTCACAGTCAAAGCAGCAGAAGTGTTTCAGGTGCCAATTCTGGTTTTCTGCTTGGGTATATTCATTACTGAATATCAGCTGGCAAGAGAAAAAAAATCCATTAGGCATTTCTCCTTTACTGCACAGTGGCAGATCCAGGTTCTTTAAATAGGCAGTTGAATCTACAAGAGCAAATATATCACAAAATGTGGTCTAAAAAAGTTTAACATTTGGAAATGGTACCATTAGGCTTGAGTTTATTCTCAAAATCAGTCAGTCTTTAGTTTCTGATAGTTTTTCATTAGTTTACTCAGGACACCCAGAACGAAAAATAACCAGGTTGCTTGAATGATCAAAATCAGTCAGTCTTTAGTTTCTGATAGTTTTTCATTAGTTTACTCAGGACACCCAGAACGAAAAATAACCAGGTTGCTTGAATGACTGGAGCTGGGTTAATGCTCGCTGTCTCCTGGAGACGAGACTTGCGGGGCCAAGAGGAGAGGCTGAAAGAGGGTGTCCCTGAAAAACACACCTCATCACAGCCAGCACAGCGCGGCTTCTCGCTGTCGCAGTAATGTCTGCCACAGAACAGCTTCCCATTCTTCCAGAAGTAGATCATGTCAACCAGGAGTTCACCACAGGTCGCGCAGATGAAACAAGCCGGGTGCCAGAGTTTGTCATAGCCAGCCCTTTCCGCATAGACGGCTGGGTCTCCTTCCGTCATGGTCTGTTTGCAGCAGTAACAGGACTAGGGGAAAGAAAACAGACAGCAGTTGTCCGAGCACTGGCACACGCAGTCCCTGCACGAGGGTATAGTAAGCAAGCTGTTCCTACAGAAATGACAATATGGAACAGACATGTTTGTCAAATGGAATCACTCAGCTTCTGTTTATCCCAACTAACTTCTTTAGCCCTGAGTACAACACAGCACTATTTCCCAAATGGAAGTCATTTGCTGGGAAAAGGCTAACAGTAATTTTCACCTCAATTTTATGTCAGTTCTCTCAAAGTTGACTATCTAAGAGCTGTGAGTAAACGTTTTGAGGATTAAACCTTATTAAGGGATGTGCTAATTGTATCTGTGAGAAATACATTACAGTCAGCTCAGGCCTGGTACTTTATTTATCTGAATCATGATTCTCCTTTACCTTCAAGTCATTACAAAAACAAAACACCTCTTTGGCAGACACTTGTAAGAACCAATACAGCTGTGTAGATTCAAGTCTATGGTCTCAAGGCAAAGCTAGATTACCCTAAGCACACATTATTCCATGGTAAAGATAAGTTCTCTGGTTGGATTTGAGGCCTGATCCATACTTGTTACTATAAACGCAGTGAAAAGCCCTGGCTGAGGAAGTCTTGGGCCCCGGTGGGGAACTTACTGCCTTCTAAATGATTGTGTTTATGCTCATAAGCGAAGGCTACCCTCAGCCTAATTGTGATGAGTGAAGAGTCTTAGGATGCTTAGGGAGCTGAGGAGAAGTGACAGTTGAGTGCTCAGCTCTAAGAATGCATGTTAGCACTCCAAGGCTTTCTTGGAAGAGTGGATAAAGAGACTGGAAGATAGGGAGCAAAGGGCTGTGGAATGATGTTTTGTGGGCAGGACTCCACCATCGCTTCTGTTCACAGCAGCAGAGGCTCTCCGGCACTGGGCCTGTCCGAGACTGGGCCAGTCAACAGTCAATCATGCACTGGGGAGGGCTTCACAGGGTGGATTTCCAGGGAGGGACAGACATTGTCTTCATCTGTATACTCACTGGTGAGCCCACTAGCCAATCTACACTTCCAACCCCTTGACCACAGTCTAGGTTAAACTCAGTGGATCACAAAACAAAAATACATGACCATGAGGAAGGGACACAGGGCTTTAACAGGAGTGAGAGGAAGAAAAGAAAGGGATGGAAGTAATCAGAATATGTAATGCACGTGTGAAACTGTCAAATCACATACTGAATCAAACGAGAATGGAAAGCAGCTTCGTCAACGCAGGGGTTAATAAACATTCACCAGGAATCGGTAGATGCTTCCTTCTTATGATCTACATCAGTCACAATAAGGTACAAAGACTCAATGTATTCTTTGCTAAGGTGAGATGAAGATGTTGAGTGGCGCCATCACTACTCAGTATTACACTGATGTTAGTAGCCAATGCTGGCCAATGCAATTAAACTAGAGAAACATTACGTACATGTAGGGGATAACTAATTAACACTAGGAAAATGTTTAGAAACAGATGCTGGGGTCGGAGAGATGGCTCAGCAGTCAAGAGCACCTGGCTTCTCTTCCAGAGGACCTGGGCTTGATTCCCAGCACCCACACAGTAGCTGACAACTGTATTTCTCCAGTCTAGGTAGTCCAAAAACTTCTTCTGGCCTCCAGGGGCATTGCATGCATGCGGTGCACAAATGTATACGCAGGCAAAATATATCCAAACATATAAAAATAATACATAAATAAAATGTTCTAAAAGTTTTTTAAAGAAGCAGATGCTATATTGGTATGTTGTATTCAAGTATGAAGCATAAAAGCTAATGCCAAGTACTGTGAACACTTAAAACTCAAATTTGTTCATTTTCTTTTTCTTACCTAATCCTTTTAGAAACAGAGGAATGACCCACACACGCATGCACACTTGCTCTAAGAAAGAAAAAGGTCCACCAAACACACAGCAAGCCACCAGCGTGATTACTCACGTATTGGGCCTTCTTGGGCTCGGCAGACTTGTCCTTAGGACTGACCACCTCTGGAGTGTTCCTGTCCCCAGCAGGGCTGTGTGCCTTGTCGCCTTGAGCATTCATCTCGGAGGGAAGCTTCACGTCGCCCACTCCCAGAGCCTCGTTCTTGTATTTCTTCACAAACTGCTCCATTTCCTTCACCTCTTTGGGAGACAGCTCATGGCACTTAGAAGGGTCCTGGTCATGTGCAGGGAGCTGCTTGGCCAGCTGCTTCTTGCGGTACTGAGCCCCCTCCGAGCCTGCCACTGGCTGCTTCTCCTTAGGCAGCATCTGCATGTACTGCCTGGCCTGACGCACGGGGAGAGCAGTGTTAAACGGGGTTCTCCAATCTTTTATAGCACACCCAGAAACAAGTTTACTTAAGAAGGGAGGCTCATCCTTTCACTATAAACATCTAGAGATATTAACACATGAAAATAGGTTTCAATGTGTATAATGGACACATTTTTTTTCCTCCATGGAAACACCATCCAGATTTTAAGAACGTTGGATTACTACTGTTTACTTGTTCTACACCAACAGATGTGTGGCTACATGAAACATTTTGGGTTTGATCATTCTCAGTGCCGGTTGGATCAGTGATATACAAACATCATTTGCGAGATTTACCAGCATGCCCTAACTGACCCTCCAATGCTTTATCTAATTGTCATAATAACTGAAGGAGCTTGATGCAAAATTACATTTTTGTGCCTTTTATAGTAAAATAAATATAATGGTGGAACTTTTAAAATTAGGTTCTAAATAAAGGCAGAAAATCTATTATTTATTCTTTCTCATCTTAAGAAAAAATTTAAAAGTATAGCAGAAAATTGACTAGATTGATACAAAACACCTAATTTTTTTCTCTGATTTTCACATAATTACTAAAATTGTTAGAACATTTCCTAAAAAAATAAGGTATATTAGATGGTAAGAAATATTCTGTGTGGCATGTAGACTAATGTCTAAAACAGTAGCAACAGGAATCCAAAGTCAAAATAATGGGAACTCAAGAAAAATAACAGATGTGTGCTGACTGAGCACCCCACAAAAGAAACTACTCTAAATAAATCTTCATCTCTCCTTGGTATTTACCAGTGCCTGGTTCTGGACCGGAGGAGCCCACTCATAGGTAACTGTGTTGATGGAGACATTCTTCTTGGCAGCAACTGGATTGGTTAAGATCATAACATTGCGTTTATACATGGGAATTCCATCCGACTTTAGCTTGGCAATCAGGGTGGTGTACTTGGTGTCTTCAAAGAGTCTCCCCACTTTCCGATCCTCCTCATTGCTCAAGAGGACATCATGCTCTTCTTGCCCACATTTGCAGTTACGACATATTTTTCTATAATTTGGGAAAGAGCAAAAAATGACCAATACACCAAATCGGTGATAATTATGCATGTGCAGTTCTTCAGGCTCAGAAAATACTTTTAAAATGCGTTATATATAATACAAAAACAACCCAAGTTGTTTCTTTCAAAGAGGAGGGATGGGTATTGATAACCTAAGCAAGAAAGACATGTGAGAACACACTCTTGCTTTCTATGCCTTGGAACAATCAGGCTCTAAGAAGCACATGTTCAAGCAGCCCAGTGTGAGGACAAGTTCCTCACTCTCTCACCAAAATGAACAAAGAAATAAATAGCCACCTAAACCCTCCCAGTAAAAGACTTCACATTTCACTCATAACCTGTTAGTATTTTGTTGTCTTTCCCAAGTTCTGTTTTTTTAAGTAAATGGGAGACTCATATACGTTCCCCCACAAAATGCCATCATCTTACATTTAGGTCCATAGCCTTTTCCACTTTCCTTTCTGTTTCCAGCTTCAATTTCCTCTCCTCTCTAATCCTCTCCATTTCCTTTTCCATTTCATATTTCCTTTCTCCATTCCTTCCTTTTTTCCCCTTTCCCTTACTTTTTTCAAACACTTATCCAGCAACTGTTCCATTGTGTTTAAGAGAAAAATGGCCTGGTATCAGTTTCAGGCCAGCCAGGGCTACATATTGACACACTGACTCCAAAATAAGACAAATGAATTAATAGTCCCTCGTGGCGTTGATTCAAATTTAAGAACACAACCTTTTCCCATCAATCTCTCTAGCATTAGGCATTCACTCATGCAACCTATGTATGTGTCCAAGCAGCACGTTTGAAACCCAAACCCAAAGATAACCACAAGTTCAGCCTATGAACTTCTAAAATCTACTCCCTGGTGAGAAGATTACATAGACACTTTAATTACATTTGTGTTAGAATGAAAAACAGGCTACCATGACAGGAGAATTTTTCCTTCAACCTGTAAGGCAAGGAATCCAAAAGAAAGAGCTAAAAGATGCATAAAGCATGAGTATGTAGGTATGCAAGTTTGTATCTGTGGCTGAGGAAAGGCTCCTCCCAAAGTGTGACTAGAGAGAGGAGTGTTTGCAGTAGTCCTAAATTAGGAAAGAGATATTCATATATGTCCCATACCAGAGAAAGCTGGTAGGGAGCGTGACACCTTGAAGGCACACTGTGGGGTTAGGGAGCTGTGGGAAACGGCAGCACATCATGCAGAGTTTGACTTTCATTATAACAGCAATCATGAGACATAGAATCAGAGATATTTAGTTACATGAATAGGCTTATTGTTTCAAATAACATGTGGAAACTGGATTAGGGATAGAATATACCTGTAGGGCTACATAGCATGTAAGACTTTCAGATACATACACATCATTAAAAAAAAATTGTGCATGGAGTTAGCTGTGGTGTGTTTCTTAATAACAGCAGCACTGTGGCTACTTCACAATGCAGTTCACAAGGCTGGTGGTCCAAGTAAGCTATACTATAGCTGGAACTATAGGGCATTAGACAGTGAAGTGAAGAAGAGAGTTCAGATCTTCTTATAGGCAACGCTGACTAATCTTGTGGTTGATTTAGGATTAGTGATAGGTTCTCAAAAAGACAAGGATTTTGGTAATGAAAAAGATGGCAAAAGGAATTGTTTATCAAGATGAAAAATACAACAGAGAAATAGATTTCAGGTAAGGGATTGGGAAGGTTGAAAGGTTGAATGCTTTCAAAACTAAAGTACTGTGATATGGATAATGATATCAAGTAGACTGCAAGATACAAAAATCAAGTGTTAACTCTCCTGGTCAGACAAAGCCTCAAATCTTGAGATTCAGGGAGCAGAACATAATGTAGATGTATTGTGGCAACACCTTTGTCTCCTGCGGACAGTATGGCATGAAAGGCCGAGGACCCAGAAAAGCATCTGGCACAGGACCAACCTGGAAAAGGTGACAGAGAAAGAAGAGGGACAGGGGCTGTGTGGTATCAAACTTTTAAGCTGGAATGGAAATATAGGGCAATGGAGTTGAGCATTTCAAAAAGCATTCTCTAACTTTAACTTTAGATTGCTCGGCGGTCACTACAGATGCAAATTAGCGTTAGGTACAGTTAAACAGGTGTGCTAAATTACACAGATCACTAACAAATGAACTTTAGAGTATAGATGCTTTATACAAGAAAGGACAATTACTGGGTTACGTATTCTATCTAGGAAATTATTTTTTTAAAGGTCAAACAATTCTAAATCACAAGGAATAAAATTAAGTGATAGGGGAACTAATGATGTGAATGCCCATTTTCATTAAGAGAAGCATTCAACATCTCTCATGATCATACTTATTTTTGGATCTCAAGAAAGAGTCAGGAGGCTCCAGGAAAGCCTCTCTGAGTAGAAGAAAATAAAACTATCCAATCCCAATCCAGCAAACACTTAGCATACATTTTAGTTTGTATATTAATTTTGAAATTTAAGGCAAGAAACTAACCCTGCTATCTCCAATTATTCATATTGTCCCATAGGTACTATTTAAAGCAATCAGGAAAAATCAATGAAACACAAGTAATAAGGATTTATCAGAAAGGAAAGAATGAAGGAAGGAAGCAAGGGAGGGAGGAAGGGAGGAAGAGAGAAAGAAAAAGGGGAAAGAAAGGAAAGAAAGAAAGGGAAAGACAGACAGACAGACAGGTCACATAGAGGTACAAAACACTAGTGTGAAGATTTAACAGGCTTTCTGATTTGAAATAAACATTTTTTAATGCCAGAACTAGAAAAGACAAAGTGCTAAAAGTCAAATGGATATCTTTGTCGAATAACAGATTCTTAAATAATTATATATATTTTTGTGTCTCCAGTTTTCAAAAAAATAAAACAAAAGAAACCCTTTCTAATACATAAACTGGAAAGGCCAGGTATGACCTAAAGAGAAGAACAGAACAGAGAGGGAGGAGAAGAGGGAGAAGGGAGGAGAAAGGGCGAGGAGAGGGAGAGGTGGGAGAGAGGGGGCAGACACCTGCATGAACAGCACGTCTTTTCTTGTACTCATATTGGTCAGGAACCTTTATTTGGTAAGAATCTGCGGAGAATTAATGGATCTTATTATAGCTATAAAAGATCCTTTCTTACATCCACTTACCTCATACCCCATCTAGTGGGAAGGATCAGATCACCCTTCCACAGTGTGGTCTTTATTTGCCTGCAGTTACCCAAAGCAATGGAATTATCTATAAAACCATCACATGGTGGTTAGATCACGATTAAAGTCATACCTTCTGGAGAGGGAACAGGTGGGGGAGGAATTCAGTTCTCTAAACAGATTTTTATGAGGCTGTGGGGTATGGTATGCCTTCTACCAATCGACAGAGTGACTGCTTACAGAAACAGAGGCCTCAGCTGACTCTGGCTTTGGATCCGGTGACCCAGGTTTACAGGAGTAAACATGTGTCCCATAAAATAAGGAGTTCGGGCTTTTTTAATGAGAAATAAAAGACAAGGTAAGGGAAATGAAACTTGGGTGTGTAAACATGAGTTTTGGCAAACTGTAGGTACAGCTATATTTACTGTGAAAGAACCAAGTAAAAAGGCACACTGATAAGAATGACACAAGGTCCACCTCTCTATTACTTTTCTGAGATGGTTTGTTCGGCCTTTGGAGAATTCATGTTTTTGATGAAGCTCCTTTCTCCTACCAACCCCTTGACCCACCCACTATACCTTTATCAGGGAAATGATACCAGGTTAAGCCACATGCCAACAGCTATGATGAACAAGAAAAGAAATAGGAAGTCTCACATCCCCACCCCCATGCTCACTTTTCTACGTAGGGAAAACCTATTACTGATCAATGAACAGTTTAAACTGGGACTGTTGCCTAGCTCGTCTGCACTCCCATTCCCAGAGGGTCATTTGGGAACTGACCACTTGGTAAAGCGTGACGACCCAGAAAGGGCAGGATGTACACTTCCTCTGCGGGACCGCCACCACTGCAGCAGCTGGGGTGACCATGTACTCCCCGCTACCCCACTGGAGCTCCTGGCCCACAGAGAGGAGCCAGCACCAGCCACCACACCAGCAAGGGGCCCATAAAACCGGGATAGGTGTCAGGAGCTGAGCCCTATGGAATTCTGTGCTGTACCAGTTAAAAACTGCTCTTAAGTAATTTCATAATAATTTTTATAGTTTTAGCCTACAGTGTCACGGACATGGGGGAAATAGCTAACTGGATTCAGAGTTAAGTTAGGTTAAAATCATCTTTTTTTACTTCTAAAAAAAAGAGAGAAGTAAACTTTGAAGCTCTAGGGTGTGTTGGGGGACTGCTGTTTGGAATAAAATGTTGTTTTTTAAAAAATTAGCACCTCATACACACACACACACACCAATATATACAACAAATCCAAACTCTAGACTTAATATTTTATGTAACAACTCAAGAGTTCTTGAGTTGAATCCAAGGAAAAGAGAATGGAATTTCTAAAGCTTTAACAAAGAAAAACACGGAAATTTACAGTTTCACACTGAAAGCAGTCAAAAAACTCTAATTTATTCTCCTGAGAGAGATATGATTGCTGTATCATGGTTCATAAAAACAATTTTCCACTGCAAGTAGTGAAACCTGGAGAGCTCTGACACATTGCCAGCTGCCCTGGTGATCTAAGCAAGACTGTGGAACTGCTACAAATCGTAACTTAAAAGGCTGGAAGCTGCCCTTTTGTAACAGGGATATACATATATGGCCAGGAGCATGGGCCTCTGTTACAGATTCAGTACAAGGGTTATTCCATTTATGGTCGGGAGTACTCAGTTTTCTGCCAGGTTGAAATCCATTAGAAATTCTGTAACATGTATACTATAATTGAAGTAATTTTGTCTTTTGCAAAATGCAGCTGTTTTAACACAGCTAAGACAAAACTATAATTGTTACTTACATGATGAGTGACCTATGGTTGCAATGACCTTACCACATATTCACTATGGGGGAAAAAAGTAGCTACAAATGACTTAAAATCTTGGGATTGTGCCAGACATTCCACAAATGCTTATATCTGCATGTTGCTGTGTGTCCTGTTGATGGCTCTTGCTGCACAGATGCTTTTTCAATCCCTGGTTTCCCTCTAGTCTTGGAGCCTCTGGCATACTGAAGAAGGGAAGTGTTCACAAGGATGTCTGTGCCACCAACATCACACTTTAGAGCAGGCAGTCGATGAAGCTCAAAGCTGCCTTGTGAAAGTGAAAATGTGTTCCAGTTTCTATCACGACATGAAGAAAGATAGTTATGGAGACTTTGTCAAACTTTGGGTTCAAGTTCAGCTCCGCATTCATAAGCTGTGACATTGGTAAGGAATTTATTTACTTTCCTAGGGCTGCTTCCTCACATAAAATGATGGACGTAAGGAAAGTTAGGAAGAATCAGGAATAACAACAAAAAGCTCTGATAAGCAAAATCTAAGGCTGCCCTTAAGACTTTCACTCAGGGGGGGCTGGAGAAATGGCTCAGAGGTTAAGAGCACCGCTTGCTCTTCCAGAGGTCCTGAGTTCAATTCCCAGCAACCACATGGTGGCTCACAACCGTCTACAGTGAGATCTGGTGCCCTCTTCTGGCGTTCAGGTGTACATGCAGGCAAAACTCTGGTGCCCTCTTCTGGCGTTCAGGTGTACATGCAGGCAAAACATTGTATACATAATAAAATAAATAAACCTTTAAAAAAAAAAGACTTTCACTCAGTATTGCTCCCATAAATATGTTTTGTTTTGTTTTGTTTTGTTTTGTTTTTGGTAAATGGCTGAGGAGTGTCCAGGCAGACCTACTCTCTAATCACTCAAGCCCTTAAAAAGGAATGGAAACAGACGTCAGAGAGATTAAGGTCACAGAAAGGATTCTAACTACTGTTGATTTAGACATGGAAGTGACTGTATGTCAAGGCAGGTGTGTGGCTGCCAAGGACGACAGCAACCTCATCTGAGAGGGAGTGAGGAGACAGGGGCCTCAGCTGTCCGATAACAACAAGAATGAGGTTCTGCAAACAGTAAGAGTGAGCAATTAAATAGAAATCCAACACTTCAATATTGGCCGTTCGAGATGCCAAGAAGAGACTGGACTGTGCCGTGCCCCCCCCTCCCAGCCTGTTTTGTAAGCATGGAGACTCAGCTCATTAAGAGATGGTCTTTTACCCACTCAGTTTTTAGTAAGTGGTTACACAGAAACGAAAAAACCACCACATGTGTGGCATAGGAAAATGGTTCATAAATTATATTTGTTAAAAACTCACTAGCACAAACAAGTAGTTCTAAAATTTTCAAGTGTTGCTATTTGAATGGAGTTTGATGAACAGCTAGAAGTTGCCTTCTAAATTTCTATAAGTACAAAGATTTATTTTTAGCTTTCTATAACTTCTGTGACAATTTCTCAACTTCCATCCATGCACCATCCACAGCTCTGCCTGGGCTGTGCCAAGAGGCTGCCTGTTTCAAGTGGGCTCCCTAGTCGGCAGCAATGCAGCAATGGAAGGCAATGGAAGGCACTCACCAGAGGCTTAAGGGTGAAGCCTGGGTGCTCAGTAGGATTCAGGAGAAATGATCTCTAACGTAGAAATGTGTGGAAGTACATGATCACATTAGATCCCATCAATTCACATGTTGCCTCCTATTGCCTAATGAAAGTAGCATTAAAGTTAAAGCTTCCAGGAGTTACTTAAGGTTCAATGAGCTCATAGAGAAAGAGTCCTAATCTGATAGGACTGGAGGCCATTGATGATGACCCCCTCCCATGTGTGTGCATATGAACACGTCCTCTGGCCTTGAGAGTGCATAGTGAGAAAGTGACTGCCTGCAACTCAGAAAGCGGACCCTCAACAGAACTTTACAGCTTTCACAGTGGCTGGGGAAACACATTTGTGTTTAATCCACTAAATCTGTGGTGTTTTATTATAGCAGCTATTGCTGACTGATTCAGTAGACAATAGCAGTACATTATCTAAGAATTTCTGTTTCTAGTGCTGGGAGGCAGAATCTTACCAAGCATGGATATATGTGATAACAAATTCAGAGAATCTGGGGGATAACATCAAACAAGTAGATGGGAATACATGATGCTTGGAAGGAGAGTGAAAAAGCTGGATGAATAAGTGCAGGCCAGATGCTGAGGTCTGCCATCAAAGGCCAAAGAATGTCATGAAAGGAATAGGTCCGGTGCGCACAGAGGGTTCTAAGGCAATTGAGAAGTACAAAGCAGCACCTCAGTACCTATCAAACCATTTCAACATAGCATTCTATGGCTGTGGGGATGCCATGGACTAAATCCTAAATGCTGAGGTTCCCTATGAAGATGAAGGCAGTGCAGTGGCTGGAGATCCCATGGCTCTAGTTTGCCGCTGACATCTTTGCACTCAGGACCGTTGGTCTCGAATATGTTTCTATGACTATGCCAAAGGGAGTTAGAAAGATGGCTCAGTGTTTAAGAGTAGTTGCTGCTCTTCCTGAGAGTGAAGATTCAGCTCCTAGAATCTACATGGATGTTAACAATTGTCTGTAACCTCAGTTCTAGAGAACCGTACACCCTCCTCTGACATCTGAGGGCACAAGCCATACATGTGGCATACAAACATCCATGCACGCAAAACATCCATGCACATAAAATTTAAATATGTAAATAATTTAAAATACATTTTTTAAAATGCGGAACCCTAGTTGCACCCAGAGGTCAGAGGTCTGCCTCTGGTCTTCCAGTTATGGAGGTCTGGGAATGATGAGGAATCCGACTGGAGAAATCTGTCTGGACCCCCTCCAGGAGGATGACAGCGTTACTAAGAATTATCATCTGGCTGGAGGCCAACCTCCAGTATTTATTACTCTTGGACCCAAAGACTATAGCCAGTTTATCAAAGCAGCCTGTATGATAAAATGAAAGAGAGAGACAGACAGACACAGACAGGGAAGAAAGAAAGGAAAGAAAGAGAGGAAGGAAGGAAGGAAGGAAGGAAGGAAGGAAGGAAGGAAGGAAGGAAGGAAGGAAGGAAGGAAGGAAGGAAGGAAGGAAGGAAGGAAGGGTTTTAGGGCATGGAGGTCTGTTCCTGCCTGGCCAACCTTTCAACAATTTGAAAATATCAGACTGTAGCATAGCAATCTGCAGAAGAAAAATGATGCACACCAACAAGTTACTCTAAACTAACCTCATTTACAGAAAAGAAGTCTGTCTTAGGACTGAGCTTTGAAAATCTTATAAGCAGTTTAGGAAATTGAATAACTGAAAGGATTATTTTAAGCTGAAAACCACAGGCCAGCAGGGGGCAATGTGTCCCTCTGCAAAGTCACCTAGTTAGCCACAAAGGAAAGTGGTGATGGCCATAAGAAGTGAAATAGTCACTCTGGTGCCTTTGGATTCAATAAACAGAATATAAAACAAACATTTGTCATTCTTCCCCAAACAACAGAACATACCAACTACTCACAGAATTTATCATATAGTAGATAACAGTAAAAAATCTGCAGAAGAAGAAATGGATAGAAAACAAACAAACACAAGTTTTATGATGAGATTTGAACATCATAAAACTCTGGCCCTTCAGGAGTCCAGGTAGATAATCTCACTCTAATCCCAAGAAATTATTCTGTGCTCAATGATATTATCTTTGTATTACCCTACAAGCAATGATAGCTGTTCAAATCTGGAATTGACAAACTCCATAGAAAATTCTAAGTTATTTGAAAATAAACAACAAACGTAAGGAATGGAACCATTACTTCTGGACATAGTGATTTATGTTGCCATTGCTCTTTAAGACATTTTTGTCTATTAATTAGAGCTTATTTAATACGCAAGCTTTTAAAAAAATTATCATTTATTAAAGTTTATTCAATTTGTATCCCAGCTGTGTCCCTCTCCCTGGTCTCCAACATGCAAGCTTTTAAAGAAGACAAACATGCTAGATTTTATTAAACCTCCCTTTAGTATACATTGTACATAGTCATAATGGCTTTAGATATATTTATTTTTTTCAAAACAAGGTTTCTCTGTGTAACAGAGCCCCAGCTGTCCTAGACTCAATTTGTAGACCAGGCTGGCCTTGAACTCACAGAGATCCCCCTGCCTCTACTTCCTGGTGTTGGGATGTGTTCGGCATTCTTTGGCAATCTGATGCATAGAAATAGTAGCTAAATGAAGTTCAGTATAAACTGGGGGCTACGGTTCAAGGGACAAATGTTTGCTTTGCATATATGAGGCTCTAGGCCCAATTATCAGTACTGGAAAAAAAAAGTTTCTTGCCACAGGGCAGCCATTATCGCTAACTCCCAGCAGGCCTGTGGAAGAACTTTTATTTTCCATTTTGAAAATGGATACAAATGAAATCTGTCCAAAGTAACATTTTTAATCCATTAACTTCTGTCTTTAAGATATATGAACTTCATTCAAAAACTAGCAACAAATTGTTTTCTTTTTTTAATAAGTTTCAAGTTCCTCAGTAATAAATTTACTCTTGAGAATTTCTTTTTCCTTCTTTCTTTGTTTCTTTCTCTTTCTTTTCCTTTTTTTTTTTTCAAGACAGGGTTTCTCTGTGTAGCCCTGACTATCCTGGAACTCACTGTGTAGACTAGACTGGCCTCAGAGATCCACCACCTGCATCTGCCTCTCAAGTATGAGGTTAAAGGCACACCACGGTTCCCAGTGAGAAAACTTTCAAGAACTAAACGTGGTGTCTTTTCCTGGCAACTAGGATATGAGTGTGCCACTGAACACACACACACACACACACATACACACACACACACTGATTGCACTGCAAAGCCAGGTGTGGGCCATAAGGAGTTAATTGTTAATGACAAGTTGATTAAGAGTCCTGGAGGGTTACCACAAACTCCTCTGCCACTCAAAAAGGCATATTTAGTATTGGGGTGGAGGGCCACAGGAAATCAGAAAGATAGCAAATAAGTCAAACAATTCTACATACAGTTATCACCAAAGCCACTTCATGATATGAACATAGAACAGTTTCACTTTTCATTAGCTTCATAGAAAACAGATGCCTTCCAGCTAAGGGGCTGAGCCCAAGAACTCCTCAGAGAGTGCAAGCACTGTCCAAGGGGCACTGCCCAAGAGGGAAAGACTACTGACACCATGGCTTCAGAAACTCACCTCCAGAAGTGCAGTTCAAACCCTTCACAGTTCTCTTTGCATTTTAAACAGGGGGCTCCAAATCCTTGTTCATGACCTAAGCCCATCTGTTAAGGAGGGGAGAGGGGAATCTATTATTACAAATTTTAAAAATTTAAAAAATTCAATAAATCATGCATTTAATTCCACTTAACACTCTTGTTGATTTAACTCTCAAACAAATCCTTATGAACTTCACATTGTTATGACACCAGGTATGTAAATGGAAGCTGCAAGGACATACACAGCATACTTTATATTCTCATTGCTTTTATCATGAAGGGAAAAGATGCGCAATACAACTTCACAGAAGGCTACAAAAACTGAAAGTCACAAAAGTCATGGATTTATGTCTTTGCCCATTATGTGCCCTGAATACCTCAAGTACAGGGAGAGCTCAGAGGGCAGAGACTGAAATGGAAGCAAATGTATGAGAGAGTTTAGGAATTACAATTAAAATGTTATTTTCCATTATGAAAGTACAATCACAAATATTTATTGAATACAAGAAACAGTATTCTATTATACTTACTATTTAAATCTTACAAAACCTCACAAAACATTTATGAAGCAGACACTACTACTTTCTGTTCTTTAAATATGATTTAATTGAAACCCAAGAAGTTTTCAGAATTTGCTCAGTATCAAAATGTCAATAAATCCTGGATCTTGGAAACCTCCTCCCTATAGTACCTAAAAGAGTTATGAAGGCTGCCAAAGGAGAAAAGCAATCAATAGGCTTATCCAGCTGTAAATGTAGATTTTCCAGTGACCAGCCCAGCAAGATATCCATAATGGTGCAATAGTAGTACTTTGATTTGAGAAGTATCATAGTTAGGGTTTTAGTGCTGTGAGGAGATACCTTGAGCACAGCAATGCTTATACAGGAAAACATTCAATTGGGGCTGGCTTACAGTTTGAGTCCATCATCGTTATGGAAGGAAACATGCAGAGTACAGACAAACATGGTGTTGGAGAAGGAGCTGAGAGGTCTACATCTTGATCCTCAAGCCATAAAAAGAGGCTGCGTGTCACACTGGGTATAACTTGAGCATAAGAGATCTGAGAGCCCAAGCCCTCACAGTGACACAGGTCTCCAAGTAGACACACCTACTCCAACAAGCCATACCTCCTAATAGTGCCACTCCCTATGCGCCAAGCATTCAAACACATGAGCATATGGGGCCATACCTATTTAAACCATCATAAGGAGTAATCAACAGGTGTATACTTGGACTCAAGACCCACCCAGTGGCTAGAGATTTATGCCTGGTACTGTAAACCAAACAGTTACTATGGCGAAGAGGCCATGGACACTAAAGGAAAGCCTACTATGGCTACTATCCTAAACCAGTATAAAATCCAATTGTGCCTAAATACATAACCTTAGATAAGAGTATGTGGCACCTCTCATCAAAGAAGCATCTTCTTGCAATACCTGGAAACTATTATAAGAATCCACAACTGGACAAAATGCCAAGGACAACTGATTAAGTCATATCAAAGCCCAGGGACATAGAGCTTAGGGAACATCATGGGGGTGGCACCGCAAGAGCCAGAGGACCAGGTGCCTGCTGCTGGATAGATAGCACCCTCTAGATTTGGCAAGGAAGCTGCAGCCAAGAACTCTCAACAATATGGTCACCAAGGCAAGACATGCAAATTGACACATCCTTGACTCACACGAACACTAAGATACATGTGTTCACATGTTGTAACAATGAAGTCTTTCTCTGGGCTTCATTGAAATTTACACTGACTTTTCTAAATGGACATACTTTCATCTTTTCTGAGTGTTGAGACGGAGTAAAGGCACCAAAAATTGTCACCGACAAAGGAATCAAGTGAGTAAGAGTGGAATGGGGTTACACCAGTATATATTGTGCCCTTCTGTGACCCAAAGGAAGAAGCCCTGATTAAAAACAAAACACAAATAAAGACATCTTATTTTCAGAATTTGCAACCAAAGCCATGAGACAGAATTCTGGTTGGCAGTGAACTCACTGCCTTTGACAGAAATTATTTTACACATCCACATTTAGGGCTAACAAAACTTAAACCTCACTGACATCCAGCTGAAGTGCTCTATCTCATGCCTCGTCATTAAGAATTTCTATGCTCTAACCCTCTTATTCAGCATCAATATGATGAACATGCACAATCCCACTCTAAGAAAAGAGATTCGTGATTCATACTCCCATTCTTTGCTCAGTAGATGTGCAGCTACCAGACTGAATTACAATCTGGAATGCAGCTCTAAAACCTGATCCAATACCGCCTAGAGAGGACATAGCTCACAGTGTGAGACAGATTTCTTCTGCTCTGTCCCTCACTGAGGCTTCTGGTAATGACAGTCTCCTCCAAAGTCAAGCATATCCCAGAAGAAGGAAAAGGTACTGATTCCACTTTGTAATGGCAGCACCACCCACCCCCGAGCGTTAAAGGTCCATTCCAAACCTTTTAAGGGACAGTGCCAGAGGACCTGGGGTTCTTCAACTCTTTTAAATTTCAGCTCAAGAGCCCTATTTTTTTCTAATAGCTCCAGCAATTTCTCTTTCCAATTTATTCCATGTTCAGGATTCCCTGGAACCTAAGACCCAGAATCCTTACCACAGTTCTTCTCTACTCTTTGCCCTCAGCACAGACCATCCCAGTTCGCAATTGTCTTCCTCACAAAAGAGATGATTCTTATGTTTGGAAAGTCTTGCAGGCTAGTTTCTGCCCAGTTTTCTGCACTTGATAACTCTTGGTGAGGAATGATAGGGAAGATGTTATCTCCTGATACTCAGGATGCAGTCAGGCCCATATAGGATGGAGCGGAAGAATGGAGAGGAAGGCCTAGATGTTAGTTAGCTTCTTGTAGCTAAGGCAAACTGGCTGTTGAGATAATAAATCCAGATCCTTGTACTCATGAACACTAAAATTTTTGGGTTTATATGCAATAGTGATGTAAGAAAATGATGAGAATTGTATAGTTGTAAATATTAGGGAACTGTGAAAATGAAGAAAGACCATTGAAGAAGGGTCAAGAAAAACTGTGAGCTGGTCTTACAGTGCCACCAGCTATATTCAATAATGTTTGAGATCCTTTTTCTCCTCTGGGTTTCATCTAGATAAGAAAAGAATTGAATGTGATTTCAACTTTTTTTAACTCTAAAATTATGATTGCAAATCATATGTTGGGTAACTTTATCTTCAGTTAGCCACTTGTCAACCTGTCAAAGCTAAATTGCTAAACATAAAATGCTCATTTAGGAAAGGCAGTGTATTATCAGCTTACACAAGCCACAATCATTTGGACCTCAGTTTGTAAAGTATATATAGCAACTCCAGTTGTGAGTGACACACCTCAGTTCTGTTACACACCTTTATTTCACAAGCTCACTATGATCACAATCCCTGCAGAATTAACACTTGGCACTTTAAAATACACATAGCTTTCATAAGCACATAAGTTTTAAAGCTGTCTACTTCATGTAATTTTAGCAACATATTCTTGCCAATGTCAATAGAAGAATATGACAGATTAATTTTTTTTCTTCCTTATTGTCCAAGAAACAGGTCCTCTGGATTGACTATATTCGGAGAAATCATAGCTGGGCTTTGAGAATGCCTATCAAGGTCCTCTGAAAAAATAAAAGTCCCTCTACAACAGTTATCTTGAAATACTAGTCACAAACAAGACTTTAAATAACCATAACCATAGGCTCCAGAAACTCAGCTGATATTTCCATGACCCGCGTCTCCAAGCCCTTGCTTCCCTCTGTTTAGTTTAGAGTCAGAAATGGAAATGGCGTCAATTTCTCCAGAATCCTAATGTCAAGAAACCAGATACATTGGCGGCATTTCAGGTGACCCTCTTGATCCACAGCAGAGGGACTACACGTCATATATAGTTGAGAGAGAAAAAGGGGGAAGAGGAAGGGGTACATCTGGTATTTCAAACATGGTCTGGGTTGATCTGGAGACAATCTGGACCTGGAAGACATTATACCGTGTTCAGGGTGAGGTCATGTGAGTTGAGCTGCCTTATAACCAAATCTTCCTATGGAGCAAGAGTCGTATTAAATAAACAAGTGTTACTCAGACTATTAACCACCTTAGAATGAAGCTTCCTGGAGTAAATGATATGATATATACTCTGTTCTCTTCTGTCTGTGCAAATATTTACTCATTTATTGGATACATAGATACATATTCATGCACAGTGATACACTGTATAAGGACACATGCATATATGTTTATATATTTATATTGTAGTCATGGCCAAATGAATAACATTTCTAAACAGTGGTTGGCTCTCGTAGAAACCAAGTAATTTCTGTAAAGCCCCTTCCCCTTCCAATCAATAAATCCTAACTCATCTCTGACACAAGGTTTTAAACTGTTGGAATTGTTCAGATTATTGCCTATTTCCCAATCTCTTCCAAGATATAGATGTTTCCAAAGAGCAGAGGAAAGAGTAAGTTAAGTCAAATACTGACCTAAAAGAGGAAGATACACCATCAACTTTTATATGCCTTGCCAACTTTCTCAAGTGAGGAAACAAACAAACTATTGTTATTAGGACCCATGATTAATTATCTCAAGTAAAACCTCCAGGTTTGTCCTTTTTTTTTTTTTCAAAAGATCAAAACTTCCTTCTTTTACTCATTTCAAAATATATGAAAGACTAACGGGAAGTATCTACTTGCCTCACCACCTCACAGAGAGACTGAGGTCTTCTGATTTGTGTGGTGACATGCTTCTTGTGTGCCAAGCCCAAATACCCCAGGATGCTAGCTCATCTGCATCTGGTGTCTGTGTTCAAACTCTCCTTATGGCACTGTAGTACCACACTCTAGCTGATCATTCCCTCTGTATGTCACTTGGCTCTTTCAAGCATTAATTCACCCTCCTCCAGAGAGAATCTTTAGTGAGATAATGAGCTCCTCTTTCCTCCAATGGCAGAGAAGTTAAAGCCTGTCCCTGCCTCATCTCCTCTCCCCCTTTCTCCTCCTGCCTGTGTTTCCACAGGAGCTTTGCCTGTTTTCTCCATCTGTCCACATCTCTCTCTACCCAGTCTACAGGCCCAATCCTAATGTCTACCACTTTGATAAGCTTTCTTTATTCCCTAGTCCACACACACACACACACACACACACACTGACCCTGATTCTCACAGGTCTTGGTAGAAATCTCATTATTTAGTGCTTAACTGCACTGTGACTGTTGGCACATCAATTTACCATTGATTGTGAGCTGCTGACTATGAGCCTAAAATTCCAGCAATGCCAGAAGGATTTACTTATTTAGCTGTTTTAATGTAGTGATTTTTAACACAGCGTAATGCCCACTAAGCTTCCACCGTTTTCCTAAGAGTGGCTCTGGAAGGAATTGTGGCGTACCAGCAGTGTCCATGCTTCTTGAGCACTCACACTGCCAGGCATGGTTCTAAGTGTTTCCCATCAATCAATTTTCTTGTGCGTCCATATTTCCATAAAAAATGACATAGCAATTTGCGATAAAGGAGGTATACCATAAATATGGGTATAAGCAGTGATTACTACTACCCTGCTTTCATTTTTTTTAAATTTTGTTTTGTACTAAATCTCTTTAGTCAAATGCCACAGTAAAACAGAACTTTGCCTCTTCATTGTCAAGAATTTTCTTCACTCTTTCAGGACCAGGAAAATCTTTCCAAGGTAAGGACGGAGGATGACTATTTTTTTTTCAAAAACCCATTCTCTTTCTCAACACATTCACAATAGTACATACACAGTTATAAACCAGTTTATAAAATACTATATAAAATACCAGGCTTGACTGATAGGAAACTTCCAGACATATATTTATCAGAAAATTCCTACAATTCTGTAACACACCAGGCTTTCCTTTTGAAAACACAAAGAAAAAGTAGGAAAGGTTTTAGTTAAGGGTCCATGTAAGCTTTCTTTCAGAAATCCACCTGTGATCAAAACTAATAGGAAACAGACTCGGGACCTCGGCCTTTTGAGTATATTACTACATGACTAAAATCAGGGAGTACTTATGGCCAATCATTCTTATATTTAGAGCGTTAATCCAGCATTCAAAAGTCAATTTAGTCACAAAATAATATTAGGAACAAAGTAATTTAGAAGGTTCATAAACTTCAGGTAAACAATTTTACTTTTACTTCAGGTAAACAATTGATGGGGGGGGGAAATGTAATCTCCTTAGTTTAAGCAGGTTCCTAAGAAAGACTTTCAGTGACTCCTGTAAATCTACATTTGCTACAGCCCCTAACAGATCTCCTTTGTAAGTATGCTACACAAGAAAAAGGCCTCTCCCTGAATCTGTTACTTTGGGAAAACCCCAACACGAGCTGTAAAGATGTCACCATTAATAGGCTTTGATTGTTGCTGAAAGCAGTTCTTAGTTAACACTGGTTCCACTGAAGGACTCTACAGCGATACACACGTAAGCAATGTGCTCTGAAAACTCCCTTTATTAGCTAGAAAGGGGATTTTCAGAACCTGAGTCCAAAAGCTATCTGCGTGAGTGACTTAAAAGAATGTGGATTGCAGCGAATGCTCCTAATCTGGTCTTGTGTCAGTCACTACCTTCACAGCTGTCTCCAAAGAGAGGCCACTCAGATGGAAGAACACTGAGAAGCCTTCAGAAGGCACTGCACCTTCATAAGAATATGAAGGCACTGCACAGAATTCGAATAGTGCCATCATTCTTGATATGTGTGAGTTCTGCAGCATGATTCCTTCAGGAGTGCCCATTATAAGGCATTCGTGAGTGCAGTGGAAGGTTTCTGCAGACTGACTGAGTGGCCCTTATTCTCCACCTATCTAACTGGAGTGTATGCAGGAAAGTACAAGGAAAGTACAGGCATGTTTTCACCAAACAGAAAAAATAAATGAAAGGCTTGATGTTATGGCCAAAGAGCTGTAGAGGGGTCTGTCAAGGAAGTGGGGAAATCAGCAGTAACCTGGGAGGAAGGCCCAATGGAGAAGGCATATGGAATGAGGGCAAAGACGGGCACACAGAGTAAAAGTCAGTCCCCACAGAACAGTCGGGGAGAGGAGAGACTAAAGAAGGTCTGCTGCTGGGTCCTGGTGTTTGCTAATTTAATGCCCACACTTTCCACACCATCCCTGGCCATGGAAAACAGAAGAAATCAAAACCGAATGCATGGATATGGTGTGCCTTAACTAATTTAGAGCTGCTATGTAACTTTTGGTGGATTAGAGAAGTCGTTTGAAGCTAGGGGTATTCAGTGGTGGCGTGGGAGCCAAGCTCCAAGTTTCTCTCTAGTGCAAAGGAAGAAGAATGGGAGAGGAGGCTTGGGTACACCATAATCGGTTCTTTTATTTGCGCACCTCCTACTGCAGGAGGACTTCCTCACTAAAGAAGACACACAACTGGCCTTTACATTTACTTAATGATTCAAGAAAATTAGGCCACTTTTAAAGCACACACATACTTTCTATTTATAAGCCACTATTAAATTTCAGTTTCATGCTAATTCAATTTCTACCAATTCAATTGTTCTACCAATTATCTTGGAGGAACAATCAAAGAAAAGTTAAATGACTAGAGGGGCCATCCAAAGTCACCAATGATGTTACAGAAGCTATGGTCCATTCACTTTGACCTATGCACCTCAGATTGTAAAGATAATTCAGAATGAAGAAAGTCACCAACATGATTCCTTCCCTACCTCTCACTTCAGGAGGGATAGAAGACTCCATCCCAGTCATAGGCAGGTACAATGATTTGGTGCCTATATCCACCCATAAAGGCAGTTGTTTATTCTGTCTTTTCTGAGCATGATATTCTGTTCATGCTTCGACACAGGTGTGAGCAGGGGTCAGCTAGCTGGGCCAACAGACAGACTGTTCACTCTGGGGCCAGTGACTCAAGGAAGCTCCTGCCAAGACCTCTCACCTGTTTCTGCGCTCTCTCATTACCTCCAGGCTGGCCTGGGCTACTGCCCAAAATAGGAAGGAGCAGGGTTCCAAGAAAGCTGAGGGAGGTAAGCAAGGTCTGTTGAAGCCCAAGCTGGACACTAGCACATCCAATACATCGCAACCAACAGTAACCTAACAGTCCAGACTGAAAGGGAGGAAGACAGTGAATTTTTAATGGGAAGAACTGCAGAGAGCTATGGAATTCTAGCAATCAAAGAAACTGATTATTCTGATTAAAGAAACATACCAACCCCCTATCCTGACACTTGACACTGTCAAATCAGTGGCTCATTTTGAGAACTTAACACAGATTTAAAAAGAAAAATAACTAAATCCAGTAATACAACACATCCTAGGTTACTGAGCTGTCAAGAAGTATTTCCTTGTGTTCAGCAGAGCACCAGCTAGCAAAAATTCGCTGAAGAATGTCATCACAAAATTCTTGATGATCCCATCAGGCACTTATTAAATTGTGTGAGGATCTTTTGTGAATGGTGGTGATGATGATATATTAGTTTGTTTGCTGTGTACAGGCTCCAGACTAGTGCTTTAAGATGTTAATTTCAGTTATGCTGGCAATCTCAGTAATCTGGGCAGTTATTGTGGATATGGTAAGGTTCAGACTCTAAACTACAGAGGTTTAATTGACTTGATCAGCTGTATACACCTAGAGGGAGCTGGTACCAAGAACAGACTGCAGGATACACTACAAACCCTGATACATATTCTAACACTTGCACCACAGTTTGAACATTTCTGTTAACAAACTTTGAATATGTTGTGGCATTTAAAAGGTCAGACTTTGTAGCCTACCTTAAAAACCTCAGGCACTTTGGCATTTCCCACAAAAATAAGTTCTACATTTCTTCACGCAACATGGAAGGAACGTGGCCTGGCTGAGATGAATTTGGAAAGATCTGTGTCTGAAAGCTAGCAGAACAGTGGCCAGATTAAAAACAGGACCTCTGAAAATCAAGTCAGACACACTGTAAAGTTCATTGCTCCTTCACAGCCTTTTAGAAGGCCAAAGACTACCTGACTTGAAAGAGCAGCGGTCTGTACTGCAGATACTCAACACATGAAACATTTTCAGAAATGAATCCTCAAGTCCATATTTACCAGTCCCACTACCGCACACATTAGAATGTCATTCCAGTGCCGAATTAAAGACACATCATTGGTTGCTCACCTGGACTTCTTTCTCAATTGATTTGGGGCTTGGGTATCAGCTGCCTTCACATAAGGAAGGCTTAAAGGTGTTCCTGCTTGCCTGCTACTGTACCGGCCGATCTAAGTAAGGCAGATTTATTAAGGAGATTAGAGCCAGAAATTAAAGATTGTTGGATAAAGTTCACCGAAAAAGATTTAATTTTGTGTAAGATCTTTGTTGTAAGTATTCCCTGATGTTCTTCCTCATAGTTCAGATACTGGATGACTACTTGATAGACAGACTATTTGCATACCTCTGGCCTCAGTGACTCTGGGCACAGAACTCCATAAGTAACCCAGGTGGGATGGACATGAAGGCCACCTGGGGAGGTAGCTCTATTCTATCCATTGTTCCAGAGCTTGCATGGACTGCAGATGAACTTACTGATGGCTCCAGGAGGTCCACAGGAGCAGGGCAACCACACCTTCAACCCCACCGTGTTCAAGGAACACCAGAGCTACTCAGCCCATTTAGACCCATGGAAAGTTCCTTGAACTACTGTGGGGCTGTTTTAAAATATGGTGGAGGATATCTGTGATTCTGGTACATGAAAGGTAGAGGATCATAGGTGCTCAAGATCATCACTGATTACATAGAAAGTTCAAGGCCACTTTGGGCTACCTAAGACTCTATCTGTAATCCTAGAATATAGAAGGCTAAGGCAGGTGCACAGCACTGAATTCAAGTCCAGTTTGGTGTAATAAGTTTTAGGCTTGTTCTGGCTAGAGTGAGACCCTGTCTCAAAAAAAAAAAAAAGAAAAGAAAACTAGATACATATACAAACAAACTCCTCCATGGCTTCTCAGACTGATCTGAATACTCAGAGAAATCAAACCTATCAAGGTGAAGATACATGTTCCAACTACAACTAGTATTGCAACTGTCATGGCTGTCTCTCCAACTGCACCTTTGCTTCAGGAGACTTTGATTCTGCCAGGAAAACCTCAAGTGACCCTGTCTAGAACTCTGGAGCATCTCCTACAAAACCTCCCTCTGATGGGGAGGCGCAACTAGCCCTCCCATGCCAGTGTGTGTGCAGGATTTGCTCGCCCATCTTCCTTCCCTTCTAGCAGTCCAGAAATGATCTAGGAGAACCCTGGTACATTACCCACTGGTGCTGCAGCCCAGACCTCAACAAACCCTCATTGAGAGCATTTGCTGGTCCACTTGTGGTCTTCATTACAGGTAGAATGCACTGCATTAGCACCTGGACAAGCTTTTGGCCCCAGGCATACCCAGCAACAATCCAAAAGCAGCTCAAGGGAGCTGGGAGGGGAGCAAAGACTGCAAAGAACTGAGCCTAAGGAGAGCAGAGAAGATTAGGGGTGGTAAAGAGCCAAACTATAGAAGAGCTGCATGTTCTAGCCACTGGGGAAGTTCTCAAAAGCCATGGAGGTGCTCCTCTGGCTGCTGAGGAACTGATAGGTTCCTTACTAGCTTAATAGCTTATTGGTTGCTGTCATCGCTGGACCCCTGACAGCTCTCACACTAAAGAGTAAGGTTTCAGATCAACACCCAGGATCAGAATTGCTGACCCTAAGTCTCACTCTGCCTGTTGACCTTGGCAGAGCACACACCCCTTAGTTGACTGGAGGTATAAAGATAAAAGCTTGGTGGTAGGGTGATGCCAAGCCACAGCTGTGAGCCAAGACCAGCCATGACCAATGTGGAGCGTCCTCTTTTTCACCAGCAGTTGGAAGCAACTCATCAAGTACGGATCAATGTTACAGCAAAAGGACGGAGATCCATGGCAGTGGGCTAGGCTGCTGCAGCTCAGTCTCATATTTCCTGAATCAAAACCTGACCTTGGGAAAACTACAAAACACTCTTGGCTTCATGTTAGAAGAGTCCATTGGAAGCTGTCAAAGAGTGTGTGCCTCCAAGCAAGGACACACTTCCTGACTTTTCACTGCCCAGCACCTTTGCTCCATGCCATTCAGTCTTCCTGTGAAGTGCCTTCTCTGCCTGATGAAATTTTCTTTATTGTATAGGATTGTTTCCTCAATAGAATACTCCCAGTCGACCCAATTAAAGTTAATTACTTTTGCCCAGGGACTCAATGAGGGTTGTTTGCATTCCTATTAGTGCCATGCTCTTCAAGATGTGGTAGTTGGCAAACCATGACTCACCAGTCCGTCCTGAGGCATATAAAGAAGTGAGCGTGAACAACAGGAGCCATTAAGCATTTAAACAATCTTATATCTTTGCCCTTAACAACTTTTTAAAATCTAGCTCAGTGTTCTTTATTTTAGTAACTCGTTTTTGTTTTTAGAAAGTCAGCCCATGAGACAGATTTTTTTATAAAGTCGTTCCTTGCCAGATCAAAGAAACAATATTATTACACTAAGTCCAGCCTAGACAGCACTGTAGTAAATTTACATACTTGTCTTGCTTCCCTTGCCTTCCAGAACCCTCCCTGTTTTTCTTACCAATGCTTACACCCCAGGATTCTAGACTATATAAACTCAACTAGTAATATGGGTAAAAATCCAGTTAAGAGTCTATCATCTTAAATGTAAACCACTTTAAATATTCTCTATGTAAAACAAAGCATAACTTTTTGCTGAGTCCCAGTTATTTTTACTGGAAGCCAGAACCTTATAAAAGAAAAAACAGAGCCTCTACCATCATGACTCATTCTATCAGGTTATCATGATGTGTCCATATAAAACCAAAAGTCTACCTTAACATCCACATGACCATTTCTCAATGAAACATAATACCGCTTTATCATCAGACAAAGCAAGGAAAGTTCCTGTGGTTTTGACTTATTACTGACTCCTCACCAAAGCATTTGAGGCCTCCAGCCCAGTTTTCTGTGCTCAACTCGCCACTGTTCAGATAAGAAGCTATGCAATAAACTCCTGGAAACTCCTTTTTATAGTTGTTTAAGGTAGTCAGTCAGAATGTTACTATGATAAACACTAGCTGAATCACTCTCGGTTTGAGGATGAGTCAGTGCTTCTGGGACAATGTCTGCTTTGAATGCAGCCTTTCAGTCACTGTGCAGCCAAGATCTCTGCAGTCCCCCACAGGCTAGCTTCAGCCCAAACACTCTCCGTAAGCCTTGCCCAAACCCAGTCAAACCTCATCTTCAGCAGACTGGGGCAGGCTCAGAGAAACCGAAAATGGTAAACTATTCCTTTTACTTTGGGGACCAAATAAAAGCAGGGAGAGCTAGAACATTACCATCTCATATACCTTTTTATCTCCCTAGACAATTATTTAAGGACACTCAGAAAATAACATGTTGCAGCTACTGCGACTGTAGCTGTTTTACAGGATGGCTGAAGGCTGTAGCTGGGCAGCTGAAGAACTTAACCTTTACATTCCGATCTCTAATACAGGGCTTGTGCACACGTTTATTCCAAGAACAGTGACAATGCTTTTCTTTAAAATCCTGCAAATACTGTTTTATAACCATTTTTAATGTTTCTCTATCTGGGGGGTTTCCTTAATCAGAATTCATATAACCTCCCTGAATGTTACTATCTTATAAAAATGAGATAGTTTCCTATATGCCTTGAACATTAACGATCTAATAAGGACACTTAAAAAAAAATCGTGATATTAGTTACCATGGCAGTAGCTGCTAAACAGAACCTTCTGAGCTCAGCAAAAAGGAATCCAAGACTGACTCTTGCAGGGCATTTGTCATCAAGACTGAATGTGGCTACTTCAGAAGTGCAAGGATTCAATTGCTTTCGCTTCATTTTATTATGGTTGTTTCCACATTTCAATATATAAAATTGCTTTACCATTTCCTCCCCCAGCGGCCATTATTTAAGATAAAGGAAACAAGAATTCCAAAGTTTGCAAGGTTAATAATGATGTCCAAGATTTACCACCTAAATTTCCCACTGTGTTAGAGATTCAGGACACTGCTAACTTTTAAAGGAGGTTGTGATTTTCATCTGTCATTTTATTTTATTTTTGCTCTACTACTCTTTTGTGAGTGTAAAATTCTGTATCTTCTTTTTTCAGTGCTATATACTATGTATACGCTGCACCAGCCCCAGATAGATTTTTAAAAACAGTTTTTAAGAGACAGACGAGTCTTATTTAAGAGTCATGGTGATTAAAAAAGTAAGTGATCTTCTGTTTTTCATATAGCAAGGAAAGTAACACAGCACATATAAGCTCATTTGCCTCATGCACCTTGTTTCCTTGTGGGATTCAGTGATGTATAAAACAGTTACACACGATACCACTTCCTGTGGACATGTGCAAATGTATTCACATGCACACTTGTGGTCTCTGTGATTTTTAACTGACATTCAGCACTATACTTGATCGACTCTTGACATAACTTTTCATAGAGTCATGGGATTTAGAACCTTTGACATAATCTCTTTCACTTCCTGAATGGTTTTGAACATGGAAATTGAGATCCAAAGTGGCCAACATCACAAAAGAATAGTAGGTTCTGATCTACTACAGCTTTGTATGGTGTCAATAAAAGGAGAAAGTCTGGATACACTGGTCATCTTTCGAGACATAGAGACCTCCTGCACATTTACTGACTTTCCTAATTTCTAGGCACAGTGTGTAGTTTGGTTTGTATAAAGCACTTGTAATCATATTACCATGTCACCAAGCACTATTCCAATTTTCAGAGAAAGAACACAGAGACTCTGAGCAGTTCCATCACAAACTCAAAA
This sequence comes from Pachyuromys duprasi, assembly GCA_028658305.1. Taxonomy (NCBI): domain Eukaryota; kingdom Metazoa; phylum Chordata; class Mammalia; order Rodentia; family Muridae; genus Pachyuromys; species Pachyuromys duprasi. Next base: position 31,806,454 of record CM053763.1, read on the forward strand.
GATACACTCTTCATTTTGGTGTTTCCTGCTGCTTCTTAACAGAAGTTTCTGTAGGCAGGAGGGAAATGAACAATAATAGCTTCCTCAGCTATTATTGGGGTGTCCTGGTGTTTCCTTTTGTTTTTTCTTCTTCTCTGCTGTTAGCTGTCTGGTCTACTAGAAACTTGTCTGGTCCAGTGAAACTTGGAGCACCTGCCACTGGGAAATGCATTATCTTCCCACAAAGGGTGGAGACTTCTACCAGATATGAAGTTCGGAAGATAGAGCACTTCCGGAGCTCACTGGGACTACAGAGCCAGATGCTGTGGCTGACACCCTAAAGCAGAGTGCACCACAGGCTCACTACCGCTCAGGTCCACCTTGAATACGGACAAGAGAGCATAACTCTTAGCTCCCAACACAAACGGAGAAGTGACGAGGAATGCTCTTAGAGTTCCTTTGCCTGTAAAAGTCTTGCAGAAATACCCTTTCATGAGCCTTTGACTTCTGTAGACTTCCATGTGGCAACTTAGGCTAAATGTGTGTGCATCAAGTATGGACTCAGCACACAGCCTGAAAACCAGCAGGTAAGATGGCAACTTTACTGGTAGAGAATCACTTCTTCAAGATAATTTCTTTCCATAAGCAAGTAAACGTTTTCAAATGCATTCTACTTTATTTGTATGATATAGTTACTTTAACATAGTGAATAAGCTTGGTGATACAAGACTCAAAAGCTAGATGTATGATAAAAAGAAGATGAATTCCAAGGATTATGGCTCATGTTCATGGTAAGCTTGGTTCTCCAGGTTAAAATTAAGTAATCTGAACTGAGGTTTCTTCCTCCTCGAAATGAGACTATGGCCCTCATAAGACTGTCAACAACAATCCAAATTGACAAGTATTATAAAATACAAATTTATCAAGGGGAGGAGGTCCTCCCCTGTTTGTGGACTTGGAGGGGGCGGGGAGGAGGGAGATGAAGGAGGGAGTGGGAGGGAATGAGGGAGGAGGCTACGCCTGGGATGCAAAGTACCTAACCTGTGATTGATATAAAAATAAATAAATTTTAAAAAAATACAAATTTATCTCTCAAGCTTAAAATCTTGGTTAAAGTGAAGCTACAGACATATCTGTCATCTAAGAATTGACTTATCTGAAGATCTACAAAAACATGCTCTGAGAATCAATGAGTTTTCTTTTAGGTAGGAAGATTGGAGATGTCCTAGAGAGGATGCATTAGTTACTGTAAGACAGACCTTGAAGAATGCATAAGATTTAGTATTGAACTTGAACTATGAACACTCCACGAGCAATGTTATTCAGTAAGGAGTACATGGTTGTGAGAATTAGTGTTCACTGTCAGCTTGACAGCATCTAAAATCACCTGGGAGATAGGTGTCCAAGCATGCCAGGAGGTGATCACCTCTACTTGGTTATTTAAGGTGGGAAGGTAGTTCCATCTCCCTGGGCTTGTATCCTGGACTGTATGAATGGAAAAGAGGAGCTGAACAGCAGTGTGTACTCATGACTCTTTGTCTCCTCATTATGGATCTGCTGTGACCAACTCCATCAGGCTCCAAACACCTTGACTTTCCCATCATGACGGAATGCACTCTTGAGCTATCATCCAGAATAAATCCTTTCTCCATAAGCTACTTTTGCCAGGATATTTTACCACAGCAACAGGAAAAGAAATAGGGGCTCAGCAAAGAGCCACCTTGCTTTCTTCTGTGGTTTCCGAGTCAGAGCATCTACCTCTAAAAGCCAAGCCCTCCCTTTACTCCAATTTGTGTCAGTGACTCTGGAAGAAAATGTGTGTCCAGGACTCTGTGAGGAAAAACTCCTGGAAACAAGCTGTGTCTGCAGACTGACTGACTAATGAGGATTTTACTACAATGGAGGGACTCGAAGGTCCAGAACTTTGAAGGCCCGGAAGCTAATTACCTTATCTTGGGCCAGTTCTAGCCCTCTAGAATAGCCATTCCCAACCCATCTGTGTCTGAACTGAGAGCTAACAGAAACCTTTCAAAATCTGTTACCTTAGCACACCAGCACCTCAAAAGTTAAGCATGTCATCAGATAGCATCTTGCATTTTGGTCCGACAGAAAACCTCCCACATTTGATGTGTCTGCATCTCTGACATATTTTAAACTGGCCTTGAGCAATGACTTGCTTTGTTCTATAAAATTATGAAACGTCATGAAACTGTTTCTTTGCTGGAGCATGGAATATAGGGTAACTTAAATCTGCGTTCCTGGGCCATGGTCACTTAAAATGGCTCCAGCATGAACTACTTCTTTTAACTTTTCTTTAAGATGAAAGCTGTAGTTTTGTGTCAAGAGTTCCCTCCCCCCACCCCTGCCCACACACACACATGGCTTCTTGCGGAGAAGATAATTATATTTGAGGACCCAGATTTCCATGTCCTTGATTCTTTCACTTAAATGAGGGGCTACCTATAAGAAAAGGCTCATTCTCATTTCCAATGCAATCATCTCTGTGGTTCTGCAGCTTTTCCAGCAACAGTCACTTGGCCTTACTATCCATTTCTGGATAACAATTAAAGCTTTTTAAACAAATCTGAATGCAGAGAGAGGCCCTTTTTGTTAGTGGTTTACGATATTCTTATTAAAGTTAAAGAAACAAAGAATTTCAAGATAAGTATGTAAGCAGTTAGAATTGATTTTTAAAATGAGGTTTTAAAATGACAGTGAAATTAAAGCCCTGCAGCAATTCTAGGCAGTATAATAGAAATCACTGGAGTCTTTTTCTCTGGTGTATTTTGAAGACTAAAAGTTGATTTTTCTCGAAGAGAGTAGCACTGAGGGAAAACAGCTGGTGGTGGGCCATGACTTACCATTTACCACGAAAATGAGGCCATCTCTACCTCTCAGAGCCACTGTTTATTTGTGCAATCAGACACAGATTTTTACTTACACAAAGTAAAAAGGATGCAAGATACAGGGACAGATTCCAGACAAGGACCCGGTTCAAAGGACCCGGTATGAACATAAAAGTCAAATTCTCCTCTAAAATATTGTTGAAACAAAGCTGTGTAGAGAAACGAGCTTTCACATCCTAGCAACAGCTCACTCACTTCAAACAAAACAAAATACAGCAAAACAGCAATTATGAAACCCAGTGTGCCTGTGATAATGTGTAACTGCTTATCAACCCAAGAGCAAGTTCATGGAGAAGTATCTCCTTTTGTAAACCAAAACTCTTACAATACTAAAACCCACCCAGGTCACTGAAAGGTAAAGACTGACCTTTTAAAATCTTTTAACAGGAAATGTTACTGGAAAATAAATAACATTTTCCATCTGCCTGGGGAAAATTCCTTCTGAAATCAACAATAAAATGCAAAGACTTTGACAGGGGAAAAATTCCACACACATCTTAAGCTACACAACAAATTGATTTTTATTTAAATGCCTCTATATTTCCATTCCAAACTGCCTTTGTTTTCTAGATATATTCAAATTATGGCTTTTTCTTCTTTACCTAAGAAGATCTGCCAACTTTCTAGATGCGAAGATGAGGAGAAAAGTCTTGTTGGTGAGTCAGACAGTCTTGTATTTAAGTGTGTTAAAAGCTACTTTTAAGTCAAATGATTCCTAAACACAAGTTTCTATTGAGATTATGGTCTAACGGGTAAAATTTACTCCCAGAATCTTCAAACTGTTTTGTACTGGGGAACATTTAACCCAATCCACTGAAAAATAGCTTAGGAAGGTAAATCAAGGACATGGTTAAATCAAATGGTAAGGACATGGTTAGTACTCAACGGGACTCTCTTGGGGTGTTTTAGTCATTTATTGATGGGAGATCCTTCTGAGAATCACCAGGATTGACAGCATCATAAAATAAGAATTTATTAATGTTATCCCATTTTCTTTAAATTTCTGAAATCTTTTTTCTTGAGGTGGGGGAAAAAAGGCTTACTGAGACGGTTAAGGCACTCGGTTGAAAAGATATCCTTTTAAAGTAAAGGGGGAATGGAGGAAAATAGCTATGCCACATTTCAAAAGAGTTATTTATTATAACCCAGACTTCCGGAAACTGCTTATAAATATCTGCAATTTTTTTATCCCTTGTAAGGACATTAATTCTTAACTTTGGACTTTTCCTCAAAGAATTATTGTCTCAAAGAGTTTTTGTTGTTGTTTAGAGTGCTTTAAAAACTAATTTTTTAGGTTCACAGCAAAACTGAGCAGATGCATAAAGTTCCCAACAGTCTCTGTCTTCCCACGTCTAACCCACCTCCCACTCTCAACATTGTGCTTCAGAGACGGCCATTTATGAGACACACTGGCACATCACTACTTCCAAAGGTCAGATTCCTCATTGGGGTTCGCTTTTGGTAACCAATATCTCGTGGGGCTTAACACATACATCTGCCAAGATAGTATCCCACACACCACTGCCATTGTCTTAACAACCTTCTGGTTTGCCTATTCATCTTTCCCTCCCTTCCAGGAATCCCCACTTTCACGAAGCAGTTTTCATATCAGTATTTCTAAGCAAAGACATCCTCCCGTTTGAGACAAGCGCCTGAAGTAGTTCTTACATAAAAATTCAACGAGTTCATTGTGTTCATCGACAGAAGACTGCACAGCACGTCGGATGTTTTCTAAGTGGCAAATACGGTTTGCCAGAAAACATGCTAAAAGAGTATCAAACAGAAAGAGACCACAACGTGTTTTATATTTCCTGTTCTTGACTTCCCTTCTCAGTTCTGATTTCAATCAGGAGGCACTAAGAAACTGTCTGCTAGGTTCACATTTTTATTCGTCAAAAGCTTCCTAAACTCATACCTTACATTTGCGCACAATGTTAAAACTCGGTGAACCGGCAACTGTAAGGCAGTAGGAGAAGAGAGTTTTCTCAACTTTTTCTCTTTCTTATTCTGCACCACTTCCTTCCCTATTTGATAAATGCCCGCTAACTTAAAAGTCTGCTTCAAAGTAAACAGGCGCAATTCCCAGGAACAAGACCTTTAAGGTCGAATGTTACAATAGAATGTGACGTCGGCGTTCTTTTGAGTCATAGTCTGGCCCGCACCCCTTTCTCCCAGGCGACCTGACATCTTCCCCGTCATCTCGGAGCTCCTCAGGTAGGGCCTGGGCTCCAGGACAGCGGGGTGTTCCCCAGGCGGGGCCGCTGCGCCCCCGCCACGGCCGCTGTGGGCGGCTGGCTGTCAACGTTTCCCCTGAGAAAGAGCCCCCGGAGGAAGGAGCTAGCGTTTGCGGCACGCAGGCCCCAAGTGAAACACACACACACACTCCCCCAAAGTCATCGCCACTTCAGAAGTTATCAGCAGGCGCGGGTGTGAGGGTGTCACCCGTCAGCGGCCACTTTAGAGGGCCCGGGGCGGCCGGGCTGCCAGACGGCGGGGGAGGAGGAGGAGGAGGAGGAGGTCGCGGCTGCCCCAGCCACAGCGCCGGTGAGCGGTGACCGTCACCCTCGCGCCCGGGGCTCCGGGGACGGCGTGGCCCAGAGGCTTCCCGTCAAGTTTCTGGCGCGGTGACAGCGGGCCGCAGGCGGCCGCCCTGCAGCGCCGGTCCCCCGGGGGGCTCGCGGCGCGCGGGGCCGAGCGTCCAGCCGCAGCTCCGGGGAGCTGGGCCCGCGCCCCGGGGCAGCCGGGCGCTCAGGTGAGGCGGCCGCGCCCGCCGGCCGCGCCCCTCACCTTCTTCATTTTGGTTTCCAGGTCCATGCTGGGCGTCGGAGGGGCTCGGTCCCGCGTCCGCGATCTCCGCTGCGGCGAGAACTCCGGCGCCGCCGCCGCCGCAGCCACTCAGCCTGCGCCCTCGAACTTCCGCAGCCCGGTTCGGCTGCCGCTGGGACCTGGAACAAAGAGGCCCCGGCAGCCAATGGCAGCGGGGCAGCGCCGGGCGGCCGCCAATCAGCGCGCGCCGCACGCACCTTCGCGGCCGGAGCACGCCGCTGGCAAGGTGAGGGGCGGGGCCTCGAGGGGCGGGGCCCTGCGGAGTTCCCTGCGCGCCGGGACTCCGCTTCTCGGACTCCCAGCCTGGACCCTAGGGTAGGGGCGTCTGAGTCCAGCTGAAGACCATGCCCGGACCTTTCCATTCCGGTGGGGTGTACTTCTGTGTCGTGGGGACTCTCCATTCTGATCCACTCTTGAGGGAGTGATCCTCTCACTACCAACTTCTTGACTGATTTTTTAGGGCAATTAGGGACCAGGGGGCTCCTTTACGCATCCCAGGGATGAGCTGTGGGCCTGGATTTCACTTCTGAATTGCTGAGATCCCATCCCCGTTTCTCAAGTGTTTTTCTCCAGAGTCCCGAACACTGCCAAGGAATCTTCCCTCACATCCTTAATGCCAAGTTAGACCACTACATTGTTTTCTCAGAGCAGACAACACTGAACCGTAAGGCTCACAGAACTAGGGTGATTTTTCCGGGAAACAGAGAGGCTTGCCTTTTGGACCTAAGTGGAATACAGCGAAGCTGCCCTTGCTTCTGGTCAAGTCTAGTTTCAAACTCCAGCCTCACAGAGGCTGCATCAGCAAGTCTAGTCAGTAGCTATTTGCTGTGAAGACATCAGTGTGGAGGGTTGTGGGATGAGGGATCCTGAGGACTGATTTACTTCACACATCTTGCTAGTATCTGAAGGCCCCAAGGTGCAGGTACCTCTCAAATGACTTAGCATGTTAGAAACAGACCTAGTGTTTGAGTCACAGTAACTTTTCCAGGGCTACTTGGGGGGGGGGGGCGGGAGGGAGGGGTGTGTGTGTGTGAGAGAGAGAGAGAGCGCGCGCACTTATAAGTGCACTTACAGGTGCAGGTTTGCTCAGAGTCCGGAAGAATAGGTAGGATTTTCTGGGGTTGGAGTTCCAGGCAGCTGAGAGCCTCCCTACTTGGATGCTGGGAACTGAAAGTAGGTCCTCTGCAAGAGCAGCAGGAGCTCTTAACTGAACCATCATCTCAACTTCATCTCTCCAGCTCCAGTTCCCACTAAGAGGAAAATGTTAATGGCTAGGTGTCAGGTGGCCTCCTAATCTGCCTTCTACACATTCATATGCGTATATGTCTTAAATATATGCATGTGATATTAAAAATAAAATCTTCATATAATGCAGATACTCGGGTCCAGATGTCAGTTCCTTTTACCTCTGGAAATTTGTTAACTAAAACACTTCAAAGTTTACTTTAGCCAACACTTTTCTGTACTTTGTTTCACTTGATAACTGGTTAACAGAGTACTGAGTTAACGTGAGTATGTTTTTGGTATCCAATTCACGGAATGAGCAAAATATCTTGTGATAATTTTTGCCTTCTATTCAATTGAAGTAAAGCATCCTAAGTCATTTTCCAAATCCACCTGATACATGTGGGCCTGCAGAGTCTGCCCCGTGTCAGTGCTAATCGGCTCTGATGAGGTCTAGCCACGATAACATTTCTGCTTTTCCAGAACGCTTAACGGTTAGAAGATGTCCAGTAAATCACTTTAAAATAAGCCATTAAGTAAATATTGTGACACAAACTGGGGCCTTTGTTTGTGAAATAGCAGAGATGACAGCAGGAAAAATGATATGGAAGTGTCAGGGTCCCTCCCCCATCAAGTTTTGTTTGTCTTCTTTTCGTCCTTGCAGCCTTCCCAATATCACTCTGTGTCAGTAGCATTAACAAGGATGAGCATTGGAATTCAGTGGTTCTAACTGGAGTTTTCTTTCTGGCAATTATAGATTGACTATTGTAAATCATTTGTAGATCAATGTTAGGAGAATTGGACCAGCATCTCTTATCAATTCGTTAAGTGTTAAACAGAAATGTCAAGGAGCTAGAACTGGCATCCTCTGATGATTGGATAGAGCTGATCAGAAGAGTGGACAGATAAAAGAATTTCTAGCATGATCATCTTCAGAAGATTCAGGAAAAAAGAGTATATGGCACAAGGCAGAGTTTTATGTGGCTTTGCATTTGTCACTGCAGACATGGACAGATAAAAGGTATGTTTGGAGTTATTGGGCTTGAAATTGAAGTGAAGCACCAAAATACAGTGTTAACAGATAAAGCCTATGCTGGACTTCAGAAAGTTAGAGTCCTTCCTTGCTTAGCTAAAACTGTGTGAAAACAACAGTTTAGGGGACAGTAAAATAGGAGATATGGAAAACAACCGATAAGCCAGGCTGAACAGGACCTGGACAGAAAGGAGGTGAAAAGCTAGTTAAAGGATAAGACAGAAGGTGAAGAGGTCAAATCCATACAGTTAAGAAAGGAAATTCAGGGAGGGTGAGCTAACAGTGTAAAATTAGAGAGCAAGATCAAGTGTGAAATGTACCTTAACAGAAGTCATTGGTAACTTTTGGGGAGTTCACTGTCGGTGAATTGTAGGGCAGATATTACTTAACAATTGTAGCTCCTTTTGTGCCTACTAAATTACTGTCGTTAATGTTTGACTTGGTTCTACCACAAAATTCATGGAAAATAGCCAAACACATAACCTTCTCCAGCAGAGAAGAAATCAATCAAATAGAGACAGCAATGTACTGGGTCTTGAAGGTTTTTTTCCTTACAAGACTAAGCAGATATACTAGATTTTGCAGACAAGTGTGTGTGCACACACACAGGCACATGTACCCACACACACACACATGCCAAAATGTTCTTTATGTATGCCAATATGTGTTACAGTAAAACTATGTAAGATTTTTGCACTTAAACTTAGGCAGTGGGTTATCTGATTACAATCTCTGATGAGGGGAGTGAATGACCCATTCCTGTACTGTCATGGCCCCTGAGCAATGTAAGCTTGCCTAAGGCATTTCATTTGTTCTGAAGTCGTGTACAGCCTAGCAATGCTGTTTAGAGACAGGGAGGTAGACTCTTAGGAATAATGAAGCTATGTAGAAAGAAAGCACACAAGCAAGGTAAGGGGAGAGTGTGGTATGGGTGTTTGCCAAAGCCTCCCAGGCAAGTGTTCCTTGGCTGAATATTAATAAGTGTTGTTTAACAATCTTTGTATTAGTTCTTCGAGTCTTCTGTGCTCCCCAATATCTCAAAAGAAAGTATCAGCTCTCAAGTTGATATCTTCTCAGTTTAAACAAGCAGACAATCCAAAAACAACAAACAAACAAACAAACAACAACAAAAACCCAGAAATTTGGTTCCAAACCAGGCAATAGAAAAACATGTTATCCCAACTTGGGGGAGTCTGGACCTCTGATCCAATCACAATAGGCTGATGTTGGGGCAAAGGCCTCCACTGGACACACAAACTGAGATACAGGGCATATCTCACAGAAAGGAAGGGTGGAGAAATTTCCAAACACCTCCAATGACCAACCAGTGGAAGGAAAGGTAGAAGGGAAGACATCTGAGCTGAATTCCGCATGACCTAGGATAAGGGCCAAATAAGGCAGTGATAGAGTTAGAAGGATCTGCCAGTGATGATAAAGAGGAGGTAGGGTTAGATTTGGGAGGAAAAGAAATCTGTTAGGACTCCTCCTCACAACTTAGGAGCGTGCTGTGTTGCAGGTGTATAGATCTCATGCCTTCCCTCTGCATGAAACAGAAGAGGAAAAGAAAGTGAGCCTGAGACAGGCAATAAGTTCAGTTTTGTCTGTACTAAATTTGCAAGGCCAATGGAATCTGGTTCTAGTAATCAGCAGAAAGGTTGGGGGCTGAAGGTACAGAAGATATGTACCCAGGCCTGTCTGCATAAAAATATATGCATATGGAGCTAGAGAAATGGAACAGTGATTCAGTGCACTTGCTGCTCTTACAAGGACCTGAATTTGGATCCAACAGCTGCTCATAACTACTTCACATGTGTGTACATGAAATAACATGCCGTCTAAACACATCATAAATATAAAAAGGTATTATCGGAATAGATGAGGTGAGATTTCAAGATTTCAATGATGACTAAATCTTTCCACTTGTTAGTGTGGACTCTGTAAGCCTCCTCAGAGAAAATAATCATTTAACACTTGTCACAGAATGTTTATGTGAGCCTGGTATGGCTATTGTGACTCATTAGCAGCTTGGATAGCATTACAGACTGTCCTATAGGAGCCATGCTTCAACAGAAAACAGGAACCAATCTGTCTCAGAACAAACCATCATGTGGAATGCTTTTTAAACTGCCCAAACACTACAGCCTGCCTAGTGAGTAATGGATGAGCCACAGCTACAAAACTATGATACTCAAGAATTTTTCTAACAGTTACATTATAGGAACCAAGAAAACATGGAATTGTATATCCATTATTCTCATAGCCATGAAAAAATACCATGTATGGAAAGCATAAGGTTATTGCGTAATTTAAATGCTGATTTCTCTATCCCCCGCCCTCATATCTGGTTGCAATCCTTGTTCTGAGAATCTCCTGTCTTAATGTTGTATAAACACTGCTCCCCAGTTGCCCCTGATATGTCAATAAAGCAGCTTATAGCCAATCTCTGAGCAGGAGAGAGAATAGAGATGGACTTCCTGCCAGCGAGGGAAGGAGAAGATAGAGAAGGGTGTAGGGGAGCCAGCCATGGGCAGATGTCTAGGAGGGATTCAACCATGGGAGAAACTGAAGTGACATCAGAGAAAGGAGCTGGCGCAGAAAAGCTATAAAGTGCAAGTATCTCTGGGATGTGGGCTGAGAGAAAACCAGATTAGCCTAGAGGGTTAAGAATAGTGTAATAACTGCTCAGTTCTTGTGCTGTGTAGCTTGTTTAAATAATATAGCAGTCTTTATTATTTGTGTGATAGCCAGGTTAAGAGACAAACTGAGAAATAAACACAGTCTTATGAAATTAATATTAACAATGCACAGAGAAGGGTCACAGGAGAACTATGGAAATGTCAGCAGTGATTCGTCTTTGGTTGAGCACTTCATGGTGAGTCTTTCTTCATTTAAAAACATATTCCATGATGTTACTCCTTAATGGAAAACCTTGTCTTAATAATACATAATATAGTTTAAAGAAATACAGTTTAAAACATTTGAAGAAGGCAGGCCAGTAGCAGTGGAACTTTTAATCTAGATCAACTAGTTGGCAAAAGTCTAGGGCAATACATAGTAAAGGTAGGTAAATAATAATTTCATAAACAACAAAACTCCAGTGATGAGGCCAATGAACCAAGAGGCAGAGAACATATATGAGCAATTCTGCTGTAGGGAAGGGAGGAAATGGTGGGCTAGTGGCTGGTGCACAAGTACCTGGAACGTTCTCTGGTTGTTTACTATGAAGAAATTCAGGCCAGTTTGTTTGTTTGTCTTCCAGGCAGCTGAATGTCAAGGGGATGGAGGCTTCCAGCCCTTGCACTATCTCAAAACCGATGGCTAGGACCCAAAACTCACTCTTTCTTTCTTTCTTCTTTCTTCCTTCTTTCCTTCCTTCCTTCCTTCCTTCCTTTGTTTCTTATCTATTTATTTATTTTTATCTATTTTCTAAATAAAGATCCATAATAGGAAACTACTTTCTGAGAGGTCAGCAGTGAACACCAGAGAAGTGACAATGAAGAAAACAATATCCAGTTTGGTGGCTGCTAACTGCATGTGGCTACTTAAACTTTAATTAAAATATTTAAAGAATGTTAATAAATTTACATTTTATCCTCTTAATATGCACCTAATCCTACTTCATGTGCTCACCTAGAAGCGGAAATCCTCCAAACACAATTGTATTCTTCAAGGCTTCACAAAAACTAAACGTAGTTTCTATGAAGGTGGAAAAGATCTTCTAAACTTTTCCAGATTGAAAACAGAGAGTAATGCATGAAAATGAGCTGCAGTAAATTCTGAAGGCAACATTATAAGGGGGAGGAGAGGAAAAGAATAGATTAGGAAAATATTCCTACAGATAATGAAAGAGCATCAAAAAATTGTGTCTATCAAACAAAACAAGATGGTGAGCTGTTTAATTTTAAAGAGTTTTTACATTTACTTACATATTTACCGTGTGGGGTGAGGTGGGTGTGGGTACACAGCATAAGTATGTAGTCAGTTCTCTCCTAATCCCATAGGTGCCTGGGATTGAGCCCAAGCCTTGAGGCTTGTCTGCAAGTGCCTTTTCCTGCTGAGCCATCTTCCCAGCCAGTGATCTATTACTGTAAATAAGATTTTAAAAAATTAAAATCTTGGTACATTATATGAATTATAATTATAAAACCTCATGCATAAAGTAATAGGACTCAGGAAAGGATTGGAGATGAACAATACTAGCCAAGCGTGGTGATACACGCCTCTAATCCCAGCAGAAGCAGAGCCAGAGCTCTTAGTTTGAGATCAGTCTGGTCTACAAAAGGGAGAATAATGTGAAAAGATTACAGTAATAAAAATATGCATCTAAGAACTATAGAGAGTTAGCTGAATTCGGAGTACTCAGATGTGAGGCAAATACCACACCACTGAGCCACATGTCGGCCCTTTTTCTACTACTGTGAGACAGGATCTTTCTCAGGATTGCCTTCAATTTACTCTGGCCCAGACAGACCTTGAGTTTGTCATTCTTCTCCTGCCTCCCAAGAGATTGTAGCTGCTGAAGCTACAAATCTGTGCCACCAAGCCCACGCCTATGTGTGTGTGTAATTTAATATATATTTAGATTTATATAGTAACAAATATACATATATACGGATATATATATATATATATGTATAGACTAGTGTATTCCAGAGAAAGTAACAGATACTGAAAAAAAGACAAGCTGAAGGGTATTGGTAATGATCAGAATCTCAGGAGAGGAAAACCAAACCAAAAGAACAAATGCCCCAAACTGTAAATAAGAAAATTTGGTGAGTAATAAGAATAACATTAAGAATAATATGATTTAAAACTAGATGTTTGATTAGCACAATAAATATCTGAAAATACCAACTCAGAGAAACCAGCACAAATATATGTCCAAGGGGAATGTATGTATCTTTGAAGAGCGGGGGAAAAAGAAATTCTTTGAGTGTCTGGATAGTTTTGATTTATAGGAGAATGGAAACTATGTTTGGTCTGTTCTACAGCAACTCTCAAGACTGGAACAAAAAATAATTTATTCAAGCACGATACTGTGAACTCAGCCTAAAGAAGCGTAAAGGGGACATACTGGGTGGTGGCTCAGCAGTTGGAGGGACTTGTCACTTAAGTCTAGTGACCTGAGATCAATCCCTATAACCCAGGTAAAGGTGAAAGGAGGTCGACTCCACAAAGTTACACACACACACAAACACACACACACACACACATAAGCTAACACAAGCTAGGGGCAAGGGAGTTAGAAAGAAAACCTTTTACATTCATCCAAGAACTTGGAAAAAACTGTATGAGCTTTCCTTAGAAGTGAGTACAGAATGAGCTTCAACTAATCAAGTTGTTGGGATGATGTTGCCATAAAGAGAAAAACATAAAACGTATGGATTTCCAAGACCAACTGACAAGAAACAAAGAAAACACTACCCCCCTATGACCTGACAATATAGATGGTCTACACAGAAAGTGGGAATACAACATACAGAATTATAACATTATTTATTAGTATTTATTAGTATTATTATTAGCATCGAACTGTTATTATATGTGAAACAAAATAAAACAAGTAGATATGGGATACTTTAATTTTATCATTTAATGCAATTTTAAAGAATGGGATTCTGTCTATATATGGATTTAAAAAGAAAGGGTAAATCCATATTCTAAAACTAAAATAGTTTAGCATTTGATCACTATTCAACTATCTAACTTATCTGAATTCACCAGTTGTATTCCCTTACAAATAAGGAATTGGCTTATAAATAAGCTTAAAAATAATAAAAAATAAACTAGTAATGACTATCCCTAGTGTTACTATGAATTTGAAATAACATTTTTCAATAAATGAAATCTAGAGCTTCTTGACAAAAACAAACAAACAAACAAACAAACAAACAAACAAAAGACTGACCCCAGCAGAAAATATCCAGGATAAGCTGAGGACATTTCATGGAAGAGAGATCTGTAAAAACTTTCTAGAGTCATTTCAGAAGAAGTCAGCAGTGGGAGGCTAGAGAGATGGCTCAGCTGTTAAGGATGCTTGTTCAACAATCATAAGGATCAGAGTTCGGATCCTAGCCCTCAGCTAGCATGCCAGGTGTTACCACAAATGCTCACATCGCTCCAGGGCTGAGGACAGTGGAGACAGGAGGAGTCCAGGTACTTGTGGCTTCTGGGCAAGCTGAAAGTGAGAGCCCTGTGTCCAGGGATGAAACCCTGCATCAAAGAAATAGCAAAGAATGATAGGGGGGACCACCTGATACCCTTTTATAGCCTTTATGGGCTAGTGCGCCTACACACACATGAAAATACACTCGTGCAAACATACATACACATGGAACATAAACACACTAAAAACAATGTCAGAAGCCAGCTAGAAGTGTCTTCCACGGGCCAATGGCTTCAGTTTGACCTTTAATAATGAGATTAATTATAGCAGATTGAAATTCATTAAATATTTTAATCCATGAATACATAATATATTTATATATACAGAGGTAAATTTTATATAACATGCTTATATATTATTTATATATTTCTTTAAAATCTAGATGAACCACCTTAAGAGAATGTGTGGAAACCCAATAATCACTTAAAGAAACAAAGACAGGTAATTCAGGATTTATCCAGTTTCTATAAAACTAAATATAAAAAGTGTGTGTGAAGTATCTGAGCGAATACTGAAGGGACAGAGTATCATCATTCCATAACATGCAGCAAGTAAGGTTCATCATCACTGACTGCTACCATCACAAAAGTGTAAAGATGTTATGTACCAAACAGCACCCGCCCCTGGAAGGGCTCCTAGAAGGGTAACAGCTAAATTTTAATCTAGTCTTCCTTTACAACTTCCACTTGGTCATAAATAACTTAGATACAAGAAAATATTGTTCAGAGTAGCAATTGTCAAACCAACAAAGTCTTGATTAGGAGAAATTACCAGTAAGATAATCCAAGGTTTCAATGGAAAATCTACAAAAAAAAAAAAAAAAAAGATGGAGGGAGATCCTATGGATTAAAAGTCTTAATACGATGCCTGTATTTTTTCCCCTTTTCAGTAAAATTCAAGCATCCGCTCCTTAATTTCTTTGGGTATGTAGATTGTAGTATGATTATCCTATACTTTTTGACTAAAATCCACTTATAGGTGAATGGATACGATGTCTGTCTTTCTGGGTCTGGGTTACCTCACTCAGGATGATCTTTTCTGGTTCCATCCATTTGCCAGCAAATTTCATGATGTCCTTGCTTATAATAGCTGAGTAATGTTCCATTATTTTCTCTATCCATTCTTCAGTTGAGAGACATCTAGGTTGTTTCTTGTCTCTGGCTATTACAAATTAAGTTGCTATGAACATAGTTGAGCAAATGTTCTTATTGTGTGGTGGATCATCTTTCAAGTATATGCCCAGGAGTGGTATTGCTGGGTCTTGAGGTAGAATTGTTCCCAATTTTCTGAGAAACTGCTAAATTGACTTCCAAAGCGGGGTGGATACAGGGAAGGGACTGAGGGAGGGTGTGAAGAGGAGAAGAGGAGAGATCATGTGTGGGAAGATGCAGGACAGAGAAATGAATGAGTGGGAAGGTATCCCTGGGGCAAGCTAGACATCTTGGACAATGGAAACTCCCAGGAATATATGAAAATGACCGTAGCCAAGACTCTTAGCAACAGGGGATATAGAATATTAAAAAGTCACTGTCTGTAACCAGGCAAGACTTCCAATAGAGAGATTGGGATACCATTCTGGCCACAAAACCTTCAACCCACAATTTTTCCTGCCTATGAGAAGGTCAGGGATAAAGAGGGAGCAGAAAGTAAAGGAATGGGAAACCAATGACTGGTCTAACTTAAGTCTCATGCCATGAGAGCGAGTCCATCCCTGACACTATTAATTATATTCTGCTATACTTGTAGACAGGAGGCCAGCATACATGTCATCTGAGTAGCTTCACTCAGCAGCTCATGAAAACAGATGCAGAGACCCACAGTCAAACATTAGCTGGAGTTTGAAAAATCTTATGGAATAGTGGGAGGAAGGATTGGATGAACCAGCGAGGTCAAAGGCACCACAAGAAAACCTACAGAATCAACTAACCTGAACCCATAGAGGCTCATGGAGGTAGACTGAACCACCAACCAGAGAGCATCCATGGAATGGACATAGATCCTCTGTACGTATGGAGCAGTTGTATGGCTTGTTCTTCATGTGGGACTCCTAACAACAGGAGCAGGAGCTGTCTCTGACTCTGTTGCCTGCCTTTCCTTTAACTGGGTGGCCTTGTCTAGTCTTAATAGAAGAAAATGCACCTAGTTCTACTATAACTTGATTCAGCAAGGTAGGTTGATTTCCATGGGAGGTCTCCCCTTCTCAGAGGAGAAGGAGGGGCATAAGGGAAGGGGAGGGGAAATAGAGGGAGTGGAAGGGGAGGAGGGAGGGGAAGTTCCAGTTTGAATGTAAAGTAAATAAATCCATTCATTAATGAATAAATTAAAATAAAGTACCTTTAGAAATAATAAAAATGCAAGGACAGCCTGGCCTACAAAGTGTGTCCAGGACAACCCAGGCTAAACAGAGAAACCCTGTCTCAAAAAAACCTAAATAAATAAATAAAGCCGGGCATAGTGGTACATGCCTGTAACCCCAGCACTTGGGAGGCAGAGGCAGGTGGATCCCTGTGAATTAGAGGCCAGCCTGGTCTATAAAGCAAGTCCAAGAACAGTAAAGCTACACAGAGAAACACTGCTTCAACAAAGAGAGAGAAAGAGGAATTTTAAAAATTAAAAAAAGAAACTTAAGGCAGCATTTCACTTATTTATGATGAACAAATGCTAAAATTAAGTCATACTGTGTAGGAACACATATGAGCTGTGAAACTAAAAGAAAACACATGCTTACCATTATCATAAAAATGAGGGTAATAATTGTTTATGGGACAAGAGTTGGTAATGAATGGGATGGAATACAAAGATGGTACAAAGATTTAGTACCAGCCAAACTTCTCGGAGAGAGAGGTCTGGAGTGGTTAGTAGGGACCTTTGAAACAGAAGATATTAACAAGTATCAATTATGTCCAATCCCTGATGTACACTGATGTACCCTTTATTACCGACATACATTTCCAAAATTCCTTTTTAAAATGTATCAATCTTGCGATCAAATAAAAACTCCTGCATCTAACTCTAAATCCAAGTTGTCACAATGAATGACACAAATTTATTTATGACTAATTCTTTCTCTGTTTAATACCAAACACCTATAATGCTATCAATTTGGAGGCAGATACCTGTGGATCTCTGACTTCAAAGCCAGCCTTATTTACAGAGTGAGTTACAGGACAGACTCTATTACACAGAGAAACACTATCTCAAAAATCAAAAAGCAATGAACAACAAAAACAAACAAAATACTAACAACAACAACAACAACAAAATGAACCCAAAACCTTATATTTATTTTTATTGTATGTGTGAGGTTTATTTGGGGAGTGGGTTATGGATATATCTGTTCTGTGTGCTTGTGGAGATCAAAGGACAATTTACAGGAATCTGCTCTTTTTTGGAGGTTGAAATCACGTCATCAGGTTTGGTGGAAAGCAGCTTTACACATTGAACCATCTCTCCAGTGCCTAATAAATGCTTAAATGTATAACCAGTACTCAAGTAATATAGAATGGATTGTGTTTGTTTATATTAAAACTGCCAGACAAATGACTATAAATTGGGTAGCTTAAAACAACAGAATCGTCTTTCCTCACAGTTCGGTAAACTAACTGGAAATGCAAATATCTAAGTGGTAAAAGGACTGTCCTCTCTCTCTGGAAACTCCAGGAAGGCATTTTCCCGGAGTCTTCCTGTTTTGGGAAAAATGCCTGCAATCCCTGTCTGGCATCCCTCCACTTTGTTCCTCCCCCATCACATGGGCCTCTTCTCTTTGTGTATGCTATGGACAAATCTCTTTCCTCTCTTTATGAAAACACAAGTCATTGGCCTTAGGGCCCACCCACATCTGCATGATGTCATCTTAACCAAGTATATTTGAGAAGACTATTTCCAGATAAGGTCACATACTGAAGTTCTGAGTGGTTGTGAACTTTGGAGGTTACTATTTGACCTACTTCAAATGAGCTGGCTGCTGTTTGGTAGAACAATAAGCAGCACAGACAAAATAAAGCTCAATATAAAAAATAGAAATGATTTGTTCTACTTCACATTGTCCTGACAGCAAAATTACACTCTGGAAGAATGGGAACATGAGAACTAACTTAAGCTCCAGGAGAGCTGATTTCTTGGTTGGTCATGTATTCTCATTCTCAGAAGTTTTGTGTGGGTTAGTTGTTTTTTTCCCTTATGTGCAATAAGAAAAGTTATGTTCTTCTTTGACTGGTATTGAAGCATACAGTAACTTTCATTTTTTTTTTGTTTCAGGGAAACATTAATCAGTATGCTTTGAAACAGTTGATATTTGTTGTAGATGACAGTGATGTGTATAGTAGAATGTGTAACAGCCTATCTGAAGTCATCTTTCCAGACACCAGTAACATCATTCTCTAGTTATGACAACTAAAAATGTCTTCAGAGACTGCCAAATGCCTCCTAAGGAGCAAAATCATTTCCAGTGGACATCATTGTTGTACAGGAGACCAAAATCTTTTATCTACTTTTGTATTACCAACTGCCTTTAAACAGTAAATTTAAACAACCGAAAAACATCTGTCTTGTTCACAAATTTTCATTAAGAGGAAAGGATGCCTTGGCGGCTGATGGCTCTGATGGGATTCAGCACAAGGTCTCTGCCTGACCAGACAGTGGTTCCAGAGTGACTGTGAGTCTTCAGGGAGCTTCCTAAGGATGCAGGCATTTCTTCACAATGTGGTGGCCGTTTCAACAGAAAAGATCCCTAGAAAGTAAAGTCAAATTCATTATGTACTTATAATCTGCTCCCCCATATTGCCCCATCTGTCATATTTTATTGTTTGAGATACTCATAAAGCTCTGCCCATGGTTAAGGGGAGGGGATAAAGTCCCCCCTAGGTTTGATGACTGTCAAAGAGAAAAGAGTGTGAGGAATGGAGGAAATGTGACCTTTGACCGCCTCAACTGTGAATGAGGAAGCTCACATTCTTCCTGAGTGTCATACACAGCGACATTTATGTTCTAAGTTCCTTAAATTTCCACATCTCAAATTCTAATATGTAACATCTAAGTCAGGTTTGGCTATAGATGATCCTCCGTGGTTGTGGTTAATTTCTTATGGCTCTTGGAATATGAGGGATCATATTCAGATCTTTCTTGATTAAAAGGGAAAATCATTTGTCCTTTACATGCACACACAAATTCTAAGGAGATAGTCCTAGAATCTGTTTGCAAAAGTGGGTGTAGCAGTTTTGGAATCCAGCAAGCAATGTTCTGTTTTCTTAATTAGCACCTCTTCCTGCTCTTTAGACATGTTCTTCAGGGTATTAGTTCAGTCTGCCGTTTTTTTTAAATTGAAAAAAATGTTTACAATATATTATAATCATGGTTTCCTCTACCACAACTCCTCCCAAATCCTCCCTTCTTCCTCATGCACCCAACTCCAGGACTTTTCTCTCTCTAGAAAACAAACAGGCAAAATAAATAAATAGACAAATAAATAAATAAATAAATAAGACTAAAATAAGAAATAGCCAAAAAAAAAAGAAATAAAGAAAAAAGACACAAGAAACACACATAAAACAAAACTCATAAAAACACAAAATCAGAAACCATAACATAGGAAAAAAAGACCAGTAAGACAAAAAACAACAACAACACAAAAGTGCCCAGACAAAGCAATACGTGAGAAAAAAGTCTACAAAAATTTCACGGAGCTCATTTTGTGTTGGCCATTTACTACAGGGCATGGAGCTGTGCATTAATGTGCCCAGTGAGACTACACTGGAGAAAACCAATCATTCTTTCTCAAGCAGTTGTCGACTCCAGATAGCTTCCAGCTTAGGGATGGGAACTCCTGTCTACTTGCCCATCGCAGCACTAGGACCAGCCTGCTTTCACCTGTGCGGGCCCTGGGTGTGCAGCCACGGTCTCTGGGAGCTCTTATGTGTAGCAGTCCTGTCGTGTGTGGAAAACAGTTTCCTTGGTGTCGTCCGTTTCCTCTAGCTCTTGCAGACTTTTCTACCTCATCTCTGCCAAGTTCTTGATTCTGCCTTCTGAGGCAATCTTTCTCGATCAAAAGAACTCTGTTTCTCATTACCTTACTTCCTGGCTTCAGAAGCCAAGGGTTCAAAGTCCTCTGAGTTTCATATTGACTCAGTCCCTTTCATTCCTTGCGGTTAAAATTACTTCAGAAAGGGAAGCGAGTGCATTTTCTGTGTATTTGTATACAACTACCCACAAGTCACAAGTCTCTTTCAGATTGTAATTTTTTCCCAGTGAGGCTTTCAAGGATTAGCACATTTAATCCTCTTAGGAAACCTCGCCCCACCCCACCTTCTTTTTCTTAGAAACCCTTTCTTTTCCATGCCTGTCATCTATGAAGTACATTCTTAGGATCCTTGGGATACCTGATGCCATCTCTCTGAGTTATAGCGCATTAATATTGGGTTAAAAACTGCTTACGTTTTTTTTTTCTTTTTTGGTTGTTCAAGACAGGGTTTCTCTGTGTAGCCTTCGCTATCCTGAAAAATCACTCTACAGACCAGGCTGGCCTCTAATTCACAGAGATTCACCTGCCTCTGCCTCCTCAGGGCTGGGATTAAAGGTGTGCACCACCACCGTCCAGAAACTGCTCAATTCTTTTTTTTTTTTTAATTTTTATTTATTGTTAGCATTTATTAAAATTTATTCAATGTGTATCCCAGCTGTGGCCTCCTCCCTTTTCCCCTCCCAATCCCACTCTCCCTACCTCTTTTTCCCCTATGTCCCCACCCCCAGTCCACTGATAGGGGTGGTCCTCCTCCCCTTTGACCCTAGCCTATCAGATCTCATTAGGGCTGGCAGCATTGTCTTCCTCTGTGGCATGGCAACGCTGCTCCCCCCCAGGGGAAGGTGATCAGAGAACCTGAACTCATGCCAGAGAAAGCCCCTGTTCCCCTTACTAGGGACCACTTGGATAGTGAGTCTATTGGCTACATCCCCTCTCCGTGCATGGTCCTTGGTTGGGGTAGCAGTCTCTGCAGGGCCCCCAGGGCTCAGTTGTTTTTGTTTTATTTTTTGTTTTTTGACTCTGTTGGTATCCTTTTGGAGCTCCTGTCCCCTCCAGGTCTCTCTATCTCCCCCTTCTATCATAAGATTCCCTGTACTCTGCCCAAAGTTTGGCTATGAATCTCATCCTTTGCTTCGATACCTTGATCAGTATATCTTTCAGAGCCATCTGTGATAGGCTCCTGTCCGGTTCCCTGTCTTCTCCTGTTTCCGATGTCTATTGCATTTGTCCTTCTGAATGAGGATTGAACATCTTTCCTAGGGTCTTCCTTGTTGTTTAGCTTCTTTAGGAGTATAGATTTTAGTATGTTTATCCTATATCATACAGCTAATAACCACTTATTATTATAACTATATACTATATGTGTCTTTCTGCTTCTGGATTAACTTGCTCAAGATGATCTTTTCTAGTTCCCATCATTTGCCTGCAAATTTCATAATTTCCTTGTTTTTAAGAGCTGAATAGTGTAAATGTACCACAGTTTTTGTATTGTATAAGTGTACCACAGTTTTATTTGAACTTTTATTTATTTTCTTTCTTTATTAATTTTATATTAATTACAGTTTATTTACTTTGTATCCCAGCTGTAGCCCCCCCCCCTTATTAATCCCATCCTCCTTCCCTCATCTCCTTCCTGCCCCTCTCTAAGTCAACTGATGGGGGAGGTCCTCCTCCCCTTCCATCTGATCCTAGCTTATCAGATCTCTTCAGGGCTGGCTACAATGTCTTCTTCTATGGCTTAGCAAGGCTGCTCCTTCCTCGGGGGAGGGGTAGGTGTCAAAGAGCCAGCCATTGAGTTCATGTCTGAGTCAGTCCCTATTCTCCTAACTTGGATACTGAACTGCCTTGGGCTATATCTGGGCAGGGGTTCTAGGTTATATCCATTCATGGTCCTTGGCTGGGGAAACAGTCTCAGAAAAGACCACTGTGCTCAGATATATTTGGTCCTTGTAGAGCTCCTGTCTTCTCCAGGTCATACTAACTCCCCCTTCTTTCATATGATTCCCTGCACTCTGCCCAAGGTTTGGTTATGAGTTGCAGCATCTATTTTGATACACTGCTAGGAAGAGTCTTTCAGGGGCCCTCTGTGGTAGGCCCTCCTGTCCTGTTACTTGTTTTCTTCTATTTCCAATGTCCATCCCATTTGTCTTTCTAAGTGAGAATTGATCATCTCATCCAGGTCCTCTTTCTTGTTTATCTTCTTTAGGTATACAGATTTTAGTATGTTTATCCTATCTTATTGGTCTAGTACCCACTTATAAGTGAGTATATGCCATGTTTGTCTTTCTGCTTCTGGGATACCTCACTCAGGATGATCTTTTCTAGGTCCTACCATTTGCCTGCAAAGTTCATGATTTCTTTGTTTTTAATTGCTGAGTAGTATTCCATTGTGTAAAAGTACCACAATTTCTGTATCCATTCCTCAACTGAGGGGCATCTGGGTTGTTTCCAGGTTCTGGCTATTACTAATAAAGCTGCTACAAACATGGTTGAGCAAATATCCTTGTTGTGTACTGAGCATCTTTTGGATATATGCCTAGGAGTGTACCACAGTTTCATTCATTCTTCCGTTGAGGGATATCTAGGTGGTTTCTATATTCTGGCTATTATGAATAGAGCTGCTATGAGCATGGTTGAGCAAATGTCCTTGTTGTATAGTTGAGCATATTTTGGATATATGCCTAGGAGTGGTATAGCTGGATCTTGAGGTAGCACTATTCCCAATTTTCTGAACAAATGACAGATTGCTTTCCAAAGTGGTTGTACAAGTTTACATTCCCACCAGCAATGGAGGAGGGTTCCCCTTTCTCCATATCCTTTCCAGCATGTGTTGTCTCTTGAGTTTTTTATTTTAGCCATTCTGATGGGTGTAAGGAGAAATCTCAGGGTTGTTTTTATTTGCATTTGCCTGATAACTAAAGATATAATAGAAGACCCAGAAATAAACCCACACACCTATGGATACTTGATACAAAGAAGCCAGAACAATACAATGGAAAAAAGACAGCATCATCAACAAATGCTGATCTAATTGAATGTCTACATGTAGAAAAATGCAAATAGATTCATATTTATCACCCTGTATAAAACTAAAGTCTAAGTGGCTCAAAGACCTCAACATAAAACCAGATAGACTAAACCTGTTAGAAGAAAAAGTTGGAAAGAGTCTTGACCACTTTGGCACAGGAGACTACTTCCTGAACAGAACACCAATAGCACAGGCTCTAAAAGCAACAATCAATAAATGGTACCTCATGAAACTGAAAAGCTTCTGTAAAGCAAAGGACACTGTCGTCAGAACAAAATGACCACCTACAGATTCAGAAACCATATGTCTGACAGGGAGCTAATATACAGAATATATGAAGAACTCAAGAAATTAAACACCAACAAACCAAGTAATTTAATTTAAAAAATGGGGTACAGAGCTAAACAGAATTCTCCAGAGAGGAATATAGAATGTCAGAGAACCGCTTAAAGGAAGTCTTTTTTTTTTTTAGCTATAGTTTTATTATCAGCATATAATTTAAAATCTTTTCTAATTTTTTTAAAAATGTCTTCTTTAACACCGGATGAATTTAGAATATATGTTTTTTTAATTTTATTTTTACTTTATATATTCACTTTACATCCCTATTGTAGCCCCATCTCTCCTCTCCTCCTGAGCCTTACCCTCCCCCTTCTTCCTGCCCCCCTCACTTCTTAATGAAGGCTTTTAATGAGAATCTTAGATTTGGCTTTGTTCTGAAATCATTATTCTTTTTTAATGTATGTCACTAGTTTAGTTAGTTTCATCTAGTATTAGAGATCAAGAGTTCAACCCAATTTTCAGATCATATCTCTTAAACATTCTTCATTTTGTTAAAGGGATAAATTAAATATCCTTGTTTTTAAGTAGCTGGTGCTTTACTATAAAGAAAGGAGCAACAAATCCAGATAGAAAGTATGCAGTCATTATAGCGAGTAAGTGTTACTTGTTTTCCACTGAAAATGGCAAATTCTTCCCCAGTCCCTCCTCATAGTGGCTGCAGGGAAGGACCAGGGAAGAAGCAAACCTCCAAGTACTCTGGAAGGTCCTGCGAAGCTCTGCGAGGGACAGTGTCAGAACAATGAAGAAACGGCCCCATTAGCCCAGGCTTCATTCCTCAAGCCCTTGCTACACAGAGCCTGAAGTCATCTTCTAATTCCCAACTTAAAAGGCATTTGCCACAAGAATCTGAATATCAGAAACTGTACATAAGTTCAAAATAGAAAACAAAGAAACCAAAAATGCCAAGCAGTGGTGGCCCATGACTTTAGTCCCAGTATTTGGAAGGCAAAGGCAGGCAGATCTCTGAGTTTGAGGCCAATCTGGTCTACACAGTGAGTTCCAGGACAGCCTGGGCTACACTGGGAAACCCTGTCTTGAAAAAACATAACAACAACAAAACCAACCAAAACAAACAAAAGAAACAGAAAGTAGTTCTCCATTTTAAGCAGTCTGTTCTTAAATTTTTGTGTTTTCACATTTTATCACAGGTTGTGAGAATAAACGAGGCAACACAATTCTTGTCACAGCTGACAGCAGTCACTGCATACTAGTCACCACTGTCTAACATTTCTCTCCTTTCCCAGCTCCTTGTAATGTTTCCTGAGCTGAAACTCCCGTTGACAGGGTCCTTGAGGTCTTTGTCTACAGACAATATTTTCCTAAAATTGTTTAGACTTCCACATAGGATTCTCAACGTCCTTTGGGATTCTTCTCAGTCTTACCTGTTCCTACTTTGTTCTTCGTCAGCACCCTATTTCTAGCAATCTGAAGGCAGTTGACCATCTATTGCTTCTCAAGCTTCCAAGTGCTGCGACCTTTAATATAGTTCCTCATGTTGTATTGATCCTCAACCACAGAACTACTTCACTGCTGCTTCTTATGTATGATTTTGCTACTGTTAGGAATTGTAATGTCAATATCTGATATGCATGGTGTCTGATATGCAGCAACCAAAGAGTCATGACCCACAGGTTGAGAAGTGCTGGTCTAATACTTGACAACAAATCACCCCAAAGCTAGTGGCATAAAACAGCCACGTGAGAGGACTTAGTGATTGTGTGGGCCAGGAATTAGGACAGAGAACAATAGAAAGTAATGTTCTTGGATGCATGGAGCTTCAGCCAGAAGTCTTAAAGGCTGGGAATGGGTCAGTTGTCTGGCTGTGGACCAAAATCCACATAGTGGTAGCTTTGCATGCCTGCTGGATACTGGCTATTGATCAGGACAAGAACTAATTGGCAAGAATCTCTGACTACGGCCAGTGCAAGAGTTCTGTTTTCATGAAACAGTTTGGACCTCCTGACTGTATGGTGTCTGCGTTATAAGTGTATATATTTTACAGAGAAATGTGGAGGTTTGTGTCATTTTTATGAGCTAGCGTTGTGTGCCATAGAAAGTTAACATGGGTATTTAAACCCATTATATCCCAAAGAAAAGAAAACCTCTTGATTGACTTCTAGAAGCCAACATATAACCCCTCGGGATACTCTCTCTGTCAAGAGCCCTAAGGGCGTCATACCAGAGAGTGCATACTAACAACGTGAAAACTGGCTCTCAGTTTGACATCTTGAATGATTAGGGTCATGTTGTTTCTCACTCTGTGGCTTTATGAATGAAAATCTTAGACAGCAAAGATTAAGAGAGCTTTTCTGCTTGGCAATATGTGATCACAATTGTCACACATCACGGCTGAGAGAAGTGAATGCTATATCCATAGCTCCATGAGAGCTTGCTCTCTCCCGAATTCCAGCTGGACCTTCTGTGCTGATTTCAGTTTATGCCCTTTACTATAAAAACTATAGCCATGATTGTAAAAGCATTTCTGAATGTTGTTGGTCCAGCTACTGAGTCATCCTTTGGATCTCCTGGACTTCATGGGAATCTCAGACAAAGAGAAAAACCTACTTCGTGTCTATGGCATCTTTGGGTTTTAGAAGAATGACTTGAAGCCTGATAAAGAAAGCCCACTCACTCACTGGTTGGGCAAGAATTACGTGCAGGTGCATTATGTGCATAGATGATGCTGGTTATTGTGTGTTCTTTCTACATGAGATAGTTTTAACCTTTTGATATCATGGTAGCTGGGTTTTAAGCTATGCCAAGAAAGCAAGGTGCAAGTACAAACTATTTTCTAAACTGACTTCATTAAGCTCCACTTCGAATCAGAGGGAGAACAGCCCACACACTGTACTAAGGGAGCGTCAAAATCACATGCAAGATAGGAGATATTATAGTAGCTACTTTATTCTACTTTTGTTCAGTAGGATTTTTTATTACTATACTCAATTTCATTATCTTCACTTTAAATGCTTTCAAAGCTGAAATCACTGTCACAGACTGACATAATAAAAACTCCACCATGTCCCTTGGCTGACCCATTACTGTTTCTGAAATAAGGCTTTGGGAAAAGGAACTGGACAGAATTTGATGGCTCATATGCTGAGTCTTGAAGAAGCACTTCAAACTGACATACTGCATAAGTTTAGGATAGCATTCAGCCTTTTTCATTTAGCAGGATGCATGATGACTTCCAACTCTCCATTAACTTGGATTTCTTTTTGATTCTGCACAAATGGGAGAAGCTGCTAAACACATTGTTGCTCCTTGTTTATTATGCTTCACTATTATGGGCATAAGGCATTTCAAGCTTTTCGTATGCAAGTTAATATCACCCACAAAACTGGAACTCTTTATAATCCACAAGGACAAGGTACTGTTGTGTGCATTAAAGCCACAATTACAAATAATTAAAAAGAAGAGGGGTGTTATGTACCTGGATTTCAAAGAATTAAGTCATGCTTTGTTTGTTTAAAAATTTTGAAATTTGTACAGATAGGGTTTGTCAGCTGCAGAACATCCTTGGCGCCCAAAACTAAAGATAATTTTGCCATGGTGAAATGGTGAGATCCTTTAACTGGACAATGGAATGGGCCTGACCCGGTTTTGATATGTGTTTTTCCACAGGGTGCTGGAAGTACTCGTTGTTTACCTGAATGACTGGTGCAGCTTGCAGAGGCTAGCTACCACTGCGGCTGATCGTATCGATTCTGGCAATGAGTGCAATAGGAGAACCATATTGGACATATGTTCCTGATCCTCCTCTGCTGCATTCTGTTCCTTGGGATGATCCAGATGTACTTGTATCCACTAATGACACTCACTGACTAGGTTTTCCTTGGATTGAGCAACAAGCAACTTCACAGCTGGTTAATTATTCTGGCATCAGTACGGCTGTTCCTATATGCTTTGCAAAGAATGCTATTCTGGAGGGATGTGTCACCATTACATCACAAACACGGACTGCCAAAGTCACAAGGAATACTCAACAAAGTGTCATGCTGGGTGTGCCCCAGTTTGAAGTGACTAATATTTCTTGTTTTATGTCCACAAGGTGTCAGACCATGTTCATTATAATCAGGTTGTTTTTTAGATCACATATATAATAAATCTAGTAATCGGGAGCATTGTTACCATAACATACATGTTCAAGTCTCTATTAGTAATGTCACCAAGATAAATAGCTGGTCAAGGAATCAATTAGGCAATAAAAAGCTTGCTTAAGGAATTTGGATTACTCCTAAGACTTATATTCAGAGGCATTTATGGAAAGTGGCTACAGTAATGTATCCTCTTGTGCTGTATACTGATGCAAAGATTAATAACACTAGTTATGGACATGGTCTCTGTTTCATTGGCCTACCCTTATATATTTTTACAAGCTATGCTAAAAGTGGACATATGTCTGTACACTGTAATGTTTCTTGCTTGAATTTTTATCTTTCCAATTGCTTATCAATTGTTGCTGAAGGAACTTCAGTTCTGACTTTTTATCAACTACCATTCATTATGGTTCCTGTAAATATATCAGCTAATTGGTATTCAGATAAAAGTTTGCAGGTGTTGGAAGTAGAGAGAGCTCTGAGTAGAACTAAATGCACGGCAGGCTTGATTATAGCAGGAATTTTTGCTTTGATTGCCTTGATAGCTACAGCTATAGCAGCTGCTATTGCTTTGACACAATAAGTACAAACAGCAAGTTATGTTAATGATTTATCTCATAATGTTACTGTAATTTTAGGACTGCAAAATGATATTGATGAAATATCAGACAAGAGAATAGATGCTCTATGTGAAGCTTTGCAAGTTTTAGGAGATGAAATTGCAAGGATTAAAGATTAAATCGTATTTAAATTGTCATGCTAATTATCAATGGATTTGTGTTACACCTATAAATAAAATGAAAGTGATTTCATTTGGGATAAGGCTAAGAAACATTTGTTGGGTGTATGGCATCACACCAACTTGTCTCTAGACTTGGTCCAGTTACACCAAAAAGTAGTATCCATGCAAGAGGCTAAACCTTTGAATTTTGATGAGAATTTTAATTCTCTTCTGGAACAATTTCATTCTGCATTTCCAACTTGGCATCCTTTTATTTCTATGATGGGAGGAATGTTTTGCCTTGGAGTTATACTTTCAGTCATGATGTTGCTTTTTCCATGTGCTTTGAAGTTTTTCATATGCAACCTTTGGTCTGTGAAGGCAGAAGTCCATACTTCTGCTTCAATACTCTGTCCATTCACCTTAAAGCAGGATTGGATAGCCAAGGATAGGTAAGACCTCTCTAAGGAATATTCATTCTAAGACAGGGCATGAATGATGGAATTCATGTACTGATGACAGGTGTCTTTCAACAGAGACAACTAAAGACAGGCACCATCTTCTGCTCCATGGCTCTTAAGCTACGGCATTTTTCAAAAATATAAGAAAGTGTAAAATGTGGGAAGCAAAAGTTCTTCCTCAAGCTGTGGACAGCTGCTTGCTTAGCAAGCTGCATTGTTATGGAGTATTCAGTAAACAACAACAACAAAACAAAACATGTTTTGCCCTAGCCTTTACATTGAAACAGTAAGAAGCAGGAGGTTTTGCCAAGCTTCTTTAACTTCTCTGTGAGACCTTGCACCATGTTTGCCATACAGGAAAGTGGTCTTTGAAAACAGGTTTAATTGTTCCACGAATCCCATCCTTGTACCAAGGTGAACTGTTTCGCTTTGTCTTAAAAAGGAGCTATAGAATAAACTTGGTGCTTTCAGTACTGACTGTTCGCCCTCCCAAAACTATCCTAAGCTTTCTGTCTCTTTCTTTTAACCTGTAGTTTCTCAATCACCACTCTCTCCATCATGTCCCGAATTGCCTACGGCTGCTTCCATCACACATGAAAACAGCTGTAGATACCAAAGGACACCTGAACAATAGAACTCACAGTTTCTTCCCTCCTCACATACTATTAGCTGTACTCCAGTGCTCTCTCTTCTCTTAGTTTAGAGTCCTCATGTCACAAGAGAAATGGCTACAGAATGCTTTAGGTTACATCTTCCTTAAGCAAATAGTAGAAGCTCTATCATAATTCTAGTCTGAAACACCCTGGTAGTGATCTGAGATCCACCACAGTTTCTCAGCAAGCTGAGAGGCCATTGTTGCTATGAGTTACTTTTGTCCTATTTAACCTTGAGGCAAATAGTGGACTGTAATATCCATTTTGTACTCTTACAACAGTCTTGATTGAGAAGACTCCATGCTCCTGCAAAATATAGTAAGATACATTTTTAATATGAACCTAGAGCAAGAAGCAATTCCTTTTAAATTGTTGTGCTAGATTAGAAGTGATTTTTTAAAAAGCAGAAAGGAATAATGTTTATTTCTCTTATAAGTTAATATTAAATATTAACAATAATGCAGAGTATATGCTCATATTTTTAGAAAACTGTGAAAATTGAATTATAAAATAAAAGTATGAGACATACTTTGGGGTTTAGTGGGGTAATTGGCAAGTAATCCCTGTGTGTCCTGGAAGTTCTCATTATTTTTAAAACAAATATTTCCAGTGGGCAAGTGAAGTGAGTGCTTAGTAACATTTGTGGAATTACTGTCTGCAACCTCATGCTCCCTGGGTAGAATGATATCTTTTATAAATAAGTAATTGGGGCTTTTGAAAGTTTTATTCAGTAATCAAAGTAGCTGCAGAAATATTCTGAGTAAAAAACCATGCAGATTTAAACAAATGTCACAAGTCTTAGATTCTCTTAACTACTGTAGAAACTTAATTTCTAGATAATGAAATTATAATTCTTCCTATAGGAAAACAGTAAGTATAGGGAATCAGCATATAAATATAGAATCTGGCTTAACTGTGGTACATTTGTGCTGGATGTTGTTGCTTCAAGGCTCAAAACCCATGAATATTTCAATTCTATATTAATTGTAACACAAAACCTTGCCTTAACTGTACATACCACTTATAGAAAAATAGTAACATTACTTTGTAACAATATTCTGCTATCTATGAAATTGCTGTATAACAAATGTTCTTAATTTAAAAAGATGTCATTTTTAACATTGCCATTCCATGAATACACCGTTTCCTGAGAGCACAGTGTGCTATGGTTAATGGAACTATATTTAAAGATTGCCTCTTAGCTATAATATAAATATAAGTCTCTGGTAAGTCTCAGTACGAGCAAAAGTTGCTGATTTATTTTTCTTGAATTTTGTCAGTCCTAAGAAGAGACAGTCCCAGCCTATTGGTGACTATTTTAGTGTAGCTCTTAATGTGATAGTTGGGTAAGAAAGAAAATCAATTATAGTTCAGAAAGAGTTGTGGATTCTGTCCACCTACAACTTTTAATTCCTGGATTAAAAATGTTGCTGGGAATGCACTTTGAAAGGCATAACATTTCCACTACCATACAAGAATGCAGCAGCTTGTATGGCCCTGTCGTTTAAACATATGGATTAGACAAAATAGTGATGTGAAAAATATGCCAAATAAGGACAACAAATTGTCATCGTATTGCATGCTTTGATTTATTGCAGAGTTGCTTCACTGTTCACACATAACCAACACTCAAAAAATATCAAAAGCCAGTGTCTCAGTTGACTGTTTTTGTTTGTTTGTTTGTTTTGGGGGTGGGGGAGGTTAAGGTTTAGTGTCTCTGTAATCTTAAAAACTGAAAAACTTGGCATATAGTAAAAATAATGTGTTCAATTTATTTTATTCTCTTGATTCTACTTTTGTTGAGCTAATAGAAAACAAATCACAAATTTTGTGTTACCTTTGTTGGCCAATGACAAGATGCTAATTACATTAAAATTTTTATTTGCATAATATCATTTCATTTTCTACTGATATTATTTCTTTCCCAGTCAATATGTCATGAGGCCCAAAGATGTTCCATTTTCTTTTTTCTCGATTACTGAAAGCAGTTTTCAACCCACAGATCATAACCCCTTTGGGGGTTGAGCAACCCTTTCACAGTGGTTGCATATCAGATATTTACATTACCAGACAGTAGCAAAATTACAGTTATGAATTAGAAATAAAAATATTTTATGGTTGAGGGTCACTACAACATGAGGAAGTGTATTAAAGAGTCATGGCATTAAGGAGGTTAAGAACTACCAAACTAGAGAGAAAATAATAAGTAGGAAGTACAAAATAGCTAAGTATATTTCAGTTACTCATTTAAGGCGTAGTGATAAACAGCAGGTTCTATAGACATTAAAATACAATATGTGTGGGCATGTTGATGGCAGTTCTACTCATTATAAGAGAACACTAGAAATGACTAAGATGCTCATTATCAGCAGAGAAAATAAAGCCATGTATTAGTTCACACACTGGAATTCATAATTTAAAGTCATTAGCTACATCTCTATCCTTCTGTCCTGGTTAGTTTGTTGTTTCATTTTGTTTCATTTTGTTTTTGTCAACTTAGAGTTATCTAGGAAGAGGAAATTTCAATAGAGAAATGGCTACACTAGACTGGCCTATAGTCAAGTCTATGGGGGTATTTTCTCATTGATTGATGTTGAAAAGACTAGCCAACTGAAGGTGTGCCATCTGGGAAGGTCATCCTAGATTGTATAAGAAAAGCAAACTGAGCAAGCTCTGTAGAGCAAGCCAGTAAGCAATGTTTCTCCATGGCCTCTGCTTCAGTTCTTGCTTCCAGGTGCCTGCCTAAGGCTCCTGCCCTGGCTTCCTTTGAAGATGCACAGTGTAAGATGAAATAAACCCCTTTCTGCTCAAGCTGCTTTCGTTTGTGTTGTTTATCTCAGCAACAAAGGAAACTAGGACACATACATATTGTAGAACTCTGAAATAGCTCCATTTAGCACATGATGAAATTTGATCCTCTTAAGCCATACACCAAGTTAAACACATCACTTTAAATGAAATCCTTTAAGTACTAGACAAAAAAAAATAAGAGCATCACATTTTAAAAATTAAATTGGGAAAGTTCTTTCTTCAAATATGTAGTAGCTATTCTGAAGATGACAAACTGATTACATTTAAAAACCTTGTGACAAAACTCCCATGAGGAAAATCAGAAAACAAGCAAATCAGAAAGGTGATAATTCTACAGAACTGAGAATCTAGAAATTACTCTTTAAAGGTATCATTAACCCAAGAGGAAGAATGTGCAAAGACATGAAAAGCTGGTTTATAGTAAAACCTCAACTCCATGATTTCTTTTACAACAAAATAATTACAAGTCAAGCTATGGTGAGTTTCACATTTTTCTTTCTTTTTTTTAAAGTAATTTATTTATTTTATATTAACCACAGGTTATATATTTTGTATCCCAGCCTTAGCCCCCTCCCTCATTCCCTCCCACTCTCCCCATCCCTCCCTCATCTTCTCCCTGCCCCCCTCCAAGTCCACTGATAGGGGAGAACCTCACCCCCTTCCATCTGATCCTAGCTTATCCTGTCTCTTCAGGGCTAGCTGCAATGTCCTCTTCTGGGATCTAGTTAGGTTGCTCCTCCCTCGGGGGGTGGGTAGCAGTCGACAAGCCAGCCATTGAGTTCCTGACTTAAAGAATCCCTGTTTCCCTTACTAGGGTACCCAGTTGGGTACTGAGCTACCATGGGCCACATTCAAGCAGGGGTTATAGTTTGTATTCATACATGGTCCTTGGTAGGAGAAACAGTCTCATAGAAGACCCCTGTGCCCTTATCTATTTGGTCTTTGTGGAGCTCCTGTCCTCGCCAAATCGTACTCACTCTTCCTTTTTTCACATGATTCCCTGCATTCTGGCGATGGCTTGGTTGAGAGTCTTAATATCAGCTTTGATTCATTGTTAGTTAGAGTCTTTCAAAGGCCCTCTGTGGTAGGCTCCTATCCTGTTGCTTGTTTTCTCCTACATTCAATGTCCATCCCATTCGTCCATCTAACCAATGATTTATCATCCCACCCTGGGTCCTCCTTCTTGCTTATCTTCCCTAGGTGTATAGATTTCAGCATGTCCATCCTATCCTATAGGTCTATATAAGTGAGTATATACCAAGTGTTTCTTTCTGCTTTTGGGATACCTCACTCAGGAT
>CM053763.1:31840517-31861301 GCA_028658305.1 Pachyuromys duprasi
GTGTTTTACATTCCCCACTTTGTAAGACACACACACACACACACACACACACGAGCACAAACATTCCTTGATAAATAATTCATTCAAGTGGCAACCTAGGTTTTCTGTTGCTGGTAGAATGAATCACTCTAGGTCTGCTGGCTTAACTAAATACAAGTGTATTGTGTTACAATCCTATAGGTCAGAACTCCTACAGGGCTTTCACTGTAGAATCCATGTGCCAGCAGGATGCCTTCCTTTCTGGTGGGCACAGGAGAAAGATTTCTTTGCTTTATCAGCTTCTATAGATGTTTGAATTATTTGGTTCATATATGCCTTACTCCATTGTCAAAGTCAGCAACTTCAAATCTCTCTGACTCAGCATCTACCAAAATAGCTCCTTCTATAATATCTGGGGAGAAGTTTTCTGCTTTTCTGGGAAAAGTTGAAGATATTGGACCAAACCTGGATTGTTGAGTATGACTTACACATTTTAAGTCATTTACGTGAATCATTATCTAACAGTTCCCTGATTTTCATGTAGAGAACATATTCACAGAGGCTGGAGGCTAGGACCTGAGTGCCTCGGTGGATATTGTTCTGTCAATATCCCATAAACACATAACCAGTCCAAATTCCTAAGACAAAAGCTTGCCTTTCATTGGAGTGTTATAGGCGGGAGGTGAGGATCCATTTTACAGGCCTCACCAAACATCCAAAAGACCCTGGGTTTTATTTCCTGCAGGCCAAAAAACAAACAAACAAATTGATGTTTCTTAAATTAAAGAAGAAGCATCTATTCCTGTGCTAGTGTTCCCAGTGCAGAACACTACCTAGAGGTCAGGAAAGGACACCGAATGAGCCACCTGAAGTCAGTCATGTAAACCTCAACTTATTTCAATCAACAGATGCTATCACAGAGCCCTTGGTGTGTCTGTGCTCAACAGACATCTTAGCTGGAAAAGGGTGCTGCCCAATGGTTAAGGTGGAAGACCCCTGGTGGCGATGTGAGGTAAAGACAGCTCATCATGTAGCTTCTTGAAAATAGCACTGGTGCAAAGGAAGACCACTCTCTCTCTCCCTTCTATTCACATTCCTGACTTTTTTCTTTTGAAGCATTGTCTTTCTGATGAGGCTAGGAGATAGAAACTGTAGAGCCAGGTAGTGTAGGGACCCTGAGCTCAATGGTTCCAAGAATATCTTAGTTCTCAGACCCGGAGTTTCAGAAGGAAGCTCTGGTTTCTTTTCTTTTCTTTTTTTAAAATTATTTTTATTAATTACAGTTTATTCACTTTGTAATCTCCCTGTAGCTCCCTCTCTCCTCTCTTCCCAATCCCATTCTACCTCCCTCTTCCTCACCAGTGCCTCTCCCCCAGTCCATTGATAAGAGAGGTGCTCCTCCTCCTCTTCCCTCTAATCCTAGTTTATTAGGTCTCATTAGGAGTGGCTGCATTATCTTACTCTGTGGCCTGGTAAGGCTGCTCCCCACTCAGGGGGAGGTGATCAAGGAGCAGGCCAATCAGTTCATGTCAGAGACAGCCTCTGTTACCATTACTATGAACCCACTTAGACACTGAACTGCCATGGGCTACCTCTGTGCAGGGGTTCCAGGCCATCTCTTTGAGTGGTCCTTGGCTGGAGTATCAGTCTCAGAAAAGATCCCTGACTTTTTGGATCTGTTGTTCTTGTGGAGCTCCTGTTCTCTCTAGGTCTTACTATTTCCCACTTCTTTCATATGATTCCCTGCACTCTGCCCAAAGTTTGGCTATAAGTCTCAGCATCTGCCTCTGGTTTCTTTTCACCTCCTAAATGAGCACTCCTGTCTAAAGGCAGAATATGGCGGTGAACTGAAACCCAGGTTCAGTCACTAGTCCCTTCTTGTGAACAACTTTGGAAATGGATCTCTGGGCTTTTACAATGGAAGTGGATTACGCTTACTCTCCATTTTTTTTTATTCGATCTCCTTAGTGTTGTTACAGCTACCCCGTCAAAGGTGAAATTTTTAGTACATTTGATCAGGGCTTTGTTGTCCCATAATGCTATTTTCTCCTGGTCACAAAAATAGAATTTAGTTCTGTCCTTCAGTGGAGACCTAACATTCCAGACAACTCAAATCATAAGAATAATCCAGCTAGGCCTGTTAATCACTTGCCCAAAGGACCACCCCTTATAAAAGCTGATTTTTCTATAGCCAGGCTGACGAGATGGGAGAAATAATCATTCCCTTAATAAGATAATGTGCATTTTTCCCCCCAGAAGCTCAGCCCTCTAACAGTCTCTACAGAATTGCCATTAGATCACTTGTCTGCCCACCTTTCTGAGTCCTGACTCAAAAAAATTTTTTTCCGTTTTCTTTCTTTTAAATGCTAGGCAAAATCTAAGCATGCTTTCCTTAATACTTCAGACCTTTTTATTCTTTATCTGAAGCTCCAACCTTTTGGCCATGTGGCCAATTACCAAGCATATATACCTAACTCAAAGCCATGGGTTTTTCTCTTTTTTCTTTATCTCCATCTCCCTCCTTCTGACAGCTTCCAAGATTTACAGCTAATCATTTTTACACTAGCTTCCTTCTAAAATTAGTGAGAGCCCTGACAGGGACCCCAAATTCTCCAGTCATATTTCCTTAAAAGCTATTCCCTCATCTTCACAGCAAGCACTTTTATTATAAACACTTTCTACATGTCCATAGCCATTCACCAAACCAACTTTTAACCATGGTTTTCTCCAGTGAGTCTTATGCCTGTATTTCCAATTCCTTGCTTTTGAAGTTGGCATGCTCAAATGAAAACCGGATTATCTTGACGTTCCTACCACACAAACGTATCATAATATAGCCAGGCTGTCCTTTGATACAGCCTCAGGAGTCTTACACAAGAGGGTCCTGTGCTGGGCATAGAGAAGGAACAAGGGGAAGGGCTACAATGAGGAAAAGAGACAAAGTCGAGCAACAGAGGCTATGATGGAGGAATCTATAACCTATTTGAAGGGCTCTGAGGAACGAGATCTTGTCCAGATAGAGAGGAAGCGTCAAGAGGACAGGTTCCTGGAAGACAATACTATTCAGCAGTAGGAGTCTCCAGCCTTATGTGTTGTGTCCCTTCCCTATTGATATCAGGAAGATCTGATGTCCAAGGATCTGGAATGGGCTGTATTTGAATGTGGACTCTAAAAGTGGTTATCAAGTCTAAAACAGGCTTTTAAGGTGGGTCTTAATCCCTTACCATTGGCTTCCTTAAAAATAGGAGAGATTTCAAGTTGGGAAGATGGATCAGTCTTTAAAAGCATTCAACGCCCTTGCAGATGACTCAGGTTTGTTAATATAAGCCAAATCATGTGACTCACAATCCCAGTTTCCGGGAATCATTCAAAAGAGAATGCCTCTGCAACTGGAATTATAGATCATTTTGCTGGGAACTAAACGTGGGCCACCTGCAAGAGCAAATGCTCTTACTTGATGAGCCATCTTTCTAGTTTTACCCCTTTAAAAATAACCTAAGTCTAATATGTGTTGGCCAAACACTCATGGGTATGGGGCCTTCTGATTGATCATAGCTCACATACTAGGAGTCATATCCTTAAAGAAAACTGAGAAGAAACACATTGTTAAAAAAAAATAGTACATCCTTGTCTCCTGCATGGTATGTATCCTCTGAGAATCTAAGTGTTTCTTTACTTCATTTTATGTCAGTTCTTTTTAGTCTGCTCTGCATCATAAACCTCAGTGGTCCCCTTTTCCCTGTGCTTGTATTTTAAGATGACCTGATATTTATCCTAGCAAATCTTCTCTGTTGGAGTTTATATACAATAGATTATACAATATTATATACAAGAGAATATTATTATATATTAAAGGCAGCATTTGTCTCTATTTACCAAATATTAACTATTTATTTGGGTTTTCTAAGAATACATGTGTATTTTATGTGTATAGGTGTTGCAATTGTATTTATGCCTGTGGACCACGTGTGTGTTGTGCTAGTAGAAGGCAGAAGAGAGCGATAGGTCTCCTGGGACAGGCATTACAATGGTTATAAGCCTCCATATGGGTGCTGGGAACCAAACTCAGGTCCTTCAC
Organism: Pachyuromys duprasi; assembly: GCA_028658305.1. Lineage (NCBI taxonomy): Eukaryota > Metazoa > Chordata > Mammalia > Rodentia > Muridae > Pachyuromys > Pachyuromys duprasi. Next base: position 31,844,575 of record CM053763.1, read on the forward strand.
AAGATCATCAAGCAAAAAGTGCTCTTAGAATAATCTTTTCAGCCTATTTTAGTTCCTTTAAATGACTTAACTTTTTAAATACCTAAGACAGGACTAATTCATTTTTTTTCTATCATCTCCTATATTCTAATCTGTGATTCTCTTATGAACAAAGTAGCATTAATTCTTATGTTGTAATATGTTTCAAATCCCAGGAAAGCAGTAGTTGTGACTCCTTTTTATTGTAACTGTTATTTATTGTTGTGTTTCCAGGACCTCATTTGTTAGCGGACACAGGTGTTTATCAACATATTTATGAGGCAGCTGTTTTTCAGAATCCTGCATAGAACTTTCTTAACACATACAAACAAGTTCTTACTACTTCACCCTTTCTAGTCTGGGTTCACAGCCTGGGGAAGAAGGAGGGATGTAGGCATAAGTATGGTGAGAAAGTTACTTACAGAATTTCAATATTAACTGATGTGGGCAGAAATTGATAGTTTTTTTTTTACTTCAAATGCCTCCTGATCCCAGCCAAAGGATGGATGAAAACCAGCAGCCAGTGAGAGAAATGCTTGTAGGAATCCTGGTAGGGCAGTCCCATCAGGGAGAAGTGATCAAAAAACGGCCAACACAGTCCGTGTCAGAGATATCCCCAACTCGGCCCTAACTAGTGGGCCCACATGAAACCTAAGATGCCCATTGGTTACTTGTAAGTAGAGGACCTAGGTCCAGACCATGCATTATCTTTGGTTGGGGCTTCAGGCTCCGTAGGCTCCTCTGCACCCTGGTTAATTGGCTCTGATGGTCTTCTTTTCTTTTTCTTTCTTTCTTTGTTTAAAAATAGAATAAACGTTTCTATTTTTTTAAAAAAATTATTGACTGTGAATTTCATATTCCTGCAACCCAATCCCACTCATATTCTCTTCCCTTCATATCCACCCTCTACGCTTGAAACCTCTCCCCACAAAGAAAAACACCACCAACACCAAAACAAACAAACAAACAAACAAACAAAAACCCATCTCACTGTGGAAGCAACAATGTGTCATGCTGTGTCTCGAATGAAAAAGATAGCTGCAGTAATGTTTGTCAATAGCATTCTGTACTGTCCCTTTACCTTTTGGACATGGCAGGACTGTTTAATCTGTTTTCTAAAGCCTTCATATCAGCAGAGTGGTGGTTTTTCTTCTCTAGAGAATTTTGTCCACTATCCTTGTGATGGTTAGTATTAATTGTTGACTAGAAAGAAGCCTCTGGCAATGTCTGTAACAGATTATTTTTATTATGTTCCTTTGGGTTGGAATACTCATCCACTGTGGGTGACACCATTCCTTAAGGAAAGGGGATCCTGGACTGATTGGGATGGAGAAAGGGAACTGAGTACCGGCATGTGTGGACTTACACTGAACAGGAGAAATGAAAGGAAATGACAGGGATATGGTGGGGCTGAAATGGAAGAAAAGACTTTATGGCCAGTGAGGATCTCAGATTAAGAGCTGGTGAAAATGCAATAGCTGAGACAAAACAAAAACTTCATGGTATATGGTGCTCTGTCTGTAGCAACGAGTCTTGTTTGAAATAGGGAACATGCTTTTAATTGCTGAGTAGCATTCCACCATGTAAATGTGCCATGATTTTTGCATCCATTCCCCCACTGAGGAACATCTAGGTTGTTTCCAGATTCTGGCTATTACAAATAGAGCTTCTATGAACATAGTTGAGCAAATATCCTTGTTGAATGGTAGGGCACCTTTTGGGTATATGCACAGGAGTGGTATAGCTAGGTCTTAAGGTAGTGCTATTGCCTATTTATTTATTTCTTTATTTTGGAAAACTCCAGATTGATTTCCAAAGTGATTGCACAAGCTTGCACTCCCACTAACAATGGAGGAGGGTTCCCCTTTCTCCACAACCTCTCCAGTACGTGTTGTCACTTGAGTTTTTGATCTTAGTCTTTTTGATCGGTGTAAGATGGAATCTCAGTGTTGTTTTGATTTTCATTTCCCTTATGACTAAGTATGCTGAGCTTTCTTTAAGTGTTTCTCTGCCATTCAATAATCCTCTGTTGAGAATTCTCTGTTTAGCTCTGTACCCCATTTTTAATTGAATTATTTGGTTTGTTGGTGTCTAATTTCTTGAGTTCTTTATATATTGTGAAGGCTAGAGAAGGTGCTCTACTAAAAGCAGAGGAAACAAAAATACTAAATAAGTAGCTGTAAAGCTACATATACTATGTTAAAATATTTTAATATTTATTTTGAATTTTCATATTAATATTAACATTGAATATATCATTTGAGTTTTGGAAAACTAGAAAGCTAACTGAAAACAAAATCCTCTATATTCTTGTAATCTTAGCACAATCACACAATAACGGTTAGAATGTCTCTGTCCCTTTTCCCACTATGACACATGCAGGAAGTCAGCTAAGCTTGGGTAGGCTGGTATCTATTTGCCAGTCATGGGGAGTTCATTTGTTCTGTGAGAGAACTCTTTGAGGTTTACCCCGGTGTGACATTCATGGGAAGTGGCTGTGCTCTTTTTTTTGTTTCTGGGTAACCTCATAGATAAATACAAGGCACTTTATTTTGCTCAACTTGGGGTTTGCTTGGCAGGTAAAAGGTAGATATGTTCTGTGTCTTGATGAGGACAGTGCTTGCATTATCACATGCATTTGCCAGAGGTCATCATACCGTGACCTTAGAACTGAAGCATTTTTATTGCATGAAAATTTTGTTTCATTTAGTGTGGTAAAATAACAAAGTGAGCATAGAATTTACTACCGTGACAATGGTTATAGGGAAGATGAAAGCTTAGAATGTCTAAAGCTGCAAGACATAATGGAAAGATATAAGTGGAACCAGGAAGGAAATAGTGGGGTGGGAAACCCCTGACCTTTGCTTTATACAATACATTAAATCCTTCAGTTTATTATGTGAAATAATGCAGTGTTTTCATTTATTTAAAGATCAAGAGGGATTTGGAGGGTGGGAAAGTGGGTGTGTGGTGCTGAGGAGGAAAGGCTTTGAATACTGAGTTTGATGCCAGAGCTTCATCTATGGCTTGAGTTCTCTGTGTCTTCTGAGACAGATGGGTCTAAGAGCATAAAAGTATGTTGGTCTAGGACTTGCCCACAGAGCACAGAATGGCCACTCCTGTGACCCACCCTTCCTGTGACAAAGTCCTTATCTTAGAGGAGGAAGTTCTCACACTACAAGTGTTGCAGACTTCTGCCATGGGGCAAGCCTCTATTTCTGTTCAGACTCCTTTCTGTCACACCAGAGGATAATGATGAAATAGGAAGAAGTGAGTTTTAGGAACCTCTTAACCTTGGAGATGAAGGGTGTTGATACTCTCACTTGATCTGTACACTTTTAGACAATTGGGGTAATTTTGATGATATGTTGTGGTGATTTAGGGCTTTGTATTGCTGAAACAAGGAGAGAAAGGCAGCCTCCTGATGTTCTAAAACTGGACTGAAATAATTCTGTTTTTTTTTTTAATTTAAAAGGTGGTCTCCTCCCCTCCCCGAGGGAGGAGCAGCCTTGCTAGACCCCAGAAGAGGACATTGCAGCCAGCCCTGAAGAGACAAGATAAACTAGGGTCAGACGGAAGGGGAGGAGGTCCTCCCCTATCAGTGGACTTGGAAAGGGGCAGGGAAGAGAGTGGGAGGGGTGGGGAGAGTGGGAGGGAATGAGGGAGGGGGCTATGGCTGGGATACAATGTATATAACCTGTGATTAATATAAAAATAAATAAATTAAAAAAATAAAAGTTGGTGTCCTCTACCAACCAGTAAACCCTTACATTCTGTACATCTCTGATCTCCGTGTTTGTGGAGGAGTCCCTTTTCCTGAGAAAGAATAACTGAGTCTCAGATCTTTTTGCGTGGAGATGAAAGGCAGTTTTAAAAACTTACAGTATGGAAGAACTTTGCTGCCACCTAATGGAGAACAGTATACTCATTATTCTGCAATAAGCAATTTCTATCACCATACAGGGACATCAAAACTGTTTCTACAAATACACTTGAAAATTAACTTTTATTTATATTAATTTCAATTTTATTGATATTCATGTGCTTTATATGTGCACTGTGGTTGCTGAAATGCTGTGGATATGGCAAAACATGAAATTAATTTAACTGTGCTTTTTGCGTTTGTATATTTAAACAAGATCTTCCTATGTGGCTCAGGTGGCCTTGAACTTGCAATATTCTTCACCCAGCTTCTAAAATTCCATGGTTTCTGATGGGAAACACCTATGCCTGTTTATTTTGGTTTTAATATAATTTGTTCTCTTACAATTTGACTGTGGTTGAATTTAATAAAAGCTTAGTGATCTAGTAGACGAGTCATAGATGTTGATCTATTTTGTTTAAAGTACTTTAAGAAATTCTAATAAACCTATGAGTGAAATGAAGATTTAACCACAGCAAGAAGAGATCTTCTGCTGGGAGAAAACAGTTGGAAATTATATAACAAAGCATGACAGATACAGGGTGTCTGTGCATGCTTGTTCGTGTATGTGGGGAGATGTATTTGCCACCAAAATAATAAGCTATTCAAGATTTTTTTCTGTTTTAAATGATAATTATTTAGAGCATGGGCAGCATAGATTTCGCAGCTCTAAACAGGTGAAGAACGAGTGGCAGGTTGTCAGGTTAAGCAATGCTTTTGGATAAAAATAATTTGTGATCTCATAAACTCTAGAAGGTGGAGGAAAGGGGATGCAGGTGCAGTTCTGGGATATGGGGGCAGCTGCTCTGGAATATGGGGGACAGTTTTGGAATATGAGGGGGAGCAGTTTTGGATTACAGGGATAGTTCTGGAACACAGGAGCAGTTCTGGGACACAGGGGAAGTTCTGGAATATAGGGGCAGTTCTAGGATACAGGGGCAGTTCTGGGACACAGGGGAAGTTCTGGATTACAGGGGCAGTTCTGGGATACAGGGGCAGTTCTGGAATGCCTGGGTAATCAGACCTTGCCTCGGGTAATGCAGTGAACCACAAGTCAGGATTACCCTACTCCAAGGAAAATGTGGTATAGCATCAGGAACTCCAAAGGGTTGAAAAGTGTAGAGAAAACAGAAGGGCAACTCAGCAAAAGAAGTGAGCCACAAGTGATTCCCGGAGAGAGGAACAGAAGGCTCAAGTAAAAGGTAAGCCTGATTGGACAGCAGCTCTGCCACAGCACACACTAGCTCTCTCCAGTCTGTATCCCTACTATGTCCCCCCCCCTTCCCTTCTGGGAAGACAGAGATTTCTTTGGCAATGGAGACTGGGGGCATTTTGTCACTCACAGGACTGGAGGGTGCTGTGGCTAAGTGCCCTCTGAGAAGGGATCTATTGTTTAAGGCCAAGTTACCCTGAGGCCTGAGGAAGTGGAACAATCACAAAGGGAGAGGGAGGTCAGGCTGTCACAGTCTCAGAGGAAGTCACAGTCCTAACAGGAGGACCAAAAGCTGCGCACCTTAGCAGGAGGCTTGGCTCAGAGACTGTACAGTGGGAAATAGCCTGCGAGCTCGCCTCACACCTGTGGAGTCTGAGCTCCTTGAAGTGAACGCAACTCTAATATGGACACCTGGCGCTTGCACAGTCAGGCTGGTAACCCAGCTAAACCACACAGACGCAGATCTGCCTGCTCAGCTACCCCAGCACCCAGTCCTGTGTTTACCTGTAGACTCCAATCTTAGAAGATTCCAGAAGAAACCCTCTCCCACACTTGGCATTTATTCTCCTCTTTTTCTTTTAACTGGGCTTGTAGTAGAATTCTGACTTAGGTTTCCATTCATTTTAATTTTTTAGGCAAGCTCTCATGTAGCCCAGGCTGGCCTCTAGTTTGCCATGTTGTTAACGGCAAAGTTCCTTAAACTCTTCTTAATCCTCTGGCCTCCAGCTGTGGAGTGCTGAGATTACAAATGGGGTTCACATTTAGTTTTTAAGGGCATGCTCAGTCTCACTTTTCTTCTCAGATTCCCGATGTGGCTTGAACATTTCTTCATTATTGGTCAATCTATCTATCTATCTATCTATCTATCTATCTATCTATCTATCTATCTATCTATCTATCTATCTATCTATCTATGCTCCTTGTGTGTATAATTGCTTTTAGGGCTGCCCTGCAGGTGTTGAGTGCTTACTCTTAACAACTGTTATTTTTCCTGTCTTCTGTTTAACCTTGCTTCTTTATATGGCCCCCTTCTCTGCCTCCATCATTTTTCTCATTCATTTACTATTTCTGAGTTTACCTTAAATATTTTTAAATTTCATAGTACATACTATATTAGCTTTGATATTTTCTCTTTTATGATTATTTTGTGGTTCATTCAGAAGCTTAGATGAATAATTGATTATAACCGTGAATTTAAGTATATTTTTAATATCTTGTCTGCTTTGGTGTTCTTGCTGCTAGGGCAGTTTGCTTTCTCCTCTGTAGGGAAACTGGGGATTGAGTGTTTGAGGTCAGAAGAAACCAGGTAAACATGAAGAGATAGCCCAAGGACACAATGAGACAGCAAGACTCCTCCAAAGGATCATAACTGCTCGATTACTAGGATGGCTAAAGAGGCAGAACAACCTTCAAAAAACTCACTTGTCAAGGTGATCACTGTCTTCCTAGATGATTAAAAACAAGCAGATGGATAAAGAAAGGGCCTGGTTTAGAAAGCCACACGGGGGTAAAAGCAAAGATATGATATCTGAAAAATAATAAAATGTTAGAAATGAAAAACTCTGTAAATCAAATAAACATGTAGTAGAAATGTTCATCATTATACTAGGCAAATTACAGAAAGAGTCTATTGAGGATGGATAAAAAAAATAGAACACGTTCTATATTCAGGCATCTGCTAAGAACAATTAATAAATGAAAGAGTATGCATAGTCTCTAAGAGTTCTGGAATGTGATAAGAAGATCAAACCTAGGATATGGAATGGAAGAAGGGTCAGTTATGAAAACCTAAAGTATATAAAACTATACCAGAAAATTTCCCAAATCTAGGCGAGAAAAGGAACATTCATACAAAAGAAGTATTTAGGACTCCAAATAGACACGGCCATAGAACAACTTCTCCATGCTGCATTTTAATTAAGATTATAGAAGTGTAAAACAAAGAAAAAATAAGAAACATGATTTAAAGTGAGAAGAGAAAGCTATCAGGTCACTCACGAGGGTAAACACTCAGATTAACATCAAACCTCCCAAAAGAAAAGACAAAGGCCAGGAATTATACATTTCAAGGATTGAAAAGAATCATTGCTAACTAAGCTGTTAAATACAACAGAATCATCTTTATCTTCTTAAGCTGACGCAGACCTGAGCACACTCAGGACAAGCACACTTGCAGCAGAGTCTTCAGAGTTGCAGACAAGCACATAAGAACTCTTAGCTGGGCGGAGCCTTTCCTTTTGTCCCAGTGCAGAGCTTAACCCAGTTGTGCTTTTCTGAGACTGATACTCCAACCAAGGACCATTCATGGATATAACCTAGAACCCCTGCTCATATGTCGCCCATGGCAGCTCAGTATCCAAGTGGGCACCCTAGTAAGGGGAACAGGGACTGTCTCTGACATGAACTCAGTGGCTGGCTCTTTGATCACCTCTTCCTGAGGGGGGTGCAGCCTTACCAGGCCACAGAGGAAGACAAGGCAGCCAGTCCTGATGAGACCTGATAGGCTAGGGTCAGAGGGAAGGGGAGGAGGACCTCCCCTATCAGTGGACTTGCAGAGAACCATGGGAGGAGATGAGGGAGGGAAGGCAGGCTTGGGAGGGGAGGAGGGAGAGGGCTACAGCTGGGATACAAAGTGAATAAACTGTAATTAATAAAAATAAATAAATTTAAGAAAAAAATAATTTAAAAAAAACAGTTGTATTTTCTCTCTGAGCACTAGCTTTAGCTGTAACTTTAGGCTTCCCAGTGCTCTTTTTCTTGCCAAACTGAATGCTTTGTATTTCTCTCAGCCCAGTTTGATCATTTCATTGTAGAGGTGCAGAAGAGTTTTCAGTAGTGATGATTCCATGGACTCATCATTACCCTGTCTTGAAATTTCCTCCACTGAAGAAATTACTCTATTACCTTTCAACTCAGGCACATGTAACGGATCGAGAAATGCATACTGGGTGTGATGGCGCACACCTTCAGTCCCAACACTCGAGAGGCAGAGGCAGGCCGATGTCTGAGTTCGAGGCCAGCCTTACCCACAAAATGAGTTCCCTGTAAGCCAAGGTTACACAGAGAAATCCTGTCTCAAAACAAACAAACAAAAACAAACAGAAAACAACAACAAAAACTGGCAGAAAAGAGCCAGATTCTGTGCCAAACATCTCACGTGGATGGCTCTGGCCCAGTTGTTTATGTTATTTGCCCCCCCCCCAGCCCTCATGAGCCAAGGCTGCACCATCTGTTTCACCCTCACTGCTGTTGTCTTCCAGGCTTCCACAAGAATGGCCCTTTTAAGCTCTGCTAGCACTGCTCACTTTCCTACTTCAAAGTTCCAAAATCTTTCACATTCCTCCAAACAACAGCAAACCGTCCTGTTCTTCACAGCAACTTCCCACTTTGTCGCCAATTTCCATGTCAGTTAATTTTGTTGCTGAGATAAAATACCCTGGCCAAGGCATCTGGTAGAAGGAAACATCTATTTGAGTTTACAGTTCCAGAGACAGAATCCATTATTGTCAGGGTATCACGGCAGCACATGGCTAAAGGAGGAAGCTGAGAGGTTAGAGTCCAGCTGCATGGAGGAAGCAGAGAAAGCAAATTGGAAGTGAGGCAAGGTTATGAACGTTCAAAGGTCTCTTGCAGTAACGTCCTTCTTCCAGCCAGGCCTTGGTCAGGGTGTCTCTTTACAACAATAGAACAGTAACTAAGACAAACAATTCAACCCAAAGAGTCAAAGGTACCAAAGAATGTGACTCCATACTAGAAAAGTGAACATTCCATCAAGAAGATAAAACAATTGAAAATTAATATAAAATAAAAGTGAAAAAAAACAATTGAAAATAACAGCTGCAAGTTTGGGGGTTTCAAGTTCATAAACAAACAAAGACTAAGGGATATAAAAGGGCAAATAGGTCCTGAAAAAAAAATAAAAAAATAATAGAGTGTCACTTAAGTTCCCATTCTTGTTTTTGTTTTTGTGACAGGCCAATAAGAAACCCTATATCAAAAAGGAATGTGGACAGCATTGATGAGAATGATACCTAAGATGGTCCTCTGACCTGCATGTGTGTGTCACCAACGGGAAAACACACACACAGACACATACACAAGCATACCCACGTAGTCAACAAAGCAAAACAACAATAAAACAAAGCAAAAATACACGTAGAAGGAAGGAAGTGGATATTTTGGCTCAGAGCTTGAGGCCAAAGTCTGTCTGTCATGGCCAGGAAGCCATGGCAGCGGGCAGTGGAGCAGCTGGTCACATTGCAGCCAGAGTCGGGCTGAGGGAGCCACAGACGCCGGCGCTCCCCGGTGCCTCTCAGCCTATGGCATCATGCTCGCAGGCAGGGTAGGCCTCCCCATTAACTGCTCTAGCAAATCTCTCTTAGAGGTTTGTCTCCATCGCGGTTCTAAATCTTGTCAAACACACAAGATGAGTGGTTGAGGAGTGTAGTCTGAAGGGTGACGCCAACCTCTGAGAGGACGCAGTGTGCCGTGATGTCTCAGAGCAGCCTATGTTCCCTTTCACTGCGTTTAGGCCGATGTCTAGCAACGATACTGGGGTTGGAGCATTCCTGCTCACGCGATTATTAGCATTTAAGATGCAGCCGGGAGTTAACAGATCGCCCTGCTATCTTCCCACACGGACTGTAAGAAGGTGTTCACTCACGAATCCAGGGAAGATAACAACAGATCTGAGACCTCCAGTTTGAGTGCACTCTACGCGCTGTGGAAAGTCCGCTGAAACCACAGTCTGTTTGGTTCTGCATCTGTTGCTTTCTTGTGACTGTGTCACATGAAAGACCCCAAAATTTTAGGACTCCACAGGACAGTCATATGAGAGTAAGTCAGCAGTTTAATTCCAACACACTCTGTCAATAGGGGCTTTCTAACAAGAACTAAGGCTGGCATTTGTCTGAAGATTACTCAGTGCTAATAAAGAGGAACTACATTAACAAGAATAGAGAAATGAAAAACACCAATTGTCTTGAATGACTGTGTGTGTGTGTGTGTGTACACACCTCTGTGAATCTAATGTAATGTAGAGCTATATCCTGAGGAAGGCTTTGTTTTCAGGATATTTTCTAAATTTATTCTGTCTCTACATAGTAGATGGCATTCCCCATGCAGTAACAGAGCCATTTTCCAAGTAGGAATTACACTGAAAATGAAAAAAAAAAAGTAAGAGAAACAATTGTGCTGATACAATGGAGATGCTAGCATCATTATCTAATGTAGACATTTTGGCTAATGCTATTTTCTTTTCCATACTGACCCAGTGAATGAACAACTCAAAAATAACAGTAATAAAGTTAGATGTGGACCATTTCTAAACTCATCGTTTTTATAATTCATAGTCAAAGTATTCATTTGACAGTAACATCCTCCAAAAAATGTCTAAGTCTATGAGGTACATGGCATTTCTTCTCCTTTCTCCCTCTGCCTCTTCCCCTGCCTCTCCGCTGCAGTAACTTAATATATGAAAGGAAAATGGTTGGTAATGGCTTGAAAGCTAAGGACCACTCAGGAGAAGTGACTGTGAAATGGAAGTTGTGGCATTTAAAGTCTAGGCACGTTGCAGAACTCACTGTCCCTCGTATTCCCCGGGGGTCCACAGGACCTGTGACTTTGCAGAACTGCCTGGCAAGGAGCTCACTTTCAGAGAGCCCTGGAAGCCTCAGCTGGGAGAGCTCTTTACTGTGTTTCCTGCTCTCTGGCTTGTTACCTGGGTGACTTGGAGCAAGGTATTTAGGGTCTTTAACCGTTCATCTTCTAAGTTCTAAAATAGGCATAAAGTTGTGTCAGACATAGAGGTGATATGTGTAAAATGCATACATAGTAGGTTTGGTGACATGTACCTGTTCTGATATCACTCTTCAGGCAGGCATAGGAGGATCTTGAGTTCAAAGCCAGTCTTGGCCACATAGCAAGACTCTTTCTTTCTTTCTTTCTTTCTTTCTTTCTTTCTTTCTTTCTTTCTTTCTTTCTTTCTTTCTTAAATAAAAGTCTATTGATACTGCAATTATAATTACGGTATTGTATTTCTAACACTAATATTTATCACATTATATAAGAAATCCTTATTTTTTATTCTTAAAAATACATATGCTTTTACATGGAACTCAAGGCTTAAGAACCATCCCTAGCTCAGGAATTATTTGCACTCATTTTTAAAGGAAATGATAGCTTCAGTGAAACCAAGAGTGTACATGTTTCTCAATCTCTCAGAAAAGGATTTTTCTTTGATGATATGGTCTGCAAATGTTTATTACAACAGGAATCTTTATTAATAATAAAAATGAAGGATCCAGGAGGAGCTAATTCTGACATGGTCTGTTTTGTTTTTGTATTTTTTTTTGTTTTTTCAGACTTTACTCTTTGAACTCTGGACCACTGATATTTTTATTTTAGTAATATGTGTATGAATAAAATTATAACAAGCCATACTTTTCATAGATTCAAACACTATAAATACAAATGGAAAATAAATTAATCTGATCATTGGATTTTTACGGTGAGTGATAGCTAAGAAATGTATTCATTTTTTTTTCAAAATGTTCTGAGCTTGTTAGTAAATGTTATCACACTTGGTTTACTTCTCTCATCATAAAACTGTGTGGACAGTGGGATCACACCGAATTTTATTCCCCTGAGTCCTGGTGGCAGCTGTTCAGATGTCCACAAGCTCCAGTCAAGACTACATTTTCATTACAGCAGGGGGTGTTTTTGAATTTGAATTGTCCTTTAGAACAATGATATTTCTTTGGAATTCTGGCCCCAGCCTGGTTTCACTGGTGATAACTGTTTTATTTGAAAGAGGTCATTTTTATACTGGGTCAATTCTAACTGAAATTTGGGAAAGTAACTTTATAAATTATGAAAGCTCAGGTGTTCTTAACCTTGCTGATCTTATGTAACAAAGGGAAACTTTGTTGCAACATTAAAAACCAATAACCAATGAGTGTTTTGAAAAACAGTATGTTCCATACTGCATGTCTTAGGGAAGATCTGATTGGTGGACTTGTAGGCCAGGGTTGTAGGTACTTCAGAAGGGTTGTGTGTATCACTGCTTGCCAGCTAGCTTCTTTTCTACAGTTCACACTTCCCCAGTCTCCACAGTTCTCGTGAATAAGCCAGGTTTGGCAGTATGAATCTGCATTACCAGCTCTGGGACCATAAAGAGACGTGGATCTTTGAGCCTATTCCAGTGAGCCTACACAAATCAATCAGCTCCAGGCTCAGTAAGAAACCTTGTCTCCAAAAACAAAGGTGGAGAGCGATCAAGAAAAGACAGCAAACATCAACCTTTGCCCTCTGCAATGTTCATGCACACATATGCACTCACAGTCACACACATTATGTTCATAAATCCACATGAACAAACAGTATATGTCCCATACTACACACCCACAAAGAAAACATAATTTAAATCATGTTTGTCCTTTGCCTAAAACCTACTGCATTCTACGTTATAATAATACAGTCATGGTCTACATAGGACTTGGCTCATCCTTGGTAGCCCCATGTTGTCTCAACCTAAATGGCTTTAATATTATTCTTGAAATATAAGAACACTCTTGCTTCATGCCCTTGCCCATGCTGTGCCTATCAAGCTTGGACAGCTAGTCCAAATATCTATGCGGTTTTCACCTCTTTTTTAACTTTCAAATTCATCCTTCTCCCCACCCCCTCCCATACAAACCTTTGCTGGCCACCGCTCTGCCCATCATAAGAGACTGTGTCTATTCTGTTCACCAACTGCCTCTCCAGTGACTAGGGGATAAAGGGGGATTAAATACATTACAAAGAACGTAACACTTTACAAGCAATTTACTTCATAATGAACATTTTCTCAGTGGTTCTGTGAAACAGAGCTACAGGTGGAGAGCTGAAAGTTATTGCCATAGGCTTTGGCACTGTCAATCACCTATTACTAAATAGATGGTTGTTACTCGTTGTAATCTAAGACCTTTGACTAATCAATCAGGAATTTAGAGAAGAATGGAATATGCTTCTATCCTTGAATAATGGTGACAAATTATTTGATACTCAGCTTTGTTATATTGGTTCAGAGAATTTTTTTTTTCATTTTACACATGGGTTAGTAAGTTTAGGCTGCTTCAGTGACTTGTTCACAGTGATTCAAAGCTAAGTCAACGACAGGTCTTATTTCTGCTGGTAACTAGTCGGTGTTTCTTTGGATAAGTTAACTCCCGGCTGTGTCTGTTTTGTTCTTTCATGCTGCTGTTCCCCACTGAAGAGAGAAGACAGCCACACATCACAGAGAGCAAACAAACAGCAAGTACCACTCTTTTATCACATGACACACTACTTTTGAGGAGAGAACAATTACAATCCTATCCCTTGAGTCAACAGAATGGGCTTTATCTCCAGATCTCAGTAGTTTTGAGTGGACGTTTTATTTCTTTTTCATGGATGTTCAGTCTAGCACAGTTTGTGGGGGTGGGCTTTTCATCAGAGTCACCTGGTTGCCTTGGTTGATGAGATCTCCTTTTAAATATGGGCACTGGTGATCACCAGGGGTTTGGGGCAGGAGGTCTATGAAGCCAGGTGCCATGAAGGAAATGTTTCCAACTCTCCTACTGTGTTGCCAGAACCAGTTCCATGATTATTTGGATATCAGATAATCTGTAAATTAGAAATGCAGTATAATTTAATATTAATGAAAATGGTAATATTTGTAGTGATCAATACATCCACTCCTTGACAAACATAAAAATGGTCAATGACAGGCCTAATTTCTGCTGCTGACTAGTTAGCATCTCTTTGATCTTCCCTCCCTCCCTTCCTTTTCCCCTCCCTTACCCCTTCCTTCTTTTTTTAAATCCCCTTTTCTCCTCTTTTTTTCTTGCTGCCTCCTCTTCCCTCTTCTTCTTCCCTTTATCCTTATTTCTTCCTTTTGCCTCCTCCCTCTGTGGAGACAGCTCCCTTCTCTTACATGATCTTTTATGGAGAAATGTGTTCTTCACTTTGCTTCCCTAAATGACTACTACATTAGGGTTCAGTCAAATCTAGGGGACCCAGACCAAGTTTTGCTGACTTGACTGCTAGCTGTCGCCTAATAGTGGCAATATTGTCCTCACACTACACACTGAAACTTGTGCCTGCCACTGTGTTTATTGCCAGTAACTTTTGTTTGTATATTTATGATGTGAATAGAATAATAGTTAATAAAAGAAGAAATTTTTAAAAGTGTGCTGGTTTTTGCAATTGACAGTTATTTAGACCATGGTTTGTTAAATGTTACTCGTCGTCCTTAGTGTAGTTGTGAATATGAAAAATGAATGTAATACTAAAAAGAGGAACTAAATTGTGGTTTATATAGCTTGGCTTTCTTTAGAAGTGCAAGTAAACAGAGGGAGTGTGCAAGGAGCAGATGGAGAGCTTGACTCTTACAGATGCTAGTCCTAAGCCATCATCAATGGTAATTATTCTTTTGAATTATTAGAACTATAAAGTATAAAATTACTCATAATTATAAAACTATATGTTTACCTTACCTTTAAATGCTTAAGAGCTTGTAATTTGGAACTAACACTTGGTATGTAAGTTAAGGACTTACTGATGATGTTTTTAATGCTCTTGTTTGTTCATTACTGATAGCATTTTTGTTGTAATACTGTAGTGATGCTTTTATAGGTGAAAAGGAAATGGAAAACTGAACAAATGAAACTTCTGAATGTATTTTTGCTATGCAGAAATGGTTGCAAATTTTGTAGAGAATTGAAATGAAATGTCTATCTCTTTAGTACAATTATTATTGTTAATTAAAGTCATGTTACCATCTAGGTAACATCGAGGTTTTTATTTTCCCTCTGCCAGTTAAAGAATTTAAAAGGCAGGGATAATCTTGACTGCAACAGATAGCAGTGAAGAAGTCTTGAAGACAGCAAAGAGGAGCAGACAAAATCAGCAATTGCAGAAAGGCTTTTCTCATGGGTGAGGCACACACACACACACACACATCCTCAGGAAAGCAGAGATGGGACTGGGGAAACCAAATCCAGGTTTCTCCTTGAGGGCAATGGTATTATAACATCTTTAAAGACAGTCCCTCTGTTAATCTTGATGGCTAGTTGACCCATAACTGTTACATAACATATCCTGATCCCCCCAACCAGCCATCCCATCAGAAGGTGACCTATTGGCAAGAGGAAAAGGCCACAAGCAAGGCCTTTGTGTTAAATGCCCAGGCTTTTGTTTCAGGTCAGGCGGGTAAGCAAGAAGCCAGCCACCTTGATAGTTCCCCATCTTCATCACTGAGTTATGATAGTTTCTCCCTATCAGGGAACCTACCTAACTCCTGGTCCCTCAGCAGTATCTATTATTCTAGCATTATGCTATCAAAAGAAAGGAAAACACTAACCTCTTAACTTTCATTACTCTGTTAAGTGGGGAAGGCTCAACCAAAATTAATAAAGTAGTTTTGCATCTCAGAACTTAAACTATTCTCACTTGCATATTACTAAACTTTCTACTAACTCACTTTTTAGCTTTTTAGGTATTGTTTCAATTTTCTTATTTGTTTGTTTGTTTATTTCAATTTATTCACTTTGTATCCTGGCTGTAGTCCCCTCCATCTCCTCCTCCCTATGCCCCTTCCCTAGCCTACTGATAGGGGAGGACCTCCTTTCCTTCTATCTGACCCTAGCCTATCAAGTCTCATCAGGGCTGGCTGCATCATCTTCCTCTGTGTCCTGGCAATGCTGCCCCTCCCCAAAAGGGGGATGTGATCAAAGACCTGGCCCAGAATAGCTAGAACAATCCTGTACAATAAAAGATTTTCTGGAGGCATTTCTATCCCTGATCTCAAGCTGTTCTATAGAGCAATAGCAATAAAAACTGCATGGTACTGGCATAGAAACAGACTGGTGGATTCAATGGAATCTAATTGAAGACCCAGAAATAAACCCACACACCAACGGAAACTTAATTTTTGACCAAGAAGCCAAAACCATACAATAGAAAAAAGATAGCATCTACAACAAATGATCCTGGTATAACTGGATGGCTACATGCAGAAAAATGCAAATAGACTCATATATATCACCCTGCATAAAAATAAAGTCCAAGTGGATTAAAGACATAAAACCATACACACTAAACTTGTTAGAAAAAAAAGTAGGGAAGAGCCTTGATCTCATTGGCACAGGAAAGAAGTTCTTGAACAGAACACCAGCAACACAGGCTGTTGTGTCAATATTTTTAAAGTAGAAAGTAAATTGTTTTATGAGCATAGGTAGAATGTGAGCTTATTAAAATTGTCAAGAGGTATATTTAGCTGCTTCAATTATGCAAAGTTAACAGTAAAAGAAAAGTATACATAATGTTTTTTTGGACAGCTAAGTAATTTCGCTTATACAATTTGGATATTTCCTGTGCATAGAGTTCATTTGAGGTACAGAGTTTCAGCTGATATTTCTTGTTAACAGTGAGGAAAAGGCACAGAAATAGCCATAAAAACAAGACATAGGTTATGAAATGGGATGGAAACATTTTTTGTGACAACATGCTGAAGATGTGCAGGTGATTTAAGATTAGATTTTAGACTTTTTAAAA
>CM053763.1:31861801-31915008 GCA_028658305.1 Pachyuromys duprasi
GGGGGGAGGACAGCCTTACCAAGCTACAGAGGAATACAACACAGCCAGTCCTGATGAGACCTGATAGGCCAGGGTCAGATGTAAGGAAGGAAGACCTCCCCTATCAGAGAACTGGAGAGGGGCATGGGAGGAAAAGAGGGAAGGAGGGCAAGATTGGGAGGGGACAAGGAAGTGGGCTACAGCTGGGATACAAGGTGAATAAATTTTAATAAATTAAAAATAAATAAAAACCAAACCAAACCAAACAAAAACAAGGAAAGAATTACTTGTCCTTTGGAGAACCTTAGTATTTTTTCTCTTAAGGTTTCAATTGATAGAATGTGGTCCAGGTTCATCTACAGTCTTTTCATTATTATTATTTTAATCACACCTAAAATGTTTCTTCACTGGAAGGCCTAAGTTGGTCATTGATAAAATAAACTGGGCCCCATAGCCTAGCCAGTAGATTAATATAATAACTTAAGAACCCCAGCAGCAAGAAAACCTTCACCCCTAAAACCCAATGTTATAGAATAAAAGTATGTTCCTATCTCTTTTACTTATAATTTGCTTTGCATTGGATAAAACACACAACTTCTTAGCAAATGTATGCACAATGTGCTGTATTGTATCCTTTCCCTATTGACCTAAGGTCAATAATCCAAACATTTAGGTGAACCGCGTCTGTAGAGACTTTGTACCAACGCTTTTCTTTCTGTCCACTGCCAGAGCAGCAGTGACTCCATCTTAAAAAATGCCAGCCTCAGGTGGCACTTACGACAGCCCTTTGCCTCTTGTCTCCTCTGGCACTTCTCTTCCTGTCCAGCCATGTGCTTAACGCAATTTGGGCCGCGGTGCTCTGTTTGCAGAACTATAGACAGCAATGGGCTGGCAGAACCTAAAGGAGGTTTCCCCACTTTCCTCACTCCTCCCATTCCCACTCCAAGTGCCAGGACCCCGCAGCTCGCTAATAGAGGCATCAATCATGCACACAGCAAGTGGCGGTATACAGAACTGAATTTGGCAAGACATCTATTCAGTTTCTTGATTTAGACTTCAGAAATTTCAGTTCACTAAACATGTTTTCTCTATGTGCTTCCAGCTGGGAAACCCGGGATGGATGCTTGTCTCTTTCATGTTGTACTTCATTCAGCTTTTCATCCTGGAATGAGAATTACCACTCACAAATCCTCTGCTCAGCTGGCTCTGCATGTACTCTGAGGGTTATGACAACCTCTCAGTATTGATTAGGGAGAGTCTCAGACATAACTGGATAAAAAACAACAATGCTATGCAAACCTTGAAAGTGACCAAAATATTCCCCTTTCTTGGTTAGCATAAGTGACTGTCCCTTGTTATAAACTGCTGCTTGGGACTTACTATCTAGATGTCTATTGTAGTTTAACTGGAAGCTTGTTTTGCTCTTATGTTGCTAGTGTAAAGTCAGGTAAATGGTTCTTGAACATGATAGCCTCTTTTATCCCTAGCACACCATTATGCTTGTTGGTGGAATGGTTCTGTCAAGCCACACCAGTTATCGCCATTTTCCAGACATTGAAAGATGTAAACTTAAAGCTTGGAGCCTATCTACAGGAGATAATCTCAAAGTCTGCATGCATTGTTTTCTCTCACATTAGACTGAACCTAGTCGTGTGACCATATGTAGTTGCAAAGGAGGATGGGTGTAGAGCAACCAGCTAGAACTTAGAGGATTCTAAGAAAACCCCAAGAAGGTAGAGAGAAGTAAATACTGAATGACAATTGGGAAGTCTATGGTACATTTGCATCAGATGTTAAGTTATTTTTTGAGAATGAAGCCTTTCTTTTTAGAAATTACGAAACTGTTCTAGAGCTGGCTTAAGCAAAAGTAGAAAATATGGCAGAAAGAATTCTGGGTTAGAACACAGCTGGTACTCAGAAAGGGATTAGAAACAGGAACTGAAATTTTCACAGCCATCTGTTGGCTGTATCTCTGATTCTCTCTTTTCTCAATTACTTACTGTCTGTAATGTAGTTGTATTTAACCCGCAGAGACACATACACACACAAAAGTGGCATCTTAAGAGTTCCTGAATCCACCTTTGGCAAACCCAGCACTATGCAGGCTTCATTTAGGTTCTGGTAATCTCCCTTTCAATTTTCCTTTTTAAATTATTTATTATTTATTATAATGTATTCACTTTGTATCCTGGCTGTGGCCACTCCCTCATCTCCTCCCAATCCCACCTTCCCTCTTTCTTCTCTCCCTGTGTCCCTCCCCTAGTCCACTGATAGGTGAGGTCCTCCTCCCCTTCCATCTGACCTTAGCCTATCAGGTCTCATCAGAACTGGCTGCATTGTCTTCCTCTGTAGCCTGGCATGGCTTCACCCCACAGGGAGAGGTGATCAGAGAGCCAGCCACTGAGTTCATGTCAGAGAAAGCCCCTGCTCCCCTTACTAGGGACCCAACTTGGAGGCTGAGTCCATGGGCTATATCTGAGGAGGGGTTTTAGGTCCTCTCCATGGATGGTCCTTGGTTAGAGTATCAGTCTCTGCAGGGCCTCCAGGGACCAATTTTTTTTTTACTCTGTTGGTCTCCTTTTAGAGCTCCTGTCCCCACCAAGTCTTTCTGTCCCCCTCTTCTTTCATAAAATTCCATGCACTCTGTCTCAGCCTCTGCTTTGATACCTCAATCAGTAGAGTCTTTCAGAGGCCGTCTGTGCAACAGGACAGGAGTCTACCACAGAGGGCCTTTCAGTTTTCTTAGTGGGAGTTTCCTGACTGATTCAGCTAGTTATGTCTCTACATTAGGGAAATGGAATAAGGGCCATCGTGTGAAATTATTATTGGTAAAGGTCCAAAGATGTGTTAGAGGACATTCTAGAAAAAAAAAAAAGAGATCCTTCTTAAAGAACCCACCTCCTCCAGTTTAGTTAATATTCTCAGAAATTCATCTACTTCAGCATGATCCTTGTCTGTTTCTTGAGGTCTCAGTTAATCATTAGTGTATGTGTTCACAGACATCAGAGAAAAACAGCAAAACCTCCCTGGCTGGGGTTGAAAGAAAATGAAGAATGTCTTGGTCTTCTGAAGAGTCTTCCCCTTCATCTCCACATATAGGAATGTCTATTTTCTTCAGGGATTGTAGTTGGGAAAGAAAATGAGCACTTCTGGTCCTAGAATGGAATCACCTGGTAGAATGGCTTGTCATCAATGGCCGAGGCCCAGGCGTCTCCTGTTTAACCTGGCTGGCACCAACACCCGACAAAGTAACTCTGCGACTAAAAGACGAGACAAACCAAGATCAGTACCCGATCATGCTTGAAAATGTTTATAAACCTCAAAACTGAACAGATCTCTGCACTGCCAGCTAGCAAATACATCTTTAGCCTCACATTTGGTGCTTCAAAGAGAAGGTCTACTACTTAAAATTTGAATTACCAATATTTTTTGTTTGAATTTCATACATGCATCTAATATACTATAGTCAAATCCATCCCACATTCCTTTACCTTCAGCCTCCCTCTTGAATATTCTCTTGCAATTGCATTCTTTCTCTCTTTCTCTCTCTTCTCTGTCTGTCTCTGTCTCTACATATGTTCTTAATCTCTCTGTCTGTCTCTTTGTCTCTCCATCGTTCTCTGTGTGTCTCTGTCTCTTTCTTTCTCTGAGCCCAGGTATGCATGGGTTCAGAACATTCTTTTGGATTATGGGTAGCCTTTCAAAGGCTGAAGCAGCCAATTCTTTTTTCCCCCCTTCTTAGCTAGGAGTAAGATGTTGTTAAGCACTCTCCCATCACACTGGGATTTCTGTCTGGCTTGATGTTTGCACTGGTTTTGCACATGTCACAGGTCTTGGGCATGTAGTCACAACTGCTGTGAGTTCTTGTGTGCAACTGCCCTGTGGTGTCCAGCAAAGAGTGTTAAACTGCACTTGTCTACTACCTCTGGCTCTTAAAAACCTTTCTGCTCTCTTTCTCTTGATGACGCTGAAGTCTTGGAGGAGAGGGTGTGTTGATTCAGGTGTCCCTTTTAGGGCCGAATACTCACTTCCACTTAGTCACATTACTTTGGCATCATAGTTAGAGGTCTCTGCATCTAGCAATGCCCACTGCCTGAAGAAGCTACTCAATGGCACTAAGTGTGGGTCAGGCTAGTGTTCTGACTTGTATAAACCATAATTAAACAAACCATAATATAACAAGGTGTTATAACTTGAACACCTCCATAGCTCATTGAAAATAATGTAGTTATAGCTATTGCCCTAAAAAACAAAATAAAAACCTTAGTTCTTAAAAATAATTTAATATTTGGAAAAAATTCTTACAGAAAGTTCATCATTATTTACTGCATTAACACAATAATGAGAATATAGTAGTTTAAACTATTAGAACTCTTTTCATTATATTGGATATTTAAAGTTGATCAGGCAATTTAAGTTGGGAAATTGTATATCATTTTTATACTTTTATTGGCTACATCCAGCCTTACCTATTGGTTCTTCCTGTGAAAGCCTGGGCCAGCTCCTACAGCAAGGATTTCTGGAGCATGCATTATTCATTAATTATATGTGTCTGTTTGTATGCCTCTGTAATTCACATGGATTGTAAATGACTAGAGGGTTTGAATCATGTAACAGATTTTTTTCAAGCCTCCTACAGGGGTTGATACTCCATACAACATAATTGTTTTTAAAATGAATGGCTGGCCTCTGGAGAGGGGAAACTCGGCAACAGCCCAGAAAAGACACTGAACTGCTGGCTTGTATCTCCAGTTGATGTGATAGTGTATTGGGGCACTCAATAAATATTTCTTGAATAATAAAAAGATCGAAGTGCCAGGGAAGCCAGAACGCGGAAGGCTCTGAATGGGAACAGAGATAGAGAATAATTTTCATCTGTCTCATTACTTCAGCTCTAAGACCCACCTGTGGACTGTTATATTTATTTAAGAAGAATGTGTGTCTGTCACTGGAAGGCTTGTGTAGTGCTACCCTTCTGGATTGTTGCTTTGCTTATATAGCATATTTCTTTTTTGTTATAAATTTTAAGAAGGTGATGCTTTGAAATTATGTAGGCTTTGTCTGTAGAAGGAGCTTGGGATTTGATACAGAACCTGCTACTTATGTGGATTTATCCTAGGCTTCCTCAAGGGTACTGAATGAGTCTTCTGGGATGGGGTTACTAGAGAGACAAACTGATCAAAATGGGTTATTAATTCTGTGGTAAAGTAACAGAATATACACAGTAAGTATGTGCGTGTGTGTGTGTGTGTGTATGAATTGGCCCTCCTCTCTAGCAGAGAATGTTCACTTATAGGATCTAATCAAGGGGTAGTGAGCTTCTTTCCCTGCCTGATACATGACTTTCCCCTTTTCCCCTTTGCACTATGTTCACTTAGTAAATTTGCCTCTTTTCCTGTGGTTTCTGATTCTGTCTTGGTCGTTCTCACCAAATTGTTTAAATAAACATGGCTTTCTAACACTCTCTTACCTCTCATGGCGGGGATTAGTACTTCCTCTTCCCAAACCATCTGCTACACCTAACTTGCTATGGTTATGTTCTAGAATAGTCGCTCCATTGCTTCATATCAGACATAAAATGCTCTTACATAAAGTACTCATACAGATTCTGTTTGGAGTCATTACCCCTTGGATCTGTTTGTTTTGGATTTGTACCCCCAATCCTACCGGATATCATGGCTATTTTGACACCCTCACCCCATACAACCAGCTGGCTTCTCCCTTTGCTTTAGGTATCCTCTAAAGCATATCTGCATCTTTTCACCTGGAGAGGTCCCAGTGGCCTCTCATTTGCCTTCGCTCACCTGCCCACTTCTTTACTTCTTCATTGTTTTGGTGTGTGTGTGTGTGTGTGTGTGTTGTCTACTACTAGCTTCATATCCTGTATAAAACCTTCCTAATAGGATGAAAATAACCACATTGTATGACTCAATTGTTACAAAGATTCAATAATTTATCATTAAATTGTTTTCTAGTGGTTCCTTAACATAGAAATGACTTTCCTAACCTGGATTATAAACTAAAGAAATGCAAGATTCGGCGATTGAAGCTTTATTTAAAAATTAGCTTTATTCTTGACATGATAAATAATAAAAATAAGACACTAGTGGGATGAAAGGTGCTCTTTAATCAAAGGACTCTGAGAGGGAAGAGGCTCTCAACGAAGGAGGCTTCTTGAAAGGCCAGGACGGGTTGGGAAGCGGTGAGAATGGCCCATTGTTCCTGCGCAGGGCGGTGAATGGAGGCTTCAACTCTGGTTGGATGCGGCCATTGTTCCTGGATGCCCGCATTAACTCGGAGTAAGAGAGAATTCATCAGAAGGCTCTTGTATTTTATTTCTTCCCCTGCTCTGGGGCAGAAACTGTTCTACTTCACAGGCTGAACTTGTTACCTCTTGCCCTGAGAGGCAGAGACGCACTGCCTGAGCGCTTCCATTTTGAGACACCTTGCAGGGACCCTCCAATTTCTTTAGAGGAGGAAGCTCTCAGCAGTCAGTCGTGTGCACCATCGCCACAGAAGCCGGAGGACGCTATTTTTCAGGCAGAGGTGGAAGTCTTCCATAGTATAGACCCAATAGGATTTTTTTTTGAGAGGGAAAAAGACAGCATTTTGCAAGCATAGCTCTCACCGAACATCCCGTGTAGCAATTATTGTATTTCAGTCTCGTAGCCTTTGCTTTTTGTGTGATTTAGGAAAGGAAACGTTAGGTGACCCTTTAAGCAACAAGCCTTTAATTTATTAAAGTTCAAATTAAACAAATCTCCTGCTGTTACTAAAGTTTTCTGAACTGTTTCATGTAAACGTTATTCATTCTTTGAAATCAGTACAATTAAAAGTTGTGTTAAGAGTAATCCCTTTCAAGGCTATGAACTTTTTCTCTAAGGATTTTTACCTCATTTCAGCTCTTTGATTTCTTAACTGTGTCTTAGAAAAAAAGATACACATATTCTTTAATTGCTTCTGAAACCTGCAAAGTTGTACTCTGTCTCCCAGACTTCCCCACCCCCAAATATTTAAATGATTGCATTTCTCCCTAGATTAGTAGCTTGCTAATTTGGAGGTTGACATGAACTCAGGAATAAAAATTGTTTGACAAGGTATCCCAGGATTCACTTCAAAAGGATGCAGCGGCTTCTTAACAAGGCCCTGTCTGAGACACGCTCTTCTATGTGACATACTGGGGACATCTAGTGGACGGATGTCAGAATGGACTAGAGGAGGGTACAAACAGGCATTGTGCTTTTAATAGATGGAGAAAACCTTACCGAGAAGCTAATGAACGTTTAAATATGGTTATTTTTTCGACTCGTTGTTTTTAACTAGTTATGAATCATATTTCATTAAATAAATGACCTCAGTACAGTTTCCAGCAGTGTCAGCTTTTAATTTAAGATGTCCTATACAAAGTAGGAGGTATTGTGTTATCAGTCTTATTGAGCAGATTTACATAGCATGAAGGAAGAATACTGTATTTAGCTAGTTATTTGAACCTGGTGAATATATTTCTAATCTCCCTTGTTTAGCATGAAAAGTTCAGGGCTATAAAAATGACAATTCTTCATGTCTCAAAGTCTAGAATCATATTTGTATGATAATATGATATTTTCTACAGTGTTTACATTATTTAGGAGTTTTTCATAACTATAGAGTAATTCTTAATATAGTAGGACTTATAATTTAGTTAATATGAATTGATAGGAAGGTAAGATAACTTGGGAGATGAAGAAGGAGCCCAGGTTTCATTGACAGAATGCCACCCAGCTTCTAAGATCACCATCCTCTCTACCTTTTCTATCATTCAGTAACCTCATATGATAGATCCTTAAACTGAGTTTATGCTTGGAAACCTTAAGACTCAAGAGTTTGGATTTACTTGCTTAGGCTTACAGAGACTCAGAAGCAGGGTCTATGTTCACATCCAGGTCAATCTGAATTCATTTAACAAAGCTGAAAACCTTCAGTTGAGTAAGCCAGGAACCCCAGGAGGATGGTGCTGTGTCATTATTTTCTTAGGGGCCAGAGAAGCCCGTTGAGAAGTGTTCTCTGACTACAAGACAAAACAAAACAAGACACAAAACCATAAATACAACTCAGAGTTGAATATCTCAACTCTGAATATATATATCTCCATATATAGATATAGATATATTTAAATGATTGCATTTCTCCCTAGATTAGTAGCATATATATATCTCCACATATAGATATGGAGATATATTATAATAACTGGGCAAATTCTTCAAGTTTGGAGTAACAACCACCAAGAAATTTCCTGATAATTGCTGGTCACTCTAACGCCTGTGTTTATGAAATATAATGTTTAAGAGGCAATACAGGCACAATAGGACATATAGTTAATCATTTTAAAGATTAAATTAGCTAAAGACAACTTTACGGAAAAAGCAATTCTAAACAGCAATACTGATTAAGCTTTGAAGACTATTACATGAAGTTAAAAATTTTATTAATTCTAATTTGCTACTGGAGTGGATGATTCAATGAAAAAGATTAATTATAAGCGCTATGAAATTGAAAGCTGGATCAAGTAACTATATGTAGTGATTTGAAAACTTCCACTTGACTTATTTGGCAATATTTATTGATTTTACTTGGAAAATTTTAAATTGAATTTGCTACATTTGAATATTCATGATATCATTATATATACTGTCTTTAGCCATTTATTTAAGCTACTGTTTAGTTTCACAAATAAATTGAAAGGCTACTTGAATGGGTTGTATGTTTATGTAAAACAATGCTCAAGTGTCAATTGATTTCTGAAAAGTTGACAGCTAGTGGGAAAACATTTTAAACAACTTAATATGATGTTGAAATTTCTATTGAGATTGGACACAAATTAAGATTATTTAATGGGAAAGGATTTCCATTAGTATCTTCAATATGTTTAAAAGAAATCCAATGTGTAAGTATATTCTACAAGAATAAATCATAGTGATGTAAGAGTCCATTTATTAGTATATGATTGCAGATTTTTCTTTAAGTAGACCTTTAGATTGTTGAGGGTGTTCTATATAGCTGTCAATTGGCTTCATGAAATAGCTTTATTTTATTCAGTTGTTAACATATTTTCATGTTTGAGTTTTCTGCAACTCCAATTAACATACATGTAAGACAATGCTTTCGAATCATTAAATTGCTGTATTTGCTTTCATTATTGAGGTTTATGATATCACTATTTAAGAAGTCATGCACATTACCAATGCTATTTTGTTCTAGTTTTCTTCCTTTTTTTCTAACTAAATTAAATATATGTCTCCCAATAGAGGCAAACTCCTACATATTGCCTGAAATATTCTCCACACACCTTAGTCATACAGCGACACCTATACAAAAGGCTGGTGTCTCTGTGCCAAAAAGAATGTCACAGTACAGAAAATAAGCCAACGAATCGGATAGTTACAAATAAGCTTTAGGCAAAATCTTCTAAACTTCACTGCAGGAAACTTAAAAAAAAAACAACTAGTTTTCCGAAGCAATATATATTTTTATACCAGTTTTAGTGGTTATGCCTATTACAGAAAGGTAGCAACTAAATAAATATTATTTTAGTTTAATAGGATTAAAAATTAGAAATGCAAATTGGCTTCCAACTCTATCTATAAACCCTCATCTCTGTTTTTATGGAAATACCCTTTTTAGTGGTTTCAGCCTATGAAGAAAAAACACTGAAGATTTTTAACCAGCCGCTTTTCAAGGGACAGAAAGGAGCAAAGAAGATTTAGCCGTGAAAAGAGCAAATAAATAGGTGCTCCAAGATTAAAAAGAGGGTGGAAGTGCATGCTGAGCTGTTGAAAGGACTCTCTGTGTTTAAAGGAAAATATTGTTTGGTGCTTTCACCAGCGCATGATCAAAATAAGAGGTACAAATTAGTTCATGGCTGCCGAAGCCACAAAACATCATGCAGAGCGCTATCTTTGGGAACGTTTTAATGAGGAGAGGAGGTCATCAGAGTGTGACATTGCTTTTCAGAATTCTTCAAGAACAACACAGACTTCCTGTTCCAGATGTGGGAGAGAATAAAACAACCTTAGTAGTAATCGTACAACTTTTGAACCGTGTTCCTTGGAAATGTTGGAGCGCGTTCATTTTGTAGCTTTAGTTAGCGATCTCAAAGGAAACGCTTCCATATTTTTCCATGTGCCCTTATTTCAAACGTGCAGTGAGACGGCAGGGCTTTAACATGGATTATATTTATAAAATAAAGTTTTATTCAGGCTTCTAAAGAGATTTTAATGTTTTCATTGCTCCAGGTGAAATGGTACACCGTGCCTCCGCTCATTAACATTTCATATCAGTGAAGAGTAAAAAAAAAAAAAAAAAATCCAGGATCACCACAGACAGCATAAAAGGACGGACAGTCTGACTTTGAAATTAAATTCACTACGATCTTAGTTTTGGTGCATTTCAAAACGTGATTTTAAAATGTATAAGTTGTTAATGACATCCTAGGTCAAATATTCACAGTCCAGCATTGCGTCCTACAGAGACCGCCGTTATTTAAATATGCAATATATCTGAACCGGAGTTGAAGAGGTTTTCTGATATTTAATAAATAAGACATTTATTTTTGTTTCAGATGTCAATTTTTAGAAATGTAAGTACACACTGGTGCATTTTATTACCACTCGACTGCAAACCAAATGCACACCTTCTGCTTTTCATTAATATAACTGCAGTTAGAGAAAATCATTTTGCTCATATACTTACTGCAAGTATATTTTTCAAAAATAGCCATAAGACTTTTAATTTTTTACATAGCAACACTTTACAGTCTTCAAGTTTACTTGTGTTTTTTTTTCCACTTCTGAAGAAGTGATTCACAAATAACCCACTTCCTCTTATGTGTGAAATTAATTGTCAGAGGCATGAAAATAATTCCAGAGAGCTATAGATAGAATATGAGCTGGAATTGAGTTGGTATGCCTTATTTTAGTGCCACATTTACAATGACCTGATTAACCTGTAAGGAAAAGGTGATGCAATTTGTATACACTTAATTAGCATAGAGACAGGCCATACCTAGTGCATTTCTTTCCCTTCCCTCTTTCAAAAAAAAAAAATCTTACTATTTTTTTTTTCTGGTGTGAGAACAGTCAAGCACAGACTCCCTGCCTTACAGATGACAAAGGATAAAAGAGGTCACTCCAGTTTAAGCTTTTCAACTATTTAATCAAAAAAGTTCTGAACTTGCCATAGATCATTTGCTTAACTCAAACCTTTATATTAGTTTTATTTTTCCTAATGTATGCAGGCTTTGTTCTGAAATCTTCTTATTCATAAACCTGACACAGTGAAGTTGTCAGCTTGAAGATGTAGAATTTTTCTACAGAGACCTTGCATGGTAGTTATTTTTAGCTTAGACCTTAGTATGGTTTGGTTTGCTACCTTTTGGGTGGGATTGCAGTCTCCTGTGAATGGTTATATATTAGTATGTTCTGTTGGTTTGTTTTATTGTTTTTTTTTCAACATGATTGCTGTTTATGACCTGTGTTCCTGTTCAGCTATTCTGTGAATCTCACTGTATTCTGGTTCATATAAATGACCCTGAAATCCCTATGGTGCCTTAGGCATCTAAAAGCAGCATTCAGGCTTAAATTTTATCATAGCATCAAAAGGTAAGTCCCAGAAACTAACACAAGAACAAAAGAATAAAAAGGCAAAAAAAAAAAAATAGCTACTTTTTCTCTCTATTATTTCAAAATATACCCCAATTGAGAGGGGAAAAGTGTACATTGTTTGGTACAGTATAAAAAAGAAAGCATCACGGAAAGTTCTAGTTTAAGTATGAAAAACGTATTTTTCAGCAAATATTTATTGGCAAGTAAAGTGTTTTAATTAAGGAATTGTGGGTTCTTTGGTCACTAACTAATGTTTGTAGTTTTTGTTGTCAACAGCCTAAAAATGAGTCATTGTGACTCCTTCGAAAATTAAAACCCTCTTCAGATTATAGCACTTTTGACAGTTGTTAAAAACTTTACAATTAGACTAAACCTAAAATTTTGTGAAGATTTTTTTTGTAAGTTGATATTCCTTTAGTTACTACAATAACGGGATTGCTTGTCTCCCAGGACAAGTTGAGAAGTTTTTGAAGAAAAGTTTAAAAATAAAGTGGGTAAATCAATAACATGAATATTATACCACAAAGATGAGATGAAAGTCAAGAAATAAAATATTTCCTAATAGCAAACATTTGATTAATTTTATATGAACATCCATTAAATATTTACTGTAAATCCACAAAAATCTAATACTGTTTATCATTGTAAGGAAGAATTCCAATTTTTTTTTTCTACTAGTATTCTGTACCTTATTTAAATGCTGACTTGATGCTACGGTCTCCTGAGTGTCTCCAAGACCATTTCGGGAAATCTACACCTCAGGTTATTGTCATGTTAATTAAAAACAGTTTTAGTCATTTTCACAGTTTTAGTATTTGCACTGACTGTACTAAAATAATAATGAGTAAATTGGTAATTCTATTCCTGGATCAGGGCAGTGGCACCAAACTGGCAGTATAGCTCTGCACAAAGATGTAGGAAGTGCCTAGGAAGGCAGGAAGACTTAACTGTGTTAAACCTTGACCCTGGAGCTCATTCAGGTTTTTGAGTGTTGTTGTTAGCTGGGGTTGCAGCTTTGACCTTTTCTACATGGCATTTTTCACTCAATGAAGGTAAGAATGAGCAACTTCTTCACCAGACACCCACACTAAAGCAGCAAAAATTCACTCAAATACTTTTAAAAAAGCATAGATATATAGTAATTTCTAACTAACACTGAGGAATGTATGTCATGGATGACTTAAGTCATGAGTAGTTTTGATTATGTGCAGTTTTTTGATTGATGGAACAGTTTTATGTGTTAACTTAAGAATGATAGCCTTGGCCTCTCTGCAGTGCATCATTAGCTCCTGTGTAGTGTGCTTTCCTGATGTTTAGTCAACAACGCCATGCTTTAAAAAAAAATTTTTTTTTGGTTCTCTCTCTCCCTCTTCCTCCTCTCCTCTTCCTCCTCCCTCTCTCTGTGTGTGTGCTGTATGGGGGCGTGCACGTGTGCATTCATGCATTCACATTTATGTGTGGACACTCATAGAGGCCAGAAGAGGGTGTTTGTTCCCCCTCAAGTTATAATGAGAGGCAGCTGTGAGCTGCCTTAGTAGGTGATGGTAACTGAACTTGGGTAGTTTCCAAGAGCAATACATGCTCTTAACTGTTGGCTCACCTCTATAGTCCCAACAATATAAATTTTTATTTAAAGTTATATTATAATCTCAACATAAAATAAATTATTTTAAAAATTAAAAAAACCAACCAAACAAAGATCAACTATTTCCATGTTGTCTCCATCAACTTTTCCCTGTGGACTTTTGCAGCATGAATGAAGCATAGTGATCACGCATGATTATAGGCTAGAGTAAAAGTTAAAAGCACAATTCTTAGGAGCGCAGCCCCTGAGAATGGTTAAATTACCATCATTTATTTTGTCCACATAGAGAGAATCTTTTCAACTTATTTTATGTTTAACATGTCCATGGTCTCAGACAATGTAAATTATCATTAACACTAAACACCCTCTTAGAACAGAATATAGTTCAAAGCAAAATCTTAGTGAGGGACTGAAGTAAAGTTAATGATAGAAGAAACATTGTATGGAGATATCTTTTAAAAATGTTATGTTTGCTAGGAAAACATTTTTAAATATAATATTTAAATTCCTAATTAAAATAATGAATCTTATATACTTCATGAGGGCTCTTTCTATTAGGGAGTATTTTATATGCAATTAGTTAAAATGGTATTAAATACACTTACTGATGTGATTATATATATGCACATATACATATATGAATGATACACAAATGTATTAGGTTGTGAAAGGGGAAGCCTATTGTAGAGTTTCTTTTCATAATATGTTTGTGACCAAAGTAATGATTTGCTTTCAGAATAGTGGATTTTC
Source organism: Pachyuromys duprasi (assembly GCA_028658305.1). NCBI lineage: Eukaryota > Metazoa > Chordata > Mammalia > Rodentia > Muridae > Pachyuromys > Pachyuromys duprasi. The sequence goes on from CM053763.1 coordinate 31,875,755, forward strand.
AGTGAATCTTAACTGATTAACAGGAAAAATCCCAAGAAATGGGTCCAGGTTACTGATTCCAGACTGAAATCTGTAGCAGATGTAACTCATGCATTGTTCTTACTTTTACTCTATGAGAATGTGAATGAAGCTGATGACATATTGGTGCACTTTGCAAATAGAGCCGCATAGACTTGGCATCTATATTGTATATTTAAGATTCAAAAAAAAAACCAACTTGTTTTAAAACTTTTCTCAAAGTTTGGCCGTTAATATGCTATGTACAATTTTGTGTTTGTGTTTATTCATGGAAGCTGTAAAAATACATAAAGCAAAAGGAAAATTCATTCCTATAATGATATACAAATAAGTTTATGAGAAGTTCCGCCTAATTTACAAATAAAATCTGAGATGCTTCAAAAGCAAAACTATTTTGAGCACAGATATGAAGTGGAAAATTCCACATGTGACTTCACGTAGTGGATCATAGTAAATGTAGGCATTTATAAAATGCTAATTAACTGTGTATTTAAAAAATTTTATCTCTGAAGTATATTTATGTGTGAGTGTTTCAAAATGTAATACATTCAACCTCCAAGCACTGTTATTTCCAGGCACTTCAGAAGTTGAATACTTCCTGAACTACAGTTTGAGAAGTTATGGTCTAGGCAAATGGTTTGCAATAGGAATAAAAGTGAAGTAACATCCTTGAACATAATGTGCTGAGTGAGAACAGCAGGACTATAGTAGCCCTGATGTACAAGCCTAGTACCTGCATTGTACAGGTGGAGTTAGTCACCATTTAGTTGGAAAGATGGCTTCAGAGAGTCAATTACAGCTAGCTGGAAATTATTTTCCCTTTTCTCCCATTTATCATTACACGATATTAACTCATTGGTTAAGTACTCATTATTATATTATAAGTCTATTTATATATTTATGTGAAAAGTGTTTATTAAAAGTCCACCTACGATAAATTGATTGTATGGTATTTGAGGGGAAGGAGAGGAGTTAAAAAGGATAAGGAGGAACACGAAGAGATAGAAGAGAAAAGGAAGGAGAAAGAGAGGGGAAAGGGGGGGGAGAAGAGAAGAAGGTTAGAAAGAAAAGAGAGAAGGTTAGGGACAGAGAGAAAGAAAGGGGAACGAAGAGGAGGATGAAGGAGAGGGAAGAAATTGCAACATTAATAATTTTCATATTAATGTATGTGATATATAGAATTAGAGATAGCTAGGAATGGTGATGCACTCATGTTAATATCAGCACTTGGGAGGCACAGAGAGGAAAGCCAGCTTGGTCTACACAGCAAGGGAATTCCAGTTCAGTCAGAGAGCCACACAATGAGACCCTGTGTTAAAATAACAGCAGTTAGGACAGTGGAGGAGAGTTGCATATTTACTACAGTTAAAGCAGGTTCCTGCATGTTGAACATATGATATTAAATTTTGAGCAGTACAGTGATTCTTTTTTTTAAATGTATTTATTTTTATATCAATCACAGGTTAGGTTTTTTGCATCTCATGCGTAGCCTCCTCCCTCATTCCCTCCCACCCTCCCCAACCCTCCCTCATCTCCTCCCCGCCCCCTCCAAGTCCACCTACAGAGGAGGATCTCCTCCCCTTCCATCCAACCCCAGCTCATCTTGTCTCCTCAGGGCTGGCTACAATGTCTTCCCCTGGGATCTAGCCAGGCTGTTACTCCCTGGCATGTATGGGGGAGGGTCAAAGAGTCAGCCATCAAGTTCAAGACTGAAACAGTCCCTGTTTCCCTTACTAGGGTCTTCAATGATTCTTATGAAGTGAAGTTTCTAGAAAAGATGCTATATATAACAAACACATGAAGAATGGTTTGAACTTTACATGGAGAAATACACACAGAAGATAGCTTTGGCCAACTGATTTAATGTGGGTCTGTAAAGGATCATGAAGCACAAGACCTGACTGATCTCAGAGCAGTTATGAATATGGATATGGGTTTTACATGGTGACAGTTCCAAGTTTTTTTGTGAAAATGTTGCTTGATTGTATGAGTCTCACCTGGGTTTTTGAGCCTCAGTCTCATGTATGAAATCTTCAGTGACACAAGAACTCAAATATACTTGCTTCTTTATGGCTTTCCATTGTGTTCCATCGTAAGTTAAAATTGGCCATGTAGACTTTCAGTGACAGAGATTTGCAAGCATTCTGTTTCTGCCTTCTGTAAGTATCAGCTTAGACTTCCTGGGCCGGAACTGTCTCAAGATGGTTATGCCTCACTAATTTAAATGGACAAAAATTTCATAACTTCGTGTTATACAACAGATATTTTGATATGTGCATATATTGTAGACTAAATACAGTCATTAACATATTGAATTGCTTACATACTTTTTCTCTCGTGATGGACACATTAAAATATATTGTGCGTGTTTAAATCTAGCTTATTATAGCTTGTATGTGTGCTCATGTTTGCTGGTATGCACATGTATGCTCATGTCCACGGAGACAGAAAAAACTCAGGTGACAGTCATCAGGCATCGTGACCCTGTTTTCGAGACAGTCACTTTCCCTGACCTGGAGCTCACAGAATAGGCTATGTAGGCTGGCCAGCAGGTCCCAGGGACCACCCCTGGTACCAGCATGTGCCATCTTTATTTTGTTTATAGTGGGGATTTTTGGGGTTGAACACAAGTCCTGTGTTTTCTGACTAGGTATCCTGACCCTTACTGTTGCTTTTTTATTTACTTTGTTATGTGGAAATGAATATAAATAAAACGTATGATGAATGTGAGATTGTTTCCTGGAAATTTAAATATTTTACCTTTGGTATTCTGACCTCCTTTCCCTTACACGATGCTCTTTCAGGAAGGCTTCCCTGTGTAGTTTACCATTTTCAGTTCCTTTCCTTTGCTTTAGAGGTGATCCTTTTCCTTCACTTCCACATTTGCTTACATATTCCTGTGCTGTCTTAGAAAGCTGTCTAAGGCATCAAGGAAAAAGACAAAGTTCAGTCTTCTGGAATGCACAGACTAGCTAGTGAGAAGGTAAGAAAAGAGACTACTAGCAACATGAATGCACACACACATGCATTCACATGCACACACACACAATGATACAATACAAATGCGTGGTTTGACACAGTAGGTATGTGGCAAGTGAATGCACCTGTGAGGTAGCAGGAATACTGTGCCACAGACGGGAAGGCGGGGAAAAGTGAGACAGTAACTTCATGTCTATGATGCCAGAAAGAACTGCACGGGGAGAGGAAAGGAAATGCTAGCAGAGGGAAGAGAACATCAGCTCAGGTCAAGGTAAAGGTGGGGGAGGGGAGGAGCATGCCCTTTGAATTTAGCTAAGAACTTGCCTCAGAAATTATGAAGTGTAGGAATATTAGGAACCGCAACATAAGAAGAAACCAATCATTCCAGCAGATTGTCTTCAAGACCGGTCTTCGTCCTTTACCATTGTATTGATGAGTTATGAGAAGAAATTTTCTTTTCTTTTCTCAATCTTTCTGCGTCTGTGTGTTTGTGTGTGCACATGTGCATGTATGAGCATGGGCTCACACATGTAATGGCACACAAGAGGAGGTTAGAGAACAACTTTGTGTGCCAGTCTTCACTCTCCATCTTGTTTGAGAACGTGAATGCCACTGTACACACCAGGCTATCTTGCCAGGAGCTTCCCCCACCGCCACCTCCTGTCTTGGTGTGGGGTGCTGGGTGGAGTCAGGGTTTTGTTTGGAGAGCCACCCCTTTAGCCTAGCTTTCATTATTGTTATTCACATTCAGCATTCTCAGCTGCCGAAATAGGGTGCTGTGTCCATATGAAGACAACTACAAGGAATCTGAGCTAGGCCTGTTCCACTTCTGTCTCTCAGGGGCACCTCATACATGTTACATGTCCACGGCACACTGTGGCATACATACAACCGTTTCTTTACCCCAGCATAATTTTTTGTTATCATTTACCCACTCAAGAAGTCTTTTAACAGACTACTTTCTAGCGCTTATCTGAACAGTCAGGATTTATTTAATTTTTCTAAATAAAATCAAAGCCAACCAGAGCCACACAAAAAATCAGTACGTTAACTACTGAAAATGAAGTCACGCAGAGGATATAAGTTCTCTCAAGCACAAGCTACATATGTGCTGGTGTAATACGCAAAATCGTCAATACAACTAAAGCAGACACTAGCTCATTTGTAGTCACAGTCCACAAACCTAGGAAGTTAAGCCATGTTAAATCCATACCCCGCAGCACATCACATATGCAGCAAAATATTGAAAGCTTGTAGAGAGGAAATGGTGACAAAATTAAATGGGTTGAACCTGTGAAAAGATGAAGACATCTCATGCGACAAGGCGTGATGGAGTAGTCAAAGGAAAATAACTATTAGCCCAGAATTTTATACCCACCTAAACAATTACTTCAGGGGTGAGGCAAAATAAATTCACCTTAAACATATAAAATGGCTTTACAAAAATAATCCAATGCTAAAAACTAAAATTCCAGATCAGTGCTGTCCAAAGGGAGCATCTGAGTTCTATTCTTGTCTGAACTTCTTGTCATGGGCACACAGTAAAAACCTGATAGTAATTGTGGAAACTCATTTAGACAGGGGGCTTTGCCTGAGCACTACAGACTGTGGAAAACCAAAGTTTTACTAGTGCTAGTTTGAGAGGCACTTCTGTGTGCTAACAGAGGAATGAAACCAAAGGGGAATGAGGCTGAATGCATAGTTGGATATGCTATAGTTTTAAGTAATGGAAGGGAAGGAAAGAATAATGAGAGCCGCAGAGAGATCTGTGAGCAACACCACGGAGAAATACTTTTATTAAACACAGAAAACCGAAGTAGGATGCCTAAGCTTCTAATTCAGCTGATGAGAAATGTTATAGCTTAGGAAATAATAATTCCTGGCAGAATGTTGAAAAGATGAAGAAGAGGAAGAAGAAGTGGAGGGGGAGGGGGAGGGGGAGGGGGAGGAGGAAGAAGAGGAGGAGGAGGAGGAGGAAGAGATGAAGAGGCAGATAGGGAATGCAGCAGAGACAGTAGGAGTAATTGAAAATTTACCAGTACAGCGACTGTATCTTCTGATATAGTGATCGCTAATCTTTCGGGGTGGGCAGTGTTCAAGTGATCTTTTCAGATCTCTTTCCCTCTGGGTTGGTGGTGCCATGTCCCAGTTGGAATGCCTCTGTCTAGAGTCTTGGGTGTTTACTTGCTGAAGTCACAGTTTGAATCACACACACCTCTTTTTTAAATTTTTTATTTCCACACTTGACTAAGTACAGTTTGAAGTAGTGAATCAGAGGGATATGCCGGGAAAATAAACTTTTTAACACTTAGCTGCTTAAATGTCTTTTTTTCCCCCACACTATTACTCTTATTGCCTCATAATCTGATAAGAATCCTATGTCAAAAACAGTTTCTCAGTTTTTCCACTGTGTTCCAGGTTCCAGGATTGGAACATTACTGTCACTTTTTTTTTAGATAGGTCTTCTTCTTATTTTTTCTTTCTGTTTTTAAAGTAATTAATTTATTTTTATATTAATCACAGGTTATATACTTTGTATCCCAGCCATAGCACCCTCCGTCATTCCCTCCCACTCTCCCCATCCCAACCTCATCTCCCTGGCCCCCTCCAAGTCCACTGATAGGGGAGGACCTCCCCCATTTCCATCTGACCCTAGCTTATCATGTCTCTTCAGGGCTGGCTGCAATGTCCTCTTCTGGGATCTAGTATAGTCCAGATTAGCCTCATTCTTGAGCAGCATCATGTCTAGCCCACCCAGAGCTTGGACCGTGTAATAACATGCCTTTGATATTTCTTAGAGTGGGTACCTGGTAGATGTTCAATGTGGAAAGTCATACTTAAGTTCTAGAAATTTTTACAAATGAATTCTGTAACCATTCTCTTCATTTACTTTCTGGCTTCCTAATTTGCTTAACTGTTATCCTATAAATGAACACTGTTCATTTTCCTTCCTTCTATTTCTGCCACTCTGTTTAACTTTTGCATGTTGAAATAACCTTCATGTTTTCTTTCTTGCTCTTTTCTTACTTCACTATATCCTTATGCTGGTTTCCTCAAACAAAGCCTTTCCTATCTGGATATGTGCATCCTACCTGAATAAATTTCTGTAGTGTACACATCCCTCTTGTGAGGAAGAGGTGTAAATGCTGAGGAGTATCAAGGGACTTCTGACAACACTGAAGCGTGTCTTCACTGCTCTGGCCCTGAGGCTGTACAGTGGTTCTCCTTACTCTGCATCAGCCCCGGGAGTCCCATTTTCCCTCCATTAGTTTGTGCTCACTTTAGATAGTTCCCAAAGCTACAGCCTTAGGTTTGGTGGTAACTGCTCCATCTTGTTAATGGCTAACTGACTGTTTAGTTCTGAAAAGTGTCAATGGCATCAGCAATACCCTGAAGACATCTCTTTTATTGTTGGCTTCCCTAGACAGAATCATCTTTGAGTTTGTCTTGGTTTCAGTTTACATTTGGTAACACCCAATAAATCCCAGCCATTTTTTTTCTTTACAGGATCTTCTGGAAGTGTCTTTTCTATTGTGTTCTGGCTACTCGCTTGTGTAAATCCCACTCTTGGTATAACATGCTTTCTTAATGGACCCAAACCCCTCCATTCACTCTCAAGACCTTGCCATGCAGCTTCACCTAAAAAATTGTCACAAAACATACTCACAATTATACTACTCGGCCACTCAAAAAATGTCAGCTCCTTCCTTCCTTCCTTCCTTCCTTCCTTCCTTCCTTCTTCTCCTTCCCTTCCTCCCTTTTTTTCTTTTTTGTGCTAAATTAAATTCAGTTTGGTATTTCATATCCTTTCCTTCCTGGTCCTAGTCTAGCTTTCTGATATCCTTCCCAATGGTCTCATGCCACATTTTTTTTGCACACTACACTGAAAAGAATTTTCATATTTTTCTTTAATAGCTTTATATAAAAATTATACCTCTTCAATCAAGAAACCTTGGGCTATTTAATCAGTCTTTCTTACATTTTGTGGACTTGCTACTTTTTTATTTTTTAAATTATGGGCATGCATTTGTGTAGGCCTGTGTGCACATGAGGAAGAGCAGTTTCCCTTGGAGGCCAGTATCTGTTATTACATCCTCTGCAGCTGGATTTGCAAGCACTTGTGCTGAACTCAATGAGGTGGGTGCTGGGAACCAAATGTAAATAGTGTGCAGGAACGGTATAAACTCTTACCACTGAGCCATGTCTCTAGCCCTAGGGCTTGCTGCTCTTTAGCACAACTAAGTAATTGATTTATCTGTATTCCCAACATGTCTAGAATAGCAAACTTGCCATTGTGGGCCTTCAGTATTCCTAAAGGTGTGACACTACAGATGACCTACGTAATGCACAGTATACATACTTAGGAATTACCATGAGATCCTCTATTATTTGTTGTTTGTGTTCCTGTTTATAATCCTGTTATACAACAAATAGTGATTAATATTTGGTATACCTTGTCTTTGTTTACCTCCACAATGCCTTGCAGATGTCCTGCTCTTTTGTTGTGAAGTAGTAATATGTGTACATATATATCATCTAAATTAATAATTATTCTTCTATGACTCCTTTAAAAATGTCAGAAAAATCGGGGAAAACTTTTCCATTGGTAATAGATCTTTTCTCTCCTCAAGACAGGATCAGTTGCTCCTCTTAAAAATAGTCTAATTATTTTACTGGAGACATACTTAGAAAGCTACTTGCAGTTGCACTAGAAATAGAATTCTGGCGTCACTTAATGAGACTTTTTCCCAAATTCACATTCCTTATTCTGCAGACTTTTTCACTTAAGTGGATTATTTAATATTTTATTTGTTTTATTATTCACAGTTTGGGGGTAAAATATTTCCATTCATATTCCAAGTTGGCTGACTTATATGCCAGAGTTGGAGGGCACAGAAGTTTCTGAGAGGGCAGCTGCCTAATGTGTCTGTAATTCACACCCCTTCACCATGCTTGCTGTTGCTTCCCAGGAAGGCAGGTTAACAGCTCACCAATTGTTTAGTGACAAGGCCAAAGCCTAACCAGCTTCCCCTCTTTCTTCTGTTTCTGCACCTAAAGCAAATACACCCCTTGGAAGCTTTTCTAATTGTGTTCTATGATACATTCTAAAATTTACTTAAATGTATCTTAGCACTTGGGAGATGCTTTTCTATTTAATTTGCCAAAAGTATCTTACACGGTACCATACATTAACATTTCCATAGTTTTCTTCTTTCCTTGTTATTCACCAGTCGGGGCTGAGTAAGGAGAATAGTCATGCTTAAGAGTCATGAGACAGCAATGAAAACACTAGTGCTAGAGTTGGCAAATACACCAGCAACCATGACACATGGGGTTACATCAGCTAAGGCCAGGCTTGAGGCAGGGGATGCAGGCTCTCCACTTGAGCCTTCACGGGCAGTTGATATAATGAAAATAATGTTTGAAAACGCTTATATCAGGCGAGACACATAAGGGCTATTCTAAAAGATGGTTAAACTCAAAATGGCAGAGCAGACAGCTAATTGAGAGCATTAAAATAAAGGTAAGTACAAACAAAATGCATTTGTAAAAAATTGGAAATATAAACTAGGAGACACTAAGATTAAAGGGAAAAGAGAGAAGAACTTGAATCCAAGGGATGAAAATGGAAGCTTTACCTTCCTCTCTGTGGAACAAGCCCCAACTCTTAATTTCAATACTCGCTCAAGTGCAGTTCACCTGCCATGACCACTAGGTGGGGATCTTTGTCAGTCGTTAATGTGAATTTTTCAAAGATAAATTCAGCAATAGTAAAGGGGGAAAAACTCCTTAAGTTTTTGTTTCATGCAATCCTGGAAATTTAACATCCAGGTCTGCGGCTATGTTTCTGTAAATATTTCCCCGTCTCTTTTATTCCTTGGGCTAGGACTCACAGGTAAGAGAGAAGATGAAGGGAAACACCCAGACATTTAGATGTTAGTTATTGTGTTTGTTTGGCTCATTGATATTTCCAAGCCTGGTCAAGGCTGGCCTTCATAGAAGATATTGACTAGAAATATCCTGTACTTGCTCCAGTGTTGACCGTGGTGAGCTGACTAGGAGAGAGGGCCACAAGCTGTATGGCTGAAGCATTAGTCAAGTGCAGTCACCTGAGACTACTATGGCACTGAGCATCTCAGCCACACTCCAGGACAGGCTATGCGCTGCAGTAGTTGATCAACACAAAACGGACCCCACAATATTCTGTGTGCCATTTGCTATTGTTTCGTTTTGTTGGCTTTAAGGGAGAAAGGGAGAGATGGAGAGACAGAGGGAGGAAGGGAAAGAGAAAGAACATGAAGTTGGGTGGGCAGAGAGATGGGGAGGAGGATATGGGAGGACTTGGGGGAGAAGGAAGAATAGGATTAAAATATATTGTATGAAAAAAATAAAAAAATGTAGAGAGTATAACTGGAATGCTATACTTTTTAAAAAGTTTTATTTGTGCTAACTCCTACTTTTAGTGCTGTTGCTTGAGTCTCCCATCTCTTGTCTCATATTACTGATCTCATATAGTTGTCACTTCCCTTTGCCACAGAACTGTGTCTTCTACTTTGTGCTGTGCTGAGTACAAAGCAAAGCCCTCAATTACTTCCTTTGCACTCAGCAAACCTACCTGGCAGGTGGGAAGAGAAAATTCATGAAAGGACCTACCTATAAATATTTGAAGAAATGACTAAGGAATAAATGAGTGAGCATCTTAATTTAATTCAGGTCTTTGTCCCAGAATATTGAATGATTGCTTCCATAGCAATGCTTTAAACATATACTGGGTATGCTGGCTCATATGGTCCCTTGATCCCCACTGGGAAGAAATTAAAAAACAAAACAAAACAAAACACCTCAACCAACATGGCTAAGGATGATCTGTAGAGAAATGCTTTCTGAGTTCCAAACATTTAACTTACCAATGAACTTTTGTTAACCTGTGATTTTAGGAAAAGTTCTTTTAAAGTGAACTAATAGCAAGTTTATAAAAGTCATCTTTGAGGTGCCTAGTCACACAACATATAATTAACAGCAGAGGCTTACAGCACAAACAGGGTTCCGATCTATCCAAATAGTTTTTAATGCGAAGCTTCTTAATGATCTTTAATAAACCCCTGCAATTGTAACAATTACAACTTCAAGGGCTTCAGCAAGGCTGGAGGTTCCTCCTTAATTTATTTCCAACAGCTCCCTTTAGAGAAGAAATTGTGAGTACCTTGATACAGCTATACATTTGTTACCTGTTCTGAAAATTAGATTGTCAATTCTTTCTTTAGTAGAAGAAAGGGAGGTTATTTCCTTTCCTCCCAATAGCTACATTTTAATGAATTTTTTATTTTACTGATTTATTCTTGACTGTCTTTTCCTTTCCATTTGACCTTTTGGGCCAATCAGGGCTTTTAGCCAAGGATCAAAGAAATCTGAGTCCTGGCTTAGGCAAATCCCAGACTCATTTCTTTTACCTGATTTCCCTGCCTTATCTTTGCCTGACAAAGATAATCATCACATAATATTAATCATTTGGAACCCTGACCTCTGAAACAGTTTGTAAAGCAAAATTTCTCAGCGGCAAGTCAATACATTTTAATGCTGAATGCTGCTACCTCCTATAACAGCAAAGTGCTTTTACTTATTTTTTTAAAGTGAAATCCACATAACATGAAAGTCACAATCTTAATCATCCTAAATTGTGTAATTCAGTCACTTCCAGCACAGTCATATGGAAGCACAACTATGAAACAGGACCACTATCTATCTATCTCTATGTCTGCCTATCCATCTATCTATCAATCTGTCTGTCTATCTATCTATCTATCTATCTATCTATCTATCTATCTATCTATCTATCTTTCACCTATATCTATAATATATATTAATTTTGTATTGATTATGGATGAGTGATGAGAAGTGTATCTTAGGCAATCTTGTTATTGTGTGAACATTACAGAGTGTACTCACCCAAAATAAGGTTTCTATATAAGCTTCTAATTGGACTACTATCATATAAGTGGTCCACCACTGACTGAGACATCAGTGTGCAGTACACGCTATAATCCTAGAGCATTTCCATCACCAGAATGGAAACCTGTGTACCCATTAGCAGACATTCCTCATTTCTCCCTCCTCCCGGCTCCTGACAATTACTAACCTGCTCTTTTCCTGTGTTTGCATATTCTCATTATTTTGGATATGTGGTGTTTTTTGCAATATGAGGTCACAGATGGCTTCTGTGTCTGGTTTCTTTCACTTCATATAATCTCTTCAAGCTCCATTTATGGTACAACATATGTCCTTACTTTGTTCTTTGTTATGGTTAATAATAGCCATTACAAGTATACACTATATTTGCTCATCTGTCCATCTGTTGGTGGAGCTTCTGGGATTATTTCAACTGTTGGCCATTATGAATATTGTTGCTATGAACATTTGCATCTGAGCTCTTGTTTGAATACTTAGTGCCAATTTTATTTGTTATACACCTCAAAGGAGAATTTTTGAGTCATGTGGTAATTCTCTCAGTTTTTGAGAAAACATATTTTCACATTTACTAATATGAAAAAATGGCAACCTCATTATGCTTATTTATGAGGTAAAAGCTAAAAATTTAATGATATTTGTATGAAATACATTGGAGTGATATAGTAATCTATTATCTTATTTTCTTTTCATCAGCATTTGCAGACCTTAAATAAGTTATTTAGACAATGCAGGTAACATCAGTAGGAGTCCTTTAATCAAATTTATCAAAGCATGTCTCTCTATTCTGTGCTTACCTTTAAAATTATTCTTTGGACTCCAACCGTGCATCAAGACTTATTGTGGGGTCTAGAAATATAGAGAAAAAGACAAAAAGGATTTTGCCTGAGTGAAACTGCATTTAGGAAAGGAAACTATTTTACATAGTGAGGAAGCTGTGAAGAATGACACAAAAAGTTGGTGGGTGGTTTTATCCTAGGGTACAAGAGAATGCTCAGATTCTAGTGTATATGTGTGTGCGTGTGATAAATACTGTTAAAATGCAGATTTGAATAAAAGTTCATGAGATTCATAAACATGAACATTCAGGAATGTGAGCTTCCCTCTCACCCAGAGCACCATGATACCAAGGTAGGGGCTCCTTAGCAGGAAGAGGAATATGCAGTGCCTATCAGGGACAAACCAAGGAAATGTCTGAAGTAAGAAAGGTAAAAGAGAAAACAGCGGTCATCAGGATTCTGTAGGAGACAAAGGTTTGATAATGGAAAAGACATTGAATAGGAACTTGTTTTCCCTGACATTCAAGGTCATACAAATACAGCACAAGGCAGAATTCCTTTGACTTCCCACCAGCACAAATGAGAGAGTTCATTTCTAGACCAGGCCCTTCACAGCAACACTCTTCCCATAAATAAATAGATGAACATCATTTTTCAGAGCTCCAGTTTTCTTTTAAGCTTTAGCTTCTTTTGTTTGTGAGCCTTATGGTTTTCACTTAACATTTTGAACATTTCTTATGAACATTTCACCATGGTGAAAGCCAGAATAATATAGCAAATGATACTTAGAAATTCCTGGATTTATATGATGGCTATTGTTTAAATTACTTGGAGGTAGCTACTATGAACAAGTCATAGATGTCTTTTCATAAATCTAATGTTACACCACCAATTAACTCTTAAAAATAAAATTTAGAATACAGTGACATGGTTGGGATGAGTAAACTTAAACTAACCTCTGGAAACATAAAATTGTATTTTAATTTGTGTTAATACAATCAAGAAATAGCTCATATTTTCACCCATTTTTTCTTGCATCAACTGATAGTACAATCATCAGTATTATTAATTTTTAATTTTTAATGAAGTACATTTCAAATACCACATAATTCATTTGTAAAATGGACAATTCAGTGTTTTAAGAATAAAACCAAAGATGGTGAGCGCGCTTTTAAGTTTGTTATGATTAAAATTTTTCAATCTTTCCTTACTTTCAATCCTCTGTTTTTCTTATACAATTGTTTGACTAATTCACAATCAATAATTGTATTATTTTTATTTTTGTCTCTATTTTAAACTAGTTTTAATTACTACTATTTCCCCTTACCTATTGCATTGTCCAAATTCATATTTCTTTTTTTATTTTTGCTAATACTAATTTGCTGTGTTATTTAAAAGATATTTTGAGGTCAAGCTGCTCTGGATTTACTATTTCTGTCTAATAAATTAACTTCGATTATCGATATTTTAGCTTTTTCACTTCATAACAATGAGAAGCATTAATATGCAGGATTTTTGAAGACAATAATACATGAAGTGCACAGCAAAGTGCTCCATGTGTGGAAAATGTTGATGCTTTTCCACCACTCTCTGAAGTCCTGTGCTTGTCAGGAAATAATAATGAGTTTTTCTGAAAGAAGATGGACAAACAGTGGATCTGGGGGAAAGGGGATATGTGTGTAGAACACTGGGATACATGTAGGAAGCTACTGTAAGGCATAGAGGGAAGGGAAACTGGTAGGGTTGTATTCAAAACAAAACACAAGAGTAGTACATAGTAGCATACTTGTCCTGCCATTTAGTTATTGTAGATAAGTTGTCGTTAAATATTCTTTCCTAGACTCCTTGAACTAGATTTTACCTACCTTTCCTATACAAATTATTATATCTTTTGTGTGTGTGTGTGCTGCCTTCTGTACCCGACATCCCATTCATGTCAGCCCAGAAAGAGAACTGTGGTATTGAGAACCTCCAGAAAGTCTTCCTGATTCTTCTCTGACATTCCCAACAATTCACCTTTTATTATATTCTTAATCTTAAATTTAGTGCTTCTTACAGTAGCTTTGGATGTGAGGGTACTGCAGTCTTTCATGGTATTCAGCTATTGGGTTTGTGTTTGTTGGAGGAGAGTACATACCTAATTTATTATAGTCAAAACAGATAGGTTTATAGTTATAGGCCATAAGTAGGTAGTAAACCAGGATGGTTTAAAGTAAACACAAAACAAACTCCATGTTCATTGCTGTTTTATGTATGTGTGTGCATAACTTTTTAAAATTTTGTTTTGACATATTTTACCTTTTTTGTTTGTTTGTTTGTTTGTTTTGGTTTTCGTAGAAGAATTTTAATCCAGCAACATGGCTATTCTAATCACATCCAAAGACTTTCTAGGTCTATGTGATCTGGTTGAAATGCAAATATGCCACACACTTTGAATCCCTCTGGCTGGAATACAGACACACCCGTATTATAAACCTTTAATCCCAAACAATGATGCCTAAATGAGAGACAGACAAAGTGGTAAATCAGAGAAAGATTTGAAAGAATGAGTCAGAGATAGGATACACCCAACTCTCACAAGAACAGACAGAAAAGAGAGTCTACTTAAACTCAGCAAGGACGAAAAAATGGGTTCAGTCAGTTGGAAGCCAGTGCTGAGTCAGTACAGTGGAGTTGAGTTCCTTCCTGAATTCAGTTCAAAAAGGAGGCAGTTTTTACCAGGACAGGTTTACAGACACAGGTTGTAGAAAGAACAAGCGAATGAGCTAGAGAATGAGAAGGAGCCAGATTTACAACAAATTGCCAGAATTAGGTTGAGGCCAACCAGAGCAATTCAGTCAGAAACTTAAGAGAATCCATATTGAATTATTCAGCTTGAAGTAGAGTTTGGGCCAAAACAGTTGAATTGAACCAGCCAGCCAAAGTTCAGAAAGAGCTCTTTGAGCTTATTTTGCAGTAAGCCTCCAAGATGATAATTATATCAGGTGAATAAAAATTATTTTTACAGGTTTGAGGGTTGGGGATGGGGATGGGGAGGGAGAAAAATGATTAAAATATATTATATGAAAAAAATTTTAAAAATTAAATAAATAAAATACTTCATTAGGAAAATAAGCCTGCATGAAATTGATTGATCAAAGCAAATTCTTCATGATGCATGCAAAATGCTATTTTTACAGATAAAATGGAGCACAGGGGTTGAACTGAAGACCTTAAAAAAAACTGTGGGGGATTAGTTTAATTATTTTCATATTTGAAAACATACAGTTCAAACATTTGGACACTAGGAAAGAAATAATAAAAAGGAAACTTCCAGTGTTTTAAAAAAGTATATACTTCTCTGTTAAAATGACCATCTGTAGTGTCATAGAATGACTATGTACAGACTAGGTAAGCAAGATGTCTCTTTTTGTCCAAAATCTAAACATTTGTTAATCTTTTTCCCTTGGGGCTATGACTATGGCATGCCATGGGTTAAATAAAGATCCGATCCAAATGAAAAATAAAACTCAGTTGATCTTTTAGTATTAAAGGGGCAAAATACTTATAATTTTAGATGCTTTTAGTACTCCAATAACTCAAGATTTTTTTTTCTTTTCTCTCAACTGAGAATTTTCATACCAGTGGTTTCCATAATGTATATGAGTGCCTTGGGGGCATTTTGAAGGGGAAAAGAAGAAAATTTAACATATTTTAAGATACAACCTTGACTCTATTGGGTCTTTCATGGTTCTTAGCAATGGAGTCATGTGGCTAACCACAAGATTGAGTTTTTTACATTTTATTTTCAGCAGTCAGTTGTAGCAAAGTTTTCCTGCAAAGTAGGCCCTGATGCTGTTGTGGGTTTACTCTTTACTTCTGTCTGAAAAACACAGACTTGTGATTGTTTTACAGAATTCCTCTTTGTTTTTCCTGGGGAAGGGTTAAAAGCTACCAAGACAGTTATGGGTCAGTTTTTGTTCAGGAGCTCCACATCCCTTGGATCCACCACCTTCTTTAGGTGGCTTCAAGGGGTGTTGGTTGAAAGGTTTGCCTGTGATGGTTCAGTCAGGAAGGAGAGGCACACTCAGTTCAATTCATACTCATGCTGAACATCTTCTGAGTAAAAAGTATCACAAGCACCAACAACAAAACAGAAGATCACCCAGTTAACGCAAACAAATATTAACAGGGGTGTAAAAAAAATCATTGTTGGTTGAATGAGATGGTATTATATCTGTGCATGGCATAAATGCTGGCTATGTTCTGTTAAGTGTGGAGACTCTTTTGAGCATCCTGTATAATTCTCCAAAACCAATCTCCCATAGTCAAGAAGATTAGGTAAGGAGTAGGTAGACGACCTTTCAATAGTTCCTGGGACAAATTATATCCAACAGATTTCTTTGACATGTCATTTATTTATGGGTCCAAAAGGAAGATAATTTCCTGTATACATTTTTGTCTTGTTACTATTCTCTCTCTGTGAAGAGACACTACAACCAAGGCTACTCTTAGAAAATAATGCATTTAGTTGGGGGTTTGCTTACAGTTTTAGAGGGTTAGTCCAATTCATCATGGCAGAAAACAAACAGGGATGGTACTGGAGCAGAAATTAAGAGCTTTAACTTTTGATCTGCAGACAGCAGGAGAGAGATACACACACAGGGTCTACTTTGGGCTTTTGAAACCTCAAAACTAGCCCCAGTGGCACACATCCTCCAACAAGGCCACACCTCCTAATCCTTCCCTAACAGTTCCATTAACTGGGGATCAAGTGTTCAAACAGGTAAGCTTATAGAGACCATTCTCATGCAAACTACCACATCTTTGCTAGAGACAAGAAAAGGCATAGATACCTCATAAAGTGCCATGTATTCAAGATTATGAAAAGGTGATCATCTCCCTCCCTTTTGCATGGAAAAGATGCCAATTGCATTTATTTGCATAGGCCAGAAAGAAACGAATTTTTACCATTGTGGTACACAATTCTCTGTTTTTAAGGAAAACGTGTTTCTTTGTGAAGATATTAGTGGACAATTTTCCCCTGAGATACAGAATCTTACTGGCAGAAAAATTATTTTTTTTCTTTTCTGTGATGAATGAGAAACCTTTGCAAAAACAAAAGCTTATTGTCATCTGTACTGACCAAGGCAAAGAGACCGGAGGGTGAAGGGTCAGTAGACCTTTCCAGTGAGATTCTGCCTGAAATTCTATATATTGGAGGTGTGTTCTTATTTGCTTATCTATAGGATAGTGGATTATTTTAGAGCTGTAAGGAGCCTTACTTATTACACAGAAAACAGTGTTTGCTGAAAAAATACATGGATGAACTCTAAGGCCCCTTTCACTGTTGAAATTCTGTCTCTGCTTTATGTGCTTCAAAGTCACTGAGGCTGTGCTTGAACACTCCAACCTACCAAAAGCATGGAGTCTGCACCAGCAACTTCCATTGGTAGATAACTCTAATTGTTAGATATTTCTCCCTTTTTTCCAGTCTGAATTTTATCACCCTGTGATTTCTGCTCTTAGGTTTTAGGTTGGTTTTATGGGGAAACGTTAAAATAAATCTACTTCCTCTTCATATGAAAGCTCATTATATATTTCAAGACAGCTGTCACATCTCGCATCCAGTTCTTCTGTGCCATTTTCTGAGTGATGGTATTCTTAGTCTGCCCAGTTTAGTTCTCCTTTTCCATTTGTTTAACCACATCTCTAGCATGTTTATTTTACAATCCTGAACCAGGAACTGAAATATTTTAGACACATTATTTTATTTAAATCCTAATGCTGACCTTGAAACATACATTTTTTTCCTTAATTGAAATATGGTGTCAATACCATGTTGTTGATTATTAATATTTATTAATGATTTATCTTTTAGTTAAACAATGGTTATTCCTAAACCAGCTGTATACCCAAATCACCACACAGAGACTAGGATTTATTTAATTAACATAGAGCCCAATGCTGGGCAATAGTTATTCCATCCTAAACCTCCAAGCCCACATAGTTTCCGCCCAATCAGATTACACACATTATACTTGCTTTTAGTCATATCTTAGGTACGGTTCATCTTTCCTCTTGGCTCTAAGTCCTCTCCTGCCCATCTCCCTCTCAGACTCCTCCCACTCCTTTCCTTCTCCTCCCCTCTGGACCAGGATGTCCCACCCTAGTCTCTCCATTGCTCAGCATTGGCTGGTTGTTTTATTGACATTTCAGAGAACAAATGGTAGCATGTTTTCACAAACTTGAGACAGGAGATGCAATGTCTGGTTTGAAACCAGATAGTGGGGTAGAGAAATCAGCATTTGAATGAACAAGAGTAAATTGCATACATTCCACAAGAATATTATACCAATAATACCACATAAGTGATAATCATAATTTATGTTCATCACGGCTCTAAATAATTGCAAATCTATGTTTGAGTCATCCACCCAATGCTTCCAATGCCTCAGTTTTCCCAGTAAAATGGGAGATTTTAATTTGCTCTACCATTCAGGACTGTTGTCAGTGTTGAATAAATTAATGTATGTAAAGCCCCCAGGCAACCATCTACTTAAGAGAGAGCATGATAGTTGTGTCTAAAGTGAACAAGCCTGTGTATGCTCTCACCTTGCTCTTTACCCTGTCTTTGTGATGTTCCCCTTAAGAAGGATGTGATGCTGAATAGCCTAATGTCTTTCTCATGTCTCAGTGAAGTTAAGACAATGGTGTGTGAGAGTGTTTTTCTTTTCTGATACCTCTGCCTTTATCCCATTTTAAATATCCTTTTCCCCATTACATTTAGGTCCTCCTTAGGAACTTTGAAAGTGAAGGCCTTAGTGTCTTCAACTCTGGCTATTTTGCCTATCACATAATTAACAGTAAATGTATGGAGCATGTACTAGGTATCAGATATGATTGTGGGATTACAATATTCAGATGCTTTAAGAACAGGGATAGCCACGTTGTGCTGTTAGGATAACAAGAATTTCATAGTTACATGTGTGAACTTTAGTTTTTCAACTTCATTTTGCCCTGTATTTTTGGATAGCATGTTCTAAATGTACTTTTCAGAGACCTTTGAATATGCCGAAGAACACATGGTTGTTGAGACTTTGACTTTGTGTCCACACTTGGCAGGTACTTCTTCAAGTCAGTTTTCCAACTTGGTGTACTTCAGGCAATTTTAAAAGATAAAAGGATTGAGGCTGAGAATTACTTTCAATATACCAACAAGTGAACTATGAGAAAGATTGCTTATGTTAAACTCTTTTTTCCTTTTTCATTATTATCATTTTTTACAATTTATTTGATTTGTGTCCTGGCTGTAGACCCCTCCCTCATCTCCTCCCAATCCTACTCTCTGTCCCTCTTCTCTTATGCCCCTCCCCTAGTCCATTGATAAGGGAGGTTCTCTTCCCCTTCTATTTGAGCCTAGCCTATCAGGTCTCATTAGGACTGGTTGCATCATCTTCCTCTGTGGACTGGTAAGGCTGCATCCCCCAGGGGGAGGTGATCAGACTCTTAATCTACTCTTTATGAGAATCAGTTTTAGCAACTTTGAACCTATTAGTTAATTTCACAAGAAGTTTTGAGAATTGCCTTTCACTTCAATATTTCTGAAGACCATGAGAAGAAAATACATGACATACTCCATCTTATAAAATGATGCTCTAATGTTCTAATCAACTATCACAAACTGGGTGGTTTAACGCAAAAGAAACACATTCTTTCTAGTTTTAAAGTCCAGAAATAAAAATCAAATAACTGAGGGTTTAGGGAGAGTGATGCAGACGTCTCTCCTAGAATAACTCTAATTTCCTACCTCAGGGGGTTTCTGTCTATGTCTGTGTTCTCTGCCTCTTCTCTTCCAGGGACAGAGGTTAAGGACTCTATAGTATTCTAGCACAACCCTATCTCAATCTGTGCAAATAGTACGCTGAAAGGCTCTGTTTCAAAGAAGATAACATTTACAGGTATCAGGGGGTAGGGCTTCCACATTTTGTTGGGGGCAGGTAGGGAGGATATAATTCAATCCACAAAAATAAAGGAGAAAACGTTAAAGTGAAAAGAAATAAGCATTCAAAATGCAGACTTGGGAGTTCCTGTATTTACACACTGTCCACTCCATTCACTCATTTTTTTTTCCCGTGAATTCTGTTCTGTTTTCATCCAGTCTTTTTCCTCCTGTCCCCATCCTCCCCCTCCCCCAATAATCTCACTACGTAGTTCTGAGTGCCTGGAATTTAGTATACAGACCAGGCTGCACTGGAACTTGGGGATCTGTTGGGATTAAAGGAATGCCTCACCATTGTATGGCCAGAATTCATTTTTAAAAATCTGTCTGTCTATCTATCATCTATCTTTGTATGTGTGTGCACACATGCCAGGGTACATGTGTGCAGGTCAGAGGACATCTTGTGGGAGTAAGTTCTCTTTTTTTCATCATGTGGGTCTGGAAGATTGAATGTATTGTGATCATCATAGGCCCACATATGCAGATACACACATATATGCAAATAAATGCAATAAAAATAAATCTGTTTTTTTTTCTTGTACTCCACTTGGGGGTAGGGGGATTGCAAAAGAGTAGACAGATCTGTGCTATATTGTGTGCTTATTGTTATGAGAATAACTTAGCAAAGATGTTGCTAGTATCCAGATTGAAATATTCGTTAGTACTTCACTGATAATCAGGTATCCTTTCCATCTGTTGCTCTCTTACTTTTCCACTCCCAGGTGGTTTTCCTTTGCTCTGTAGACCAGGGTGGCCTCGAACACACAAAGACCCACCTGCCTTTGTCTTGAAAGTGTGCTGGGATTAAAGATGTGTACCCCCACTGCCTGGCCAGTTTCTCTTTGAAGGTACATTTTTATTGTCTACATTGTGCGGCATTTGGGTACAATCCCTGTCACAATGAGCATCTAATACAGTGTAGCCTTCTAATGATGTACCCTGAGTTGAACAGCAATGACTTTTTCTCTTTTGTCTTTGCAGAGTCCTAATGGTGAAGTAAATTTCTAGAGAAAAAAATTAGAAAAGGTGGAAAGGTGGGTACGACATATTTAAAGCAGAGTTTAAATGTGGAAGGTTATTCAAAGATAGAACTTAACAGCATTCTGAATTCCCTAGGGTGTGTTGGCTTAATATGGTCACTTCACACTGTTACAATGTCTTACATGGTCCTAGTTTATAAAGACCAGAAGGAAAAAGACGTCTTCTGTGCGGAGCAGGGTCTGAATGGCGGTTCACTAGACACAGACCTCTAGCCATCCTCATTTCACTTTCATTGCCATTTAAGAGGTTACCCCGAGGACAGCGCTCCTCAGTCTGGGGGAGATGCGCTGGCCATTGTGGGCTGTTGTTCCTATTTTGTGTTTGTTTCTCCTTTAATGAGGACACAACTTTCATCTGGGGAGCTGTGCAGGTCACTTGTTAGTGTGCTGAAACGCGCCAAGGCATTCCACCAGCTGGAGGTTGCGACTGGTCGTTGAATTATTTTTTGCACAGCGAATGGTTTTCCTTTTGACATATTTTAATATACTTGCACACAGAGAGCAAGGGTGGGTGAACAGAAAACAGACTGTTTTATTAACCCAGCAGTCACCTTTGAGGCTTGTGCGTGTCCACTTTTTTCCTTGCCTTTGTACATAATCCCAAGAGACTGGTACCCTGGCTTTGCTCAGAATAACAAAGTCAGGCACAAATCTCCAAACACAATTGTTAGTCGAATGCCAACTGTTTCTTCTCATCTTTTTTTTTTTAACCTAAGCATTAAGAATTGTGTCTTCATGGGCCAACTATAACCACTAACGAATGAGTCTGTTTTTTTTTTTTTCCAGATGCCTTCTTACTATTTGGGGCATTTATTATTTTTTTTTTATCATGTAACGTGAGGTGCTAAAAGATAATAATTTAATAATTTCTTTGCACATATTTTGCAGAGCACCCTCTGCACACTCAAATCTACTAACAGTAAGAAGAAAAGAAGAGAAATATGCTAGAAGCTTTAACTGGACTGCAATTTCAGCCAAAAACACAATTAAGAGAAAGTGAGCTAAGACTTCAACTCGGTCTGGAATCCAGGGCCCAGCAGACTAAATTTCACATGCGGTTTTCATACAAATCCATGTTTCACAGTCTTTTCCCAGGAAGATCTGAAATTTCTTCAAGTCAATTACCTTCATTTTCCAAGGTATATATCTATCCACTCCTAGAGTTATAATTTCTAAACGAGTACAGTAGGTAAGTACCTCTAAAACCCATGCATTTTAAATGTATTCAAAAGCTGATGAAAAATAGGAATAAAAATCCAGGGCCTTGTCTTGGTTTCTTGTAGCTCTCTGCAGTCCCCACTAAGTATCTCACTGAGCAGTGCAGAGGTATGAGGGTGAGGATGCAGCTATAGAGTGCATCTCTATGTGTATTTTTTCTGTTCTCACCATCTCCATTCTCAGCGTGGTAACAAGATGACACACCACCACTTGAGGCTTTCAAGCATTCTATACTGTTCTAATGAGTTCCATGTCACCTTGTTCAATTCTCCAAACCAATCAATGATGCCTTGTATAGGTGGGAAGATCCTTGACCACAGGAACTTTTGAAAAGCCCTCTGTGATGAAATAAGTGCTATTTAGGAGGGATATGTTCTGTAGAATTCTTGACCTATGTATACTGGTTTTGTGACATCGGACCGGATCAAGGACTTTGTTGAGTTATTAAAGGTGAAAGACAATTATATTGAAAAAGGGTTAAGTTTGGGGGTTGTCTTTTGTAGTCTTTGTCTTTGCAGGCAGCGAACCTATTGGAAGCAGAATGTTTTGTACTAGGGTGGGAGTTGAGAGTAGCCAGCTTGAGGATGATCCAAAGATTACTGATGGGTATAGAAGCTAGTGTATAGCTCACCTCTTCTGCTCTTGGAAGAATTTCTAGAATTCAGGTTATTTTTTAACCTATGGCTTTTGAACATAAACATTTGACCATATTCTTGACCTGTACTTCTAAGGTAAAAGTATGAAAAGAGAACTTGCAAATTGTACAGGAAAATAAATAATCAGAAAGGATGATGGTTGTGATGGTGAGACTGCTGAGTACTCTCTGTGGGTTGGGTGGTAGCAGAGACCGCTTAACAGACCCATTTTTAGAAAATGCCCAATTAAATTGTCTTTGAGATACTTTTTATGTACTTTATATCTAGTCTTAAACTTTTACTATATTATTAACTTTTTAACATATTTTGAATGAAATTTATTTTAATCAAAGATCCAAAAGGCATTGCTTGGAAGGTAACCCATATGTTTGGTTTACAGTTATTTCTGACCTTCAGTTAGACTTTTCTGCTTAGTCTTTATGATTTCTTTCTAAAGATGTGTTTGAAGTAGGCAAACTTCTAATGGAGAAAGCATATACAGTCCTCAAGTCTATAAAATGTGTCCTTAGGAATTCATTATTGTCTCTACATCCTTATTATGGAAAGGATCCTTCTTCTTAAGCACCAATTAAGCAAGTAACTATGAAATGGCATTGTGTTAAGCACTTTACATCCATTACTAAAATGTTCAATATTCCAGCAAAGTAACAAGTCCCATTTTATGGATAATGAACTGAGGCTTGGAGATACTGAGAATTGCTTAACTAGCAAAGAGCATCACTATTTCATGCCCATGGCAATGATGACTGAGCACTGTTTCTCCCCTTTGTTTGGTTTCACCTGTTCTTCACTGGCTTTATTAGTCAGGTCCACAATGACTTATAAAATGAACAGCCCAATCTGAAGTAGATTAAGCCAAAGACATAATTTATTGGCTCCAATAACCAGGAAGGAAAGTTGAGACCAGGCCAGAACTGGAACCAGAATTTCCAGTATCTCGAAGGTCTCATCTGTGTGTCTTCTGGCTGCATACCACCTTTGTTCTTAAGCCGGTTCCTCTTTGCAGCCTTCAGCTCCTCCAGGTTCACTTTCTCACAGCTGGCGGCAAATGGAATGGAAGTTTCAGTTAGTTCAGCTCCATCATGGAAAGTTCTAACCAGGACTTTCTAGAATCACACGTCTAGCCCTTGACCTGGTCGGTGTGACCAAGGCGGTAAGTGCTACGCTTAGCTCACAGTGGTCGGGCATTCAGTGTTGGAGCTATAAGCAGCGTCACTGGGAAGAGTCAGATTATTCAAACTGGAGGCGGCTTGCTGATATCTAGTTTGTAAGCTATTAACAGGAAGTCACCAAGATGCCTGATTTTGTTGCTTTTTACTACTCTGTTAGGTCACAGGGCAGGAGATGAGACCTACTGCTGCAGGGTGGAAGAATTTAGGCTATTTTTTCTGCATTCAGCTAAACTTTGTCAAGTTTGTTATGAACATTTGAAGTTGATTTGATCCAGATATAATCTCCATTTGTGACATTTTGTTATTTATCTAAAATGGAAAAGTCTGTTTCGCATACCGAGCAGGATCCATTTTTCAAAACCAGCAGAATTCAAGTTAGCGTTGAACCTACAGGTTGCACAGGGTAGACCTGAGATGTTGACAGACACATAGGTGCTTTTTGTTAACTCTCTCTTTTGTTAGCGTATGCTGTTATCTTTTGAGTCCTGAGGAAACACGTGTGATGCAAGGAGACTTGGATTTCTGTATTTAAAAAGCTTCTTCATCTACCTTGACTCTACAAAGGTGTGTCCCACTAGGAAGCTGTATTTGAAGTCATCAACCAACCAATGCTATTGACTTTCAAACCTTAGGTCACATCGCTGTAGAAAACTCAGATCCTTAGAGACTTGTACTATCACAACTAATTAAAATAATTATGAAAATTTCTGTTAAATGAAGGAACCTGAAAATATTGTATTAAATGAGAGAAAAACACAGCTCCCCTCCTCCAAAGAAGTGTAGGCATTCTTTAACCAACAAAATAATATTTCTTTCTAAGTCTGTATTATGAATCAGCCCAGTGTTGCAAGTGACTAGAGGTACCAACACGGTGAACTCCTCATACAGAGTCTGGTTTAATTTTGTTGATTATGTGTAGACAAGCAAAAGTTAGAAGAAAAAAATATATGTTTCTTTTTGTACAACAATATTAGTTTTCATGAATTTCCCCACCATCTTTCCAGCACTTATAGATGGTTCCTGGGAGTGGCAAGCAGTAAGAGATCGGGAGGAAACTGAAGTAAACATTTATCTGTACAGTTAAAAGAGCCACAGTTTGCCTTCCTGGGCAAACTCTCAGAGACAGCGATGGCTATGAAGAAAGGATCCGTGTCCCGGGTGGCTGTCTCTGGAAAGGTCCCTTCTCGGATCCTTGGCTCTCCCACTTCCAGCCTAAGCTCTAGCTAATAGGGCCAGGAGCTTTTTAATTTTTGAAAATGGATTGGCGTATAAGCATTACCAATTTTGAAGCAGGGTTTATTTTTGTTGCTTTTCTTCCACCTGCTCATTCACATTCCCCTCTCCTCTTTGGGCACCCTCCTTAGTTCCTCTCTTGTGGTCTTTTATCTAGTTGCACAAGCTATACTCCCTTGAATGCCCCTTATTTACATACATAAAAACAGTGAGGCCAGTTTCGGTTCCTTGTCAGAGCCTGTTTGAACGGAGACGGCAGTGCCACAGTTCAGTGCTGAGGAACCTAGGAGGCCGGATGAGAGTCTCCTTGCCCTCGGAGGCCTGCAAGATCATTTGTAAACTACTGGTTCTCCTATTCTGATGTACTCAGTGCTGGCAGAACTCTGTGTGGGACAGACAAAAGTCTCTCTTGCTTATGTCCTTTCTACTGGCCTTTCCAGACTTCTGCAAATTGTGTACTACATTCCGATTATGTAACTAATGACTTGTCTCTGAATAGGGGATCACGATCTGCTTGTGTGTTCCATTTTGCCTTTCTTTTCTCCTGCTGGTATGTCTTTCTGCCTATTTATCTATCTATGTGTGCTTTTTCTTTTGAGAAAACATTTCACATCTGTTTGGCCTGCTAGGAACTTCTTCACATTTCTTTTTTCAGAGTTGGCATTTGTCTTATGTTTCTTGGTGCCCTGGGTTAAGAGAGCTGCTGGGAATGGAGTTGGATGCAGGTAAAAAAAAAAAAAAAAAAGGAAAAAAAGAAAAAGAAAGGCCAGAAGTTGTTTGTTAAAGATGTTAACCAGGACACACGGTTAAAACTTAAAAACAAGAACAGACAATGGAAAACCTTGAATCACAAGATGAGCTGCTAAGTCTTCCATGCTTATATCCCATTTTTCATTTGTACTTTGAATGTTCTAAAGTTGTTAAATAGCCTGTAAGATCTGGTTATCTTAGATATGGATCTCATTTAAATTTATGCCGGACACTCTTTAGAAGTTACCTGTTTCAAAGAATTCTTGAAGCCACACTTTTAAAATAAAGCTCAGACCGACAGAGAGAG
The DNA here is from genome assembly GCA_028658305.1 of Pachyuromys duprasi. Classification (NCBI taxonomy): domain Eukaryota; kingdom Metazoa; phylum Chordata; class Mammalia; order Rodentia; family Muridae; genus Pachyuromys; species Pachyuromys duprasi. Next base: position 31,901,853 of record CM053763.1, read on the forward strand.
AGAGAGAGAGAGAGAGAGAGAGAGAGAGAGAGAGAGAGAGAGAGAGAGATTATGTCAAGTTGGCCTATATATTATACCTTAAACTTTACATACTTAAAAAGTCCTTCTGCCTTTAGTGTTGATAAAAGAGACAGAAATTTCAGAAGATAAAATCTGGAGTGCAGAATCACAAATACACTTTGTCTGTAGTTCTTGATCATAACAGACATATGTTTTGTTGTTGTTGTTGTTTTTCTGTAAGTTCTTTGGCTAGGAGGATGGGGCACACGCAAATGTAGCTCCTGATACCTAACAGTGAGCAGTAGATGAACTTAAAGGGCAGCTGTGCTGAGTTACATCTAGCTGAATAGCAACACTACATTCAAGCAGTCTGGAAATCTCCCTGATTTTCATCATACTGTCTATGCAAAATATGTTATACACCCACGACCTTATGAAAAAAAATATATGTACAACCCGAGTGTGGGGAGTAGAGGAAGCTCTGGGTGAATGAAGTCCTGAGTAATGTGGGTTGTTGACATGGGCACAGCCATTTCTCAGCACCAAGGTGACTGCCACCAGGTGGCTGCAGCAGGTGGCTGAGGTGGACCACGGGTGAGAAGGTATCCAAAAGACATATAGCTGGACCCTGCGGACTGAGGATACACAGCCAAAAGGAAAAATCCTGGCAGCTTTAAATGCTAGAGAATTGTGTCTGGTAATCATATCCATTTGTATTCATTCATGCAGGTGAGAAGAGGGGAGAGGCCTACTGGGCCTGTGCCTTTTCATCCAGTACCTTGGTCACATCCTTTGGTACCTGTTTACACTAACGAGTTCCTCCATTTTGGGGGTTACCGCTCTAATCACCTGATTTCCATTGAATTCCTCAGTTCAACTATTTGACATGGGTTACAGTTCTGCAATTTAGACAGGAGAGGTGAGACTTAATTGGGGTCCAGTTAAGATCTAGAGTGTTTGAGACCCCAATAATGATACTGTGGATGTGGCCCAATCACGTCAGCACCATCCCAGAGGAGACTGGATTGGCTTCTCCTGCTAATATTGCGGAAAAAAAAATCCTTAACGAGCTTCAAGACTTCAGTCCCTTTAACCTGTTAAATCCTTCCTTCTGCTATTGTTGGGCAATCAACTGATAGGGTCTTCCCTTTCCTCGTCCTTTTAGTTGAGCATTGCTGTGAATTGCCCCTGGACTAAGCCTCACAATACATTCTGGACATCTAAGGACTAAGAAAGGTGGAGATGTGGGGAGCCAAAGGGGCTCTGAGTGAATGAAGTCCTGAGTGAATGTGCTCTGTTGACCGAGGCTTGAGCACAGCTGGAAGTCCAATGCCTCATCCCCGTGGGAGTGGCAAAGCCTGATCCATGTGCAGACTCTGATAGTATGTGTAGCTTCCTTCTTCTTGGATATTGATGGCCTGAAGATTGTTCTCCTACAGAGACTGCTTTTACTGAGATTAGCTAAACCTGTCTCTCTTATGTACAATAAGCCCTGGCTCCTTATTTATCTGCCTCCTGATCCAGCTAAAAGCAACAACTGAGCACTAACTCTGCTTCCCTGGTCAACTGTATACTAGAAAGATACTAAGCTTCCCGAGAGTAGAGGTTTCCCCATCAGAGAGCATAGACCACTGGTGCTACCTTTGCTGGGTGTGAGTGTGTTTGTCTTTTCTTTATTCTCTCACATTCCCATCAGATCTGTCCCTGGAGCTGCACTGTACACGGCACACAAGAGCTTACATATGGAACAAATGGTTCACCTAAGAGCAGACTAGTTAGGACGGGAGTTACCTGTTCAGTTAGAGTCCTTGGGTATAGACGGGCTGTGACGATTCCTACTAATCAACAGCAACATCGAGGGCATTAGCTAATGAAGCAGAGAAAATTACATACATCTTCCTGATATGTGTTGCTGCAACCAGAGAACATAGAAAATCAAGAGTTTCCCTTCCCTATTACTGCCTTGCAATTTTACCCTAATTTCCTTTTACTCTCTTTGAACTATGAAAGACTTTTTTTCAACTTTAGCTTTATAATCACCTCCATAAAAGTAGAGATTGCTGCCCATTTTCAACTTTTCCTTGACTGACTACTTTTCTTTTTAGCTGTTAATTTATCATGATGAGCTCTCATCTATTCAAGAGGCTCTAGAAAATGCATCATGGGGTTCAACAAAATAAGTGTTGTTAGAATAAGATAATGGACAGAGAACATACAATGAATTTGTCCATTTTCAGTTGTGCAGACTTCTCACTTCTAATTATTTTATTCCGATGTATTATTTATTTCCATTTAATTTTTTATGTCAGCATATGTGGATATTTGTTGCAATTTTGATTGACATGTATTGCTGACTCCATCGATTCTTTACTGACAAAAAAGTAAGGACTAGCTGAATCTGAATTATTTCTAGTTTATAATAATATTTATAAAAGATCCTTGACCCAGAGAGTCAAGTTTCAAGCAAAGACAGTTGAGAAAGAGGGAAATGACATTATTTTCTTTCCAAATACATCCTTATTATTTTTTATTAAATTTTTATTTTTAATTAATTTTAATTTTTAATTAATTATAATGTATTCACTTTGTATCCCAGCTGTAGTCCCCTCGCTCTTCCCCTCCGAATCTTACCCTCCCCCCTCATCTCCTCCTATGCCCCTCTCCAAGTCCACTGATAGGGGAAGGTCCTCCTCCCCTTCCATCTAACCCTAGTTTATCCAGTCTCATCTGAACTAGCTGCATTGTCCTCCTCTGTGGCCTGGCAAGGCTGCTCCCCCATCCAGGGGAGCCTGGTCAATGAGCTAGCCACTGAGTTCATGTCAGAGATAGTCTATGTTCCCCTTACTAGGTAGGGTACCTACTTGGATACTGAGCTGTCATGGGCTACATCTGATCAGCGGTTCTAGGTTATCTCCATAAGTGGTCCTTGGTTGGAGTATCAGTCTGAGAAAAGACCCCTGTGCCCAGATATTTTGGTTCTGTTGCTCTCCTTGTGGAGCTCCTGTCCTCTCCAGGTCTTACTATTGCCCCCTTCTTTCCTTAGATTTCCTGCACTCTGCCCACTCTGCACTCTGTTTATGAGTCTCATTATCTGCTTTTATATAGTGCTTGGTAGAGTCTTTCAGAAGCCCTTCATGGTAGGCTCCTTACTATTAACATACAACCACATGCAAGATACAAGGAACTAACACATGTTGCTTGGTTGTTAATTGTTTTTAATGACCAGATTTTAAGAGTTTCCACTTTTTCAGCTCCTCTTTGAATTTTCTAGAGTTTAGATCTGAGGCATTGATGTTCTGCAAGTTTTTTGAGATGCCCATTCTGACCACTGTGTCTTCTGTGTCAACAGCAGCCTTGGCAGAATCAGTTTTCACTTGCTGGATATCTTAGCAAGAAAACACACTTTCCATTTTTTGTATTTTCATTGCCTCCAATTTACTGTAGCTCCTGTTTGTGGGTCAGGGAGAAACTTTCTCATTCTCTGCTCCTCTTCCACTGAGCTTTCTGTACTTCCTCCCACTTTTCATACCTATTGAACTTCTCATGTATTCCAGAAATTTATCCTCATGTCATACTGTCTATTTTCCATGTAGTTTTTCAAAGTATTGGAAAATATTTAACCTGTGATACTGGGGATCCTGCTACTGTCCATGGTTTCCTAGCTAAAAGAAATATATCCATTTTGACATACCCACTGAAAATAGAAGTTGCATTAAAAAATACCTTGTCTGTCCCATTTATAGGTGTGGCCTTAGTAAACTGCAGCCAATGGGAGTCTATACATTATTTAATAAACAAACAATTTTTCTGACCATTCTATTCTGGAGACTCTGTTTTTGGTTTTCACACTATTCCAGACAAGTCTATGCACGATCATGGCTTAAATGAAAAGGCTCCCAGATTACAAATAATTTTGATTTAGGTGCAAACTCAATAGAGTCCAAGGTAGCAACGTGGTCTGTATCCAGTAATTTGCTTTCCTCAAGTTACACCTACTGTTCTTTTCTGTGTTGAACTTCAGAACTGCATTCTTAGCTGTGTATTTGCTCAAACCTTGAAGCTGGTGTCATTCTTTCCTTTTTTCTCTCCTCCATCCCTGTTGGTATAATATAGTGTTCCATACCCTTTGCAAATTGTTTTCAATTTTGTCCAGCTTTCTCTAGGGGTACTGCCATCTGCCCAGTCTAGGTCATCATAATTGCTCAGATGTATTACCATAGCGCTTCACATTAATGTCCTTGTTTCCAGTTTTGTTCCTATTCAATCTGTCCTGCCACATGCTCCCAGAGACAAATCACCAAGTAAATGTGACATGACTGTGGTGCTCTTCTCCCAACTGAACAAGCACAGCTCCAGGAGTTCTTCCATGTCCTTTCATTTCCATGTCCTTACGCTGATTGAAGAAGGGTCGTGAATCTTTAATCTCTTACGTTTCTTGATATGAGGGCTGGGAAGAGTGAGTAAAATTACAAGACTGCTCCTTAGGCAATTTCTTCTACATTATACTTTTCTCAGCTGGATAATAGCTGCGATTCAGATAGGAAAATTTGAGATAGTCTCCACAAGTACCCTGTATGGTGTGTTTCATATTAAAGATTAAGCATGGATTCTGAAAACTTTCTTAAACAGAGGAAAATGGAGTAGTATTAATACGATAAAAATGGACGAACGAGCTCTTTCAGTATCCCTTAAGATTAAAAGTCCATACCAAGGGGTAGCAGGCAGCCAAGCCTAGAGTTTTCCTGAAGAATCATGTTTGGCTGTGCTCCAGAGCCTGAGCAGTGCTCAGTGGAAACAATTCTCAGACATTACCGAATGCTGCAATTATTTTTGTCTAGAAAACTTTCAAAGCAGTTATGACACGTATCTTCTCATGGTCAAAGACATGTGTCAGTAAGGTGTTTGAGCTTTTTCTGATTCTGATAGAGAGCTTAACTCTTTTCAAAAAGTGATGTAAAATGTATTCACTACTATCTCTACCATTCACTACCATTCTCCTGCATTCAGAACTATTTTAGAAAGGAACCCTCCCTTCCCGAGTGTTGTGATCAAAAACACCTTCCCTGTTTTTCCAGCTAACTACTTATTGGTAGCACAAAAGAATATCTAGTGCTCAAGATCCAGTTAGGCCGTTAATGGAGCAAACAGTTTAAATATTAAAAAAAAAAACTAATCTAGGAAATGAATAAATAGTGACAGTAAAATAGATGTTAAACTTATTAAAAATTGTTACTTTCTGATTCTACCTTTATCTCCTTTTCTTCCCTTGCCATGGGAACAGATTGCCTTTTCTTTCTTCACTGTTATTAACTTTTCCCCTTTTAACAGAAAAAGGATCTTGCCTTCTTTGATTCTCTTATTGATATTTTAAAAGGACCTTTCCTCCTGTCTTGCTGTCTATCTCTGGTAGGACTCCTCTCAATCTTCCTTTGTCATTCACTGTCAGTCTTTGTGCCCAGCCTCTTATCCCAACCTGGGTTCTTTTTTTCCCCTTCTCTCTCTCCCTTTTCTGGTACGGGGTTGGTGGTTGTGGTTTGTGGGAAGGGAGCCATTAGTGTTGATAGTTTCAGGTCAGTTTTAGTCATTAAGTGAAAATGCAATCATGTTCATGAAAGAATTGTTGCATGTAACGAAAAGACAGGGTTTCCTTGTTTCAATAAACTGAACCCCCAGGCTAGTTTAAGCAAATTTTAACACAGAACTTCTAAATAGCTGACTGGAGCATCCTGACTCGGGGCTTCACTGATGGAAGCTGAAGAGAGACATCTGCTTCAGTGCTCCCGCCTGGCTTTCACACGTGTGCTGCAGGCTCCATGTGCTTGTGCTTGGATTCTCTCTCTTTTTTTTTTCTGTGCCCATCTGCTTGTATGGTGTGCTCTCACCATAACGCATTTTCAGACCCTTGCCATAGGGCAGAAGTGCCAAGCAATTATTTGTTGAGATAGATAGCCCCCATAATACTGTAAGTGACATCTGTTCATAGGAAATCCCTCCCTAGTGGCAGGAGTATCATCCTGGCAGCTCATAGGAATATCAAAATTGACACACAAGGACAATTGCCTGTTTCATCTTACCCTGAATTCTCACTCCAAAAGCATCCAATACCAGATGCTTCAGAGGGCCATGCAACCCCCTGACTCACTCTCCTGCTCTCCCTATACCTATAGTAATTGGCAATATAGCACTATGGGGAAAATTTCTCCCTGACCCCAGCTGGTAACCAAATTATGCCCTAAAGCATGAACATTGACATACTTTATATTAAATTATAGTTAATATGGTAAAAAGAAAATGTTTTTCATGATAGTGTGCTTACAAGATTGTCTGACCTAAATAGAAGCTCAAATAGTAAATTCCACAAACTATGTTTAATAACTCAGTGTTTGGTGAAATTATAATAGTCATATATCTTATTCCTTTTAGAGTTATGAGTCTTGTGTTTGATAATTTGTTTCTTTTAAAGTATTATAAATAAATGGAAAGACAAATAGTACATAGTGATCTGTAGTGATCTAAGGACTGAAGCTTTACATAAAGACAAGTTTAGTAAAATATGTCAAATGGTTCTCAGAAAAAAATAAATTTGTTGAATTTAGATGTTAAGAAAGTATGAAGGATTTGAAGCCATAATCTTTATTGATGAATGAACATTTCAGTATGTCTGTACATCTTCTATAATTTTACAATTAATACAAATTCTATATCAGCTATGAAGATGTTGATGATCTCTCCAATGATTCTTTCTATCAGACACTGTATGAAATGAAGATTTCAAAAGAAGTTAGAATGGTAGAATTATGAAAGGCTTTGACATTAAGCACTAAGGGAGCAAGTGTAGGTAAGATATGCATCTTATTTGATAGAGTGCTTGCCTAGCATGCACAAAGCTCTGGATTTAAGCCCCGGACGGTATAAACCCAGCATAGGCCCCATGCTCCCTGTCCCAGCAAAGGGGAGGTAAAGGCAAGAGGATCAAAAGTTCAAGCTCATTTTCAGCTACTTAGAAGGTTTCAGACTAGCCTGAGTTAGACAAGACCCAATATCAAAATACCTACCTACCTCCATACAGACACACACACACAAACGTACATTCATATACACATAAAATAAAATTAAGTGAAAGATTAAAATGAAAGTAGTGAACCATTAATCTGCTTAGTTTGTACTTGAGTAAATTTTGAACACTTGATGACCTAAGTCAAAAATCAGTGGCCCTGCCAGGGAACTTTTACCTCTTATGATTCTTTGTGTTCACAGTATGGGTCTTTGCTGTCCATTCCATATATCTCATTGGGTGAGTAGCCTAGGGCTTCGTAGTTTCAATTTCATAGGTCACCAAAGGAATGCTGAGAGCAGAAGAAATGGCCCCTCAGGGACAGCCTCACAGCTGTTATCCAGTACCGAGCAGTGAACCCCGAGACTATACACACATGTAACAGTATACAAGCTCAGCAATATATATATATTCCTAAATACACAAATATTTTATATAAATATACATACATATTTATATTCCTACACACACACACGATAACAATTAAAGGAAAGAGGTTATGAATTAGAGAGATAACAAAGAGGTGCATGGGAGGAATTAAAGGCAGTAAAGAGAAGAGACAAAATAATGTAGTAATTTCACAAAAACAAAAATATATAAAGAGGAGTAAATACGCTAGTTTACTCTTCAGTGCTTAAAAAGTGATTAATATATTTAAAAATAGTTTTAGGGTTGCAAGCTTGTGCTCATTTTAAAAATTGATCATTTGTTTCTTGTTATTGAGTTTTAAGTGTTATTTGTTACACCATTTTAAATTGTTTGATGTTTTGTAAAAATTGTAATGCTTTCTGATGTGTGGAGCCAAATTTTATTTAGAAAATGGAAAATATAAAGGGATCTAAGCAGAAGTCGTTTTCTATACTCTAATTAAAGACTACATAGTCTATAACAACAGATGTATGTTGTAACATGTGAAACAACATTTTAAAAAGCCTGATTTATTTCCAAAAAACACTATAAACAAATAAAAATGAAACTCCAGTGATTGACAGAAAGAAAAGAAAAACTTAAGAATGAGGGCATGAACAAATAAAAAGCAGGAGATAATGTAGCTGACTTAACCCTACAATGGCATATGTTATAGTTGCTCTAAATAAGCTACAGCTTATTTACAGCACAGAGGCTGAAGGGACAAAAATATTTACACAGTATTTCGTTCACAAGAAATTTAACTTGAACATAATAATAACAGCAATTTGAAAATATGAAAAAGGTATACTATTCAATCTTTTAAAATTATTTATTTGTTTTTATTAAATACAATTTATTCACTTTGTATTCCAGCGGGAGTCCCCTACATCACCCCTCCCAACCCCACCCTACCTCCCTCTTCTCCTCCCATGCCCCTCCCCCAGTCCACTGATAGGGGAAGTCCTCCATCCCTTCCCTTTGACCCTAGCTTATCAGGTCTCATCAGAACTGGCTGCATTGTCTTCCTCTGTGGACTGCTAAGGCTGCTCTCCCCTCAGGGGGAGGTGATCAAAGAGCCAGCCACTGAGTTCATGTCAGACACAACCCCTGTTCCCCTTACTAAGACTCCACTTGGACACTGAGCTGCCATGGGCTACATCTGAGCATGGGTTCTAGGTTATCTCCATGCATGGTCCTTGTTTGGAGTATCAGTCTCAGAAAAGACCCCTGTGCCCAGATTTTTTGGTTGTGTTGCTCTCCTTGTGGAACTTCTGTCGCCTCTAGGTCTTTCTATCTCTCTCTTCTTTCATAAGATTCCCTACACTCTGCCCAAAGTTCACAGTATTTTCATGTGTCACATTGTGGATCTTATTAGGTATTATTTATAAACCTTAGGGTTCAACGTATGTTTGTGTTCTCATGTGCGTGTCCACATGTGCACTCTTTAGGTATAATGTCACCTTTCTGTCCATGCCTGTTTTAACTCCCAAACACTTTTAGTTTTATAGCTGATATAGATGTCTTCGTGAAAATAAGTTTTCACTTTCAGTAAAACTGAGAAACACCCAGTGAAAAAGGAATTAAGATGAGTTAAGGCAATAAAGTTTTGAAAATTCAGTAGTTTTGTGGCCAAATATTAGAGTACATTTTGAAAAGGTCAGACTCTGAAAGGGATATTAAGTAACCAACTCTGTGTTATAATTTCTGTAAATCTTGGATACCATTTTAATGATACCTTTGCAAGTGAGTGTTACACCTGTTAATTAGAGTTGAGAAAATAACCAGCATTCTCATCATTTGTATCTATAAGTAGCAATTCACCTGCTGGATATCCCAGGCATATATTTTTAAAACACAATGTACTACATGAAATCAGTGATCCTACATTTAATTACCTTCTGATGGGAGTTAGCAATTTAACTTCAATTTATCATGCAAAGGTTAGGTATGGGGAGCTCATTCTCTTTGACTTGTGTTATTATAATAATGAACACTAAATTGACCACTGAATATTAAAAAAAAAAACAGTTGAGGAAATCTATCCACAAGCTGGGCAATTTGTAAAGCTACTACATCCCAAGGAAAAAGTACATTTATTTCAAACTTTTAAATACAGTTGTCGTTAGATGGTAGCGCTTATGGGAAACTAAAACCTGAATTCTAGTCTAGACCTAGGCATAATGAGGGGGAAAAAAAAGTAATCACATTAACAGCAGTTGGTCTGATCCACATGACTTCAAACCAGCTCTGACACTCAGAAAGCCGTTCATGTTACCAGCTGCTGGGGGCAAATTCTCTGTAGTGTTTATGGTCTCACACTCAGGAATCAAGATTATTTATGCCCATTGTACTGCCTTTAAATACTCACAACTACCCCATAAATTATTTCGTTGCTGCCCAATTTCTGTGTTGTTCCTGTTTCTCTTACATGCTCCAGAGCTTTCCTATAGCTTTGTTTTTGTAAACTCACTCAATTGGCTTTTCAAATAAACTTTGCCAAATTTGGAAGGTCTGGGGAGAAACGGAAAATGAAACCACAAGAAACTTCAGAACAAGTGCTCTTTGGAAGGCAACACAAGTAAACGCAAACAAAACTTTTATTGATTTCAATGGTGTGGGTGGAATTATACATTTGCAACTTTTAGCGCTTGCATTTCATATAAGAAATATCTACCAATATAGAGTCTATCACAAACACATATTTTTCCCCTAACAGAGCTTAGTGAGTCTATTTCAGTTTAAAAATAACATAGAGACTTTTCTATGAAAATGAGAAATTATTTTAGGCGTAACAATTGTAAGTAAAAGGTATGGAATCTAAAGTTAGAGAAAATGCACTTGATGAGAATATGGTTAAAAAGTGATGAGTTGAACAAAGAAAAGTAAGCAAATTTGAACTCACTCTAGAATCAATTAACAGAGACAATTCTATATGAAGCTTCTGATTGATAAATAAATAAACCCTCCAGGATTCAGTTACAAATTCTGGTTTTGTTTTTGTTTTTGTTTTTTTACTTTTATTTTCAGTATTCATTCTTGTCCATTCTATTGACATAGAACTTTGTGTCACCCAATCCTCATGTGTTCCCTGGGAGGGCTTGCTAAAAAGTAGGGGTACACGGGAAAAAATGAGGCAAGAAAGGGAAAATGATTACAATTCCATTTTAGTTTCAAAAAGAATTTAAAAAGATAAAACACTACAGAAGTACAAAGACTAACATTAAAATACTATTAATAGAGGGGTAAAAAACGAAGAATGAAAGCCTTTACCAAGAACTGGCCCCCATAGAATTTTAGCGTGGAGGTTTTCTTTTTTCTTTTTTTCCAAGCATACATATTCTGTAGGTTACAAGACAGACTTAATGTGTTATCTTCCTATGGTTTCTTGAATGTCATGTCTTGCCTCTTACTAAAAGAATTTCCCTTGATGACAAAGCTACTGCATTTGCTGAGACTTCAAAGAAGTGTTTTATGAGTTCAACCAGTAGGTACTCACAACACTTTAACTGGTTGAATAAATATGTCAATAAAACAGATGCAAGTCTTTTTAAAGGATGAACTCATTGATTATTTCTTAAGACTGCTTTAAATGACCACTAGGGCATTTACTGGGGGCTCTAGTTAGCTTGATTTGCATTTTGTTGTCAAACCTATGGAAAGTGGTGATTTTGTTTTGTAATGGTCACACTTGTTTTTGAAGAATGCTTTTGGATATAGTATTTGAAGTCTAACTTGGCTAGTGGTCAATTACTCAATGACTTTGAGGTGACTTGTATTTTCTTAGTTTATAAAATATAAATAAAGGAAGAAGGAATGATTTTTATGGGAATCTGCCTCATAAGTTGGTGGAATTGTCCAACCAACAAAAAGCTCATTACTTTTACTAACATGGTTAAGTTTCTTATTTAGCATTGTCTTTGACTTTCAGTCATTTTGGAAGATTGGTACCAGAGGACACAATGAGTAATTTTAATTCATATACAAATTATCAATTCTTCTTTTCAAACTTTAGGTAAACAATATTACTACGAAAAATATTTTAAAGATATCTGATTGTGCTTGCCTTGAATTAGGTAATATATTTATTGTAGAGTTAATAGGATACATGAAAGACATATTTGCCAAGATTTTTTTGTCTATTTAAGTATGCAGTTCCAAAGCAATGATTTAATCCTATTAAAGGTAATTGAGTGGATCATCTACAGGCTTTGTCAGGTGAAGCTCACATTCTAACTAGTATTAAAAGAATAGAAACCTATCAGTAACATCTAACTCGTGTCATTTATTCTTTGCAGTTGAACCTTAAAACATCATGAAAGGAGTGCTTTCTGAGTTAACAGAGCAAGCCACTGGAGGAATTAGCATGAGAGTTGGTCTCTGAGAGGAAAACTCTTAAAGGAATTATATGTTTACAAGCTAACTTCCTTCTTTAAGGGCAATAGTAGCTTTACTATTCAAACACAAATCTAGCATGTTTGTATTAAATCACCACTTTCCAGAGGAAAAAATCACTATAAAAATTTGCTCTGGGTTAAAACTGCCATCAAGGCCATACTAGTGAATGGAAGCTATTTTGTTTTAGAGATTAAATTTGGTCTTAATATAAAGGTTTTGAGTTTAACCAAATAGCTAAAGGGGATGAGGAATTATACATATATGTGTATATGTTATATAATATGAATTATGTTATGTGCAATATATATTTATATATAATGACGCTTTTGGTGTTATTACACTGCTGTTTTTAAATAGTGTTTTTCATTAGATATTTCTCTAAACTTTTAAATAAAAATAAAGTTATAAGGAAAAAATTTGGAACAACAGACAGACTTTTTGATTGCAAATTGGGTTAATGCATTTTATTAATATTTATTTTTTAAATAAGCATTCCTGTGAGATGTTTAGTGAGAGTACAACTTACTCAAATTTTTTTTATCTATAGGTAAAAAAAATGTCTTTGTTCATATAATATACTGAGGATCTGTTTTTTCCCATCATCTTTTATAATGTGGTATATTATATTTCTGAAGGAGATCTTTAATTATGTCATCCATTTTCCAAAACATTCCATAGCCTGTTCTTTAAAACAACTGTGATTTTCCTCCTTTAATTCAGGGCCTTAACTAATCTGGTTCTTTCTGACCTTTTAATATTACTTCTTTTCTACTTTTTAAAATTACATTTTCAAGGGGAACCCACCTCCATTGCTGGGAGGAATGCAAACTTGCACAACTACTTTGGAAATCAATCTGGTGCTTTCTCAGAAAATAGCACTATTCAAGAACCAGCTATACCACTCCTGGGCATATTCTTTTTTTTTAATTATTTTTTTATTTTTTTGTTATCAATCACAGGTTAGGTACTTTGCATCCCATGCGTAGCCCCTTTCCTCATTCCCTCCCACCCTCCCAAACCCTCCCTCATCTCCTCCCCGCCCCCTCCAAGTCCACCAACAGGGGAGGACCTCCTCTCCTTCCATCCAACCCCAGCTCATCCTGTCTCCTCAGGGCTGGCTGCAATGTCCTCCCCTGGGATCTAGCCAGGCTGTCACTCCCCGGCTTGTATGGGGGAGGGTCAAAGAGTCAGCCATCAAGTTCAAGACTGAAACAGTCCCTGTTTCCCGCACTAGGGTCTTTAGTCCTACACCGAGCTATCCTGGGTCCCATCTGCACAGGGGTTCCAGGACACATC
>CM053763.1:31915508-32170801 GCA_028658305.1 Pachyuromys duprasi
GAATGGTTTTGGCTTCTTTGTCAAAAATCAAGTTTCCATAGGTGTGTGGGTTCATTTCTGGGTCTTCTATTTCTGGGTCTTCTATTCGGTGTATTCTTAAAAGACGCCCCATCATTCAACAAGCACATTTGCTCAACTATGTTCAAAGCACCTTTATTCATAATAATCAGAATCTGGAAACAACCTAGATGTCTGTCAACGGAGGAATGGATATAGAAATTGTGCTGCATTTACACAATGGAATACCACTCAAGAAAGAAAAACAAGGAAATCATGAAATTTGCAGGCAAATGTTGGGAAGTAGAAAAGATCATCTTGAGTGGGGTAACCCAGAAACAGAAAGACACACTTGGTATATACTCACTTATAAGTGGATATTAACCATATAATGTAGGATACCATACTAAAATCTACAGACCTAAAGAAGCTGGCAACCAGGAGGACCCTAGGGAGGATACTTAAATCTCATTCAGAATGGCAAACAGGATAAACACCAGAGAGGTGGATGAGAGGGAACAGAATGGGAGCCTATTATAGAGGATCTTCTGAAAGACTACACAACAGGGAATCGAAGCAGATGCTGAGACTCATAGCCAAAGTTTGGGCAGAGTTCAGAGAATTTTGTGGAAGAAGGGAGGCATAGAAGGACATGGAGGGCACAGGACCCACACAGGAGACAACAAAGCTAAAACATCTGAGCCCAGGGGTCTTGCAGAGACAGATACACCAATCAAGGACCATGCATGGAGAGGACCAAGACCCCCTGTTCAGATGTCGCTGATTGGTAGCTCAATCTCTATATGGGTTCCAGAGTAAGGGGAACAAGGGCTGACTCTGTCATGAGCTTGGTTGCCTGCTCTTTGCTTACTTGCTCCTGGAGATGTGGTCTTCCCAGGCCACAGAGGAAGAGGATCCAGGCAGTCCTGATGAGATTTGATAAGCTATGGACAGATGACAGGGGAAGAAAACTCCCCCTTTCATTGGACTAAGGGAAAGGGATACTGAAGAATTTCAAGGGAGGGTGGAACTGGGAGGAATTGAAGGAGGAGGCTACAATAAGGATATACAATGAATAAACTGTAAAAAAAATAATAAAAGAAAATATAATAGTATCAACTCAAGCATATACAGGCTTCTTTGGATATAGATTGCTTCTAGTTTCTGTAGATTTACACAAGGACTCCCTTAAGCAACATGGAAATATCTGTAAGCTGACAATGGAAGGCTGTGCATTTATAGCTGTGTTTACACCTGTACACTAGAGATTTAACAGAGGGAAATAGGCAGCTTTCCTTGGTTTCTATAATTGTTAAGTACACAACTTAAGACCTAGACCTAGGCTGAATATGTCTAAAGTAGTTGAACTTAACTAGAGAATTTTGTTCTCTATCTTAATTTGCCTGCTCTACCACCATCTCTGTGGGGGTGTATACATAGTCATATAACAAATGCAGATAGTATTCATATATTAGATAATGAAACTGAGAAATGCAGGCTATTGTCATTTTGTTTTCAATATCTGGTTTTCCAAAAGTTCTACAAATATCTACCTGATTTTTACTCAGTTTTGAATATCTTACTCCATATATTAGTCTATTGCAACATGTAGAATAGGGACATGGTTTAAGGAGTTTAGCGACTGGGTCCCCCAAGAATTTATACCAAGGTTATGCAAAACAGCAGAATAGTATGAAAGAAAAAAAAAAAACCAAAACCAAAAACAAACAACAACTCCAGGCATAGGGAGTACTAAGTATTGCAATTCTGAGGTGAGGTGAGAAATGACAATGTGACAGAAAATTCATATAAAAAAATAGAGAAATGATCAGTTACACACATATCTTAGAGATAAGCAAGGAAATTATGATACTGTTTTTGAAGCGTATGTTATTGTTATATATTTAGACGAAGCCCACTTCATATTATTTCAGAACAAAGAATGACTAACAACGATGGACATATCAGATGCAGTTCTCTTTAAAGTATTTTTTATTAAGATAATTAGGCTCCGCAGCAGTTATGAATCCCATAAAAGAATGGGTATGAGATCTCTGCCATTGGAGGCATAAAATTACCAGCTGACACATTTTTCTTTTTCTTTCCATTGAAAATAAATTTTAGTTGTTGTAATGACAGCCTTTTACCCCGTGTACTCCTGAAACCATTACTAGACCAGCAAAGAGCCGTAAAGAGAAGACACAGACAGACTTCACCTACTGTGTATAGAGTCTGTAGGGAGAACTGCTAACATTTACAGTTAAGTTTGTGAGCAATCTTAAATCTCATTCTGCTAGTTGATTTTTTTCTTTTTCTTTTATTTTTCGGTCACTGTCATAAATACGGAAGAAAGCAACTTCAGGAATGATTAATTTGGCTCAAGTTTCTCTGAGTCTCTTGCTCATGATCACTTAATCTCATGGCTGTGAAGCCTATAGTCTTTGTTTCTGTTAAGCACCAAGTTACCATTCTTATATCGCCAGAACCCATCGAAACTCTAATATTCACATTGTCCCTTTGCACTTGCTAATTAGGGAGGAAATGATGCATTTGTGCACCGCAGTTTGGAAAATAGTTGGCAGTGAATTATAAAGTCAAGAATTTGCAGACAAGCAGTCTCTAACGGTCATTGAAATGAGCTCTCTCAAATTTTCTGGTCTGAGAGGTAGTGTCATTATTTTAGGGAAATGTCCATTGTGTGACTAACCAGAAATAGAGGGATATGAATATTGAGCATGACAAACTGTCCATGGATAGAGGGAGTGAGAGAAAATGTGTTCCTAGGAGCTGAACGACAGTCTAGAACACCCCTCTTTGTTTCATGTACTTCCATGTCTCAGGTTAGGAAAGAAAGGAAAAGCTTTAGAGTAAAAATACCTTTAAAAACTATCATTTACCTTTGACTTTCATTTGGAAAAGTAGCTTAATATCTTAATAAATCATGTTTGAAAGAAGTTAATTTTAAAAGAGAATAATTGTCATTCTAAAAATGAGACCTAGGCAAGCCACTGGCTCTGAAAGATGTATTTTGCAGTAGTTACATAAGAGTCAATTAATTCAGGGAACTATTTTTGCCATCCTAATGCTAAGAGCATCTTATGAAAGAGAAGTTAAAGGGATATATTTAATAACTTTGGAATCATAGCTGGTTATTTTATCATAGTGGGTTAGCTTTATCAAAAAGGTCAATCTGAGAAGTTGTCATTGATAATACTGTGAGTGAACTAACCAAATACACACACGTGGTTCCATCTAAAGGTGAAACCTATGTAAGTTTGAATGAATGATTGGTCTGATCTCAGTGGATCTAATAATTTCATTTTAGCTTCATCTTGGACTTATTTCATCTTTGTGACATTTAGGGAAATCTACAAACAAACTTTAAAATCATCTTATTCAACAATTTTATACTTGGGTTTCTAAGTATATTTCCATATGGCTTGCTCTTCTGACAAAGATGCTTGGGGGAGGATGGCTTTTGGTCATCTATTTAGCGGAAATTAGCAAATGCAATGATTTGGTCAAAACAGTTCCATAAGTTAGAATTTCAAGAAAAGTTTTATGGATTGTGCTACGAGTGTTCTGTATCCTAAGGGGGAAAATGGTAAAACTTGTGGGATTTCTATTTAAAAACTGATCTGGTGCTTCATTTCTTTCTTGCTCTTAAAATTCTGATGTATTCTTGTCAGCTGGACAAAAATCAATCACGATACATCTATTGTTCCTTAAATAAAATATAATTCCTTTTCCTAGTCTTAACCACCCTACATAATTTGGTTCCTCTCTGTCTTCTTAACCTAGTCCCAAGCCATTCTTTCCTTTTCCACTGCGTGCAAACTGGCCCCAGTTCAGCTCTGCAAGGCTAGCACACTGACTTCTGATAAGCCTATGCATATGCTGACATGCTGCCCTGCTCTGTGTGTGGCTGCTTCTTTTTAGTGGTAGTTGTCTTTCTCTTTTGTCAGCTTAGGCTCTGTGCATATTAATTTATATGCAGTACTTATTTGATAACCTTCTGATTAGCCTGGACTTGCTATCTCAGACTCTATACTTCATAACTGCTTGATGTACAAGCTGGTCAACAATTACTGACTAATGAAATGGGTAAAATGAATAAAGTGATCAATGCTTGCACAGCCCTGAACTAACTGCCTTAAAAAACTCACTGGAAGCTTAATGAAATTAAAACACAGTAGACAGTGGAGTTTTGAACATTTGGAGACTGTAAAGAAATACAAGGCATAGTATAAAACATCTAAGGATACATATATTTTTTTGAACTTTATTTTGGAATTTCTATAAACACAAAATATTGGCGAATTCTCTTTAAATAAGCTGATAAGTTTGAGGTCAGTAAGTACAGTATGGAAACCTGACTAGCATGCCATATAAAAAGAGCATCTTCTCTGTTTGGAGCCTGGCTGACAAATGTGGAAAAGGAATTCTTGTTAGATTGGAAAATGAGTCAGTGTAGGAGGGTAGAACAAGTAATATAATACTGCTAGAAATACCAAGTTATCAATGTGTATATATTTATTATGAGAACATGCTTGTCACACGAGCATAGAGCAGATTTCATGTTAACGTTTGAGTTAGCAAAGAATGCATCCCAACAGAAGCGTGGATCAAATCTTAAGTTGGTTTGGTTTATTCTCTAGGCAACCCAGAGTAAACATTTTAGGCAAAGCCTGAAAAGATGCTGGAAGGCCAAGCAAACATTTCAAGAATTAGGTAATTGGCACAATGCAAGGTGGCTGGGCACAGTTGGGGAAAGTGTCAGAGACAGAGAATCCCTACCAAGAAGGACGGTTCCTGCAATTAGCTCTCTGAACTTTAACCCTTCCAGAATAATTAATGAGTAACAGAGGGATCAGGACAAAGACACAAAGTGATATGGTGGATGCTGGCAAGTAATACATCAAAGAATGCTCGTAATTGGCCCTGTGGCTTTCATTCTTTGCCCTATTTCTTTCAATTCATTGACTCAAAATAATGGGTTCAGGTTCATTATCAACAGGTTTTAGCTGTAAGAGCACAACATTGCAACAAAGCGTGGACTGTGGCAGTGTTAAAGCTAAGTACGAAGTTGCAGTTAATAACCAGTTCGAAGAAGAAAAATCGTAGAGTCCTAAATGAATCAACAGCTGTTGCGCTCATATTTTCCATCTTGAAAACTTTATATCCTCCAATTCTACAATGCTGGAATATGGCTGGTGTGGGCAGGTATGTATATTTCCAATTCAATGATATTTGAGGTCAGTGTGAGGGTCTTTATGACATGTTTACTTTAAATGAAGTTGAGTTGCTGACTTACCATATGTAAGAGCATCAAGTGTTTGGTCCCTTCAAGCATACAGTTCTTAAGTTTTTGAATAATATAGTTCATAGAAATTTTGATTCACTTTGATTACTTACTTTTAAGATTATAGTAGGCGACCAGTGGGAAGTTTCCTTAGAAATTTCTAAAGCAAGTGTTCTGGATTTTAATTAAGATAAATTTGTTTTCTATATGGTTCATATTTTAGTAACAACTTATATTGTGCAAAAGGCAGTTTATTTATTTTAGTACTTAATTTTGTGTGTTAATTATGAAATATATCAATTTTAATTTTTACTTGGAAAATATTTTTAGAAATCACTCATCTTTAGATATTATCATTATACTCAATTTTTATTTTTATACTATTTATCCATTTTTAGTTTTAGATACTTAGATACTGTTATGAAATTCCAACCATCAGTTTAAAAATAATTAATGTAGAGTTTTATCATTAAAAATTTTAAATATTTTTGTAATATGAAATATTACCATTTCTAAATATATACACATATAAACATTTTATTAAATATGTCTGTATTTTTAGTTATTATATTATTTTTCAAAATTATACAATCTATCAGTAAAATATAATTTTAATTGATATTTTATTAAAAATGCATAGAAACTTAAAGAGAAATTTGCATGAAATACCAAATAAGAGACTGAGTTGCAAGCTTGTCTGTGTAATTCTCAGTAAATAGAGCATCTCTAAGATAAGCTGAAGATGATTGACACAGACAAGACATTCAAACAGACGCATGCTGTGGGAGGGGAATATATCTGAATATTTATATAATAATGAAATCTGCATTAATTGCATAAAATATATCTGCTAAGCATTGGGTATTTGTGGACCAATATTTTATGGCATCATTCTAGTTCTTCAACACATATTGTCAGAAAATAATTGACTGATACTTTGTGAGAATGCCATGAGTGAAAGCTTTTGCATTTCTGAAAAGCTTAGCTTTTTCCTTTCCTTAGTCCACAGCTCACCATGGTCTATTTCCTTTGCCGTAGGTGAGAATCTGCGTTAGATTTAAAATGAAGAAGTTATTTCTCAGGCTAAATATAGTTTAGGGTCAGATTGAAGAGCACCTCATCCCTCTACTCAGGGTTGTTTCCAGAGCTTATATATGAAGCTTTGGAAAGAATGTTGAACATGCTTTAGTAGACTGTGCATAGCTGGAGTGGAAAGAGTACAGTATAGTGGCAACAAGAAGAACTTCAGGGAAACTATTATAAGATTTTTTTTTTCTTTAACAATCAACCAAGTTTAACTGAGGTTTGAGTCCTGTGTGTGTATATTCCTATACATTCTTAATTAATCTCCCCATGCATAACAAATTTTATATATATATATATATATATATATATATTTCTCTTTTAAGAAAGATTCCACCTAGCAGGGTATCAAAATATATGCCGAGAGTCATAGCCAAACTTTGGGCAGAGTGCTGGGAATCTTATGAAAGAAGGGGGAGATAGAAAGACCTGGAGGGAACAGGAGCTCCACAAGGAGACCAACGGAACCAAAAAATTCTGGGCAAAGTGATCTTTTCCAAGACTGATAATCCAAACAAGGACCATGCATGGAGATAATCTAGATCCTCTGCACAGAAGTAGCCCATAGCAGCTCACTTTCTAAGTGGGTACCTTAGTAATGGGAACAGAAACTATCTCTGACAAGAACTCAGTGGCTGGTTCTTTGATTACCTCCCCCTGAAGGGAGAGCAGCCTTACCAGTCCACAGAGGAGGACAAAGAAGCCAGTCCTGATGAGATCTCATAGACTAGGGACAGATAGAATGGGAGGAGGTCCTCCCCTATCATTGGGCCAGGGGAGGAGCATAGGAGAAGAAGAGGGAGGGTGGGATTGGGAGGGGTTGGGGGAGGGGACTACAGCTGGGATATAAAGTAAATAAACTGTAATTAATAAAAATAAAACAAAAGAGTTCCATAGTTTCCGTGCTTATGTTTAGTACTGTTATCTGTGTGCTATCATCATGTACATTGGTGTAAAGGAGTACAGTTCATCTTTCTGCACGGGACCATCCACTTTTTTAGTCTCAGTGGAAGATGTTATTTCCTCCCACTTTTCTGTCTGAACATTCTTGTTGAAAAATGAATTGATTGTAAATATAAGGTTTGTTTATGAACTTTCAAGTCTATTGCATTGATCCAAATTTTTCTTGACCATTTCCACCTAGCATTAATTATTATTGATTTATTGTTATTATTTTTCTTTTTGATATTTGAGAATTTTCTGCCTGAGTAGTCTGTATTTTGATCAAATCCACCTTCAATATTTCTCCTCCAACTCTTCCCCTATATTCCTCAACATTTTTTCATTCCTACTTTATGGGCTCCTTTATATTAAAACGACTGAGTCCCTGCAGTGGATGGGTATAGGAGCGTGGGTAGCATCACAGAGGTCTCAGCCCTGAAGAAAATTGACTCTTCTACTCCTGGCTGTTGTCAATTGCCACTACCTCTTCGTCTATAGCTGGGACTACATGACTCCCTCCCATATCCATACTGGGATTTTTTCTGGCTTTATCTTGCACATGTTTTATGCATGCAGGCACAGCCACTCTCACCCATGTCTGGTAAGCACTGTTGCTGAAGGGGTCCTTTCTAACTTTTCTTCTTTTTTTGTGATGATCTTGAACCTTGGAGGAAAGCAGGTATACATATATACACATGTATATATGTATGTATACATATTCTTTGTATATATATTCTATGTATATACACACACATATATATAGTCAACATGCAGACAATATATATTTATCTATATATTTATCTATATAAATATCTATATTTATCTATATCTATAGATATCTATATATCTCTATAGAGATATATCTCTATCTCTCTCTATATAGATATTTATATATCTATATAGATATATATCTCTTTCTCTATATACATATATATCCATCAGAATACTTCACAGTCTCTTATCATCTGCATGGTGACCAGTTGTAGGCCTCTGTATTAGTCACCATTTATTTTAAATTGGAGCTTTTCTGATGTTGACTGAGGATACACAAACATGTGGGTAAAAAGATAAGAATTTAGGTAGCATCAATTTACCAGGTAAAGTATCAAAGCCTCCTATGGTCTATGATGCTGACAGCTGTGGAGTTTGGCCCAGCTAATAGTCCCAGAAACATGTTCCATATATGCAATGGGTTTTAAATAGAATCTTAACGCAGTAGATCAAAACCGAAAGTGCTTGGTTGCTTGCGTCAGATTCACACCACTAGTGGCATTGCTGTAGTTATCTGCGCTGCTATTGTAGCTCACAGGACTCACAGCTGGGTAAGACTGGGTGAGAACCTACAGCACTATGAAATCTGCCTAGTAGTGCTGAAGCTTCCAAGTCGGTAACAGCTTGATTTCTCCGTGGCTATGAGTCAGTTATGTGGTGTCTTTAGCAGAATGGCTTTACCGTCAAGTTCTGTAAAAATAACTGATAACAATGACAACAGCCTGTAGGGTCTGGGAGCATTTATGCAACCCTATTGGTCAATAACTCAAAAAACTGATACTGATTCTAGAAAAAAATGAAATCAAGCAACTATAAAGTACTCCATCAGTTTATTTAAAATGTGTTAAGGGAGTTTGCGTTCTTTATATTTTTATGCATTTCATATCAATGTGTTAGTTTCTGAAGAAAAGAATGCCCAAAGTTTAGTCAATGTATTAAGTATACTGAAGAATTTGTGAGAATTGGTATAAAAATGGAAACTGTAGAAAGTTTATGTATCCATCCATTTTGACATCTTTTAATTTTCTTCACCAGATTTTTTTATATTTGTAATACATAATTTGTAAAATTTTGTTTAAACACCATGCTTCACAAAGAAAACCAAAAAGGTGATCTCTATCTCGTGTTTTTTATCTGATAGCAGGTGATGTATCTGATGGATATATTCCAGGAAACGTCTACAGTGATTGGTTTCTATGTTCCATTTTCAAAAGTCTTCAGGGTTAGTTATTTCTGTCCTTACGTTCTCCTCTCTGCTACTCTGTCGTCTCCCACCCTTCCTATTTCATCATTCCCCCTTTCCTCATTTTATTACTGGTATCCTATCAAACTTCTCTTGAAATGCACCCATTGGCTCCTTACTAGTTTTTCAACGTCCACCTTCTAACCTAGTTCTTTGTCATTTTCTCTTTATCAATGCATCATTTTGTGTTCCATCTTCTAACTTTTTTTAATCATTTCTTTTTAAGACCTCCTGACTATTCTGTGACCATTGGCTTTCTAGGACCACCTTGCCAAGTCCTATAAAAATAAAAGAATTGAGACTTTAATAGAGATTTTGTTGAACCTATAGATCTATTGAGGGAATATTGCAATCTCAACAAAAATATCTTTTTATGCAATAACTATGGACTATCTTATTATTATTTAGACCTTTCAGAGTTTTAAGATACACTCTTTAAACTATTTCACCCTAAATATATTATTTGACATATTATAAATAATTTTTTTCTTACTGTAAATTTTAGATTGCTTGTCTGTAGACATACTTCCTTTTTTATTAATCTTATATCTTTCAAGCTTTCTGAACTTGTTTCTTATTTTCCCTAATAGTTTCCCAGTGCATTTATTAGGGTTTTCTTCATGCAAAATCAAGCCAGCTGCAAAACAGAGATTCTTTTAATTTTTTCTTTTAAAAATATTTATGCATTTTAAAAATTATTCTCCAGTTGGCCTTGATTGACTTTCTCAAAAAGTGTAGAACAGAAGTGGCAAAAATGGACATCCATGTCTTCTTCCTGGTCTTGGAGAACAAACCATCCATCTCTAAGTGAAATATTACATATGTTTTAAATAACTAACATTAATCAGGTTGATCACCTTTATTCCTGATTAGTTGAGTTATTTAATATTAAAAATATGTTAGATTTGTCTGATACTTTCTTTGCCTTTAGGGATATAGTTCATATAAGATGAATTGTAAATAATTTTTAATGTAATAGTTCCTGGGTAAATCAATACAATATTCAATGGTCATTTTGACAAATGTGTAAATACACCTTTGTTTTTGACAATTTGTTTGTAAGAAAACTGAGCCCAAATTCTAGAATATAATCTGTATTCCAATATACCCAGTCTTTTATGCCATTTTATAAGATTTAAAGAGAATTTTATTCATAAACAAGCAGGTAGTTATGAAGTACAATTATTATGTCTTTTTAGTGAAAACAAATTAGCCTTTTTTCTTTAGAAATAAATATAAATATGTCCTCCTTTCTCATAGATAATTCTGTTAGGCATAACACACATTTCCTAGTTTAAATAATATATATATATATATATTTACAAAATTATGACATAAACAACATAAGTGTAAATGAGTTTCTGTTTCTTTATTTAAGCTGGGGGAAAAGAAAGCACATCCTTATAGATAGCGAAGCATTACGATGACAGCTTATGTTTAGATCTAGAAAGACATTAGCATCCATAAGAGAATTCTTAAGAGTATGAATTGTGCTTTATGTGGTAATTTCTGAACTTCTTGAACTGTATGCTTTACATAAGCTTTACTATGATTGCCAAGGACTGAAGAAATGTCTTCAGATCTAGTCAAGCATACATTTTTTTAAAGAAAAGTAGGAATAGCTTTCAAATTTGCTATTCTTAAAATAATAAATCATCTCTTTAAAATATCTTTGTTTATACAGAATATTAAAATGTCAGTCAGGATAAATATTCTGTATTGCTGCATACCTGAGTTGCCCTTTAAATACCTAATACCTTGATCCATATTCAGTTTTTTTTTTAACTTTAGTCTGCCTGGTGTGATGAAAGAGTCATCTCATCTTGTATTAATTTCATTTGATATATAGAATATCATTAAGTGGTAGCTGTTGGGGTAAGCTTGAATTCAGAAAAATCTCTAAATTTTAAAAGTCAGAGATGTAATGGAATCTTAATTTTCATTTAGGGCTCTGCTTTCCATTGAAAACAGATAGTGAAACTGTTAACTTATTCTATTGTAACGTATTATTAGGATAAATACCTCATTTGAAAATAAATTTTTTTTACATAAAAATCAAATAAAGTAGATTAAAATGCTATATGAATATATTTTGTCACTGAAACTTTGCCCTTCTTCTAATCATTCTGCAAAGAAGACAGACTATTCAATGTTTATAATTTAGTGACACATTTTAAGCGAATTCTGTTGTTCATTACTAGTATGTTTGCTGTGTGAGCATTTTCCTTTGGAGTTAGGGGTTTTATTTTCCACTTTATGTTGCTTTCCTATGAGAATGTTTTCAGACACATTTGGAAGAGATTTTTTTTTCATATTTTCCTGATAAAAGTGAAATACCCAACATTACTACATTTGTTGAAGTTGTCCATTTATTCCATCAGAAGCTTTAATGCAGTCCAATATTTTTTTGTCCACTTGACACAAGCTAGAGTCATCCTGGAAGAGGGAACCTCTACTGAGAAACAACCTCCATCAAATTGGCCTGCAGGCAAGACTTTGGGGGCATTTCTCTTGACTAATGATTGATGTAGGGGGGCACAGTCCACTAAGCAGGAGGTCTTGGGTTGTTTAAGAAAGCAAACTGAGCAAGCCTTCCCTGACCTTTCCCTTTGGCAGCTTGCTTTTTATCATGGTAATCTCAGAGAATCCTCTTTTTTGGGCAGGTGAGGAAGTGACAGACATTTACATATTCTCAGCACCCAGAGCTGCTGGCATAGCAATTAGCAATTGAGACTACAGGGACACACTTTCATGGCCAGTTGACACAATATGTAAGGGGTAGGTTACCCCAACATCGAATCCTCTGAGTGATGGATTGTGATGTGATCCTGATGCGAGCCAAATAAATCCTTTCCTCTTCAGGTGGGTTTTGTCATAGAAAGCAAACTAGGACACTGTCCGGCTATTCCACTTTTCTCATTTAGATCTTTTTTCTGCTCTCTACCAATTGTTCTTTTCTGGTTTTCTATATTCTATGAGTACTCCAAGTCAAACACAAATCTAAAGATTTGAGAGAAGAACCCATATATGAGTAAGAACATGCAATGTTTGTCTTTTAGGGTCTGGATTCTTCACTCAGTATAATGTAATCTACTCCTATTCGCTTAATTTCAGTTTTTTTACAATGGGTTAAATTTACATTATATGATATTTTCATTATGCATTTATCAGTTGATGGACATTTTGGCTAATTTCATGTCCTGGATCTTGTGAATAGAGAAGCTATCAACATAGATGGGGTGGTGTTCTAGTTTTAGGAAATAGTCTCTGGGAATGTGCCCAAGTGGTATAGTTGGGTCACAGGGTGGGTCTAGCTTAGTTTTCTTAAGGAAGTGCTGTATTGGTTTCCACAGTGGTTCCACAAGTTTACACTTCCGTCAGCTTTGCTGGAGGCCCCCAATTCCCCGCATTCTGAGCAGCAATTGCGTTTTATTTCCTTAATGTTAGTTGTTTTGTGTACAATAAGAGGAAGTATCTAAGTAGCTTTAATTTGCATATCCTTGGTGGCTAGGGATGGTAAACATCTTAAAAAATATTTCTTAGGTATTTGTTTGTCTTAGGAGAACTCAGTTCAGTTCAGTTCCATAGCCCACTTTTTAATTAGGTTGTTTGATTTCCTGGTGTCTCTTTCACTGACTTCTTTGTATATACTGGACATGAACCCTCTATAAAGTTGTATAGATGTAAAGCTGGCAATTTCCCCCACTGTGTAGCCTGCTTCGTCAAGTGATCAATAGTTTCTGTTGCAATACAGAACATTATGATTTTATGAAGTCTCAGCTGTTGATTTGGTTCTATTTCTCGGGTGACTGGAGTTTTATTTAGAAAGTTCTTACCTGAGCCTATGTTCTGAAGTGTGGCCTCTAATCTTTCTTCTACAAGTTTCAAAGTTCCAGGTTAGACACCAAGATCTTTGAACTACTTGGAACTGATTTGTGTTCAAGAAGGGAAAGATCAAGTTTCATTCTTGTACAAGTAAATACCAGTTTTTGCAACAACTTTTAAAAATGATGTTGTATTTTTGGTGATGGCTGTGGGTTTAGATTAATTTGACCTTTGGTTCCTCTGAGTCCAGAGAAGTAATGAATGAGTATGTTTCAAATTTTTATACAAGAAAAGATGTTGAGTGAAATAAGTTTCATTGAGAAGAAGATTGGGCTTATTTGGGCATTGTGAAATGTTTTCATACTTATTTATATATAAATATTCACATGTTTGTATTGCTTTAAGTTATATTCTTTTAAAAATTTTATTTACTTATTACAATTTATTCACTTTATATCTGCTCTGCAACCCCCTCACTTTTATATATAAAATAATTGTGTGTATAGACCTGTGTTACTTTTAAATTTTAGAAATGAGTTTATCCCATTATATAAATCAGTGATTCTCAACCATGACCTCTTCTGGAGAGTGGAATTACCTTTTTACATTGGCCACCTAAGACCATTAGAAAACATGGACATTTATGTTATGCTTCACAACTGTAGCAAAATTACAGTTATGAGGTAGCAACCTAAATAATTTCATAGTCGGAGGTCATCACAACATGAGGAGCTATGTTAAAGGGCTGCAGCATTATGAGGGTTGAGACCCACTGGTATAAATGAATTTGTGTAGGTTTACAGATTTAGACTTTTCAAAAAATAAGTCAGTATGGAAAAATCATCATGAATTACTAGATGCTAAAAGTGCTCACCTATCTTGACTATATTAATGTTAAGCTAGACCAGTATTTTGTGGCGAGCGTCTAAAATTGTTTTAAAACCTACTTAGTAGAAAGATGGCTGGTAAAATAGAATTTAAGTCTTTTTTGTATGGCTTCAGCCAAGAACTCAAAAATCTGACAGCTAAGACAGGGATGGTAGGAGAGGTAACATAGAGAGATTGTTTAAAAGTATTAACAACACATTTTCCAGTGTAAGATTAATCTGGTGGTGAAGGTGATTTAAAATGTTAAATCATAACGACCTCGTATTATAGTTTACATTACCGTAAGTAATTTTTTAAATTTCAAATAATGATGCTCTATCAAGCCAGAGGTAAGGTTCCCTGGACATTTCAGAAGATGCAGTCTTTATCATCTAACCCCCTCCATGTCTTTATCGGCAAAGTGAAAAACAGCGTGTGCCAAGTGCGCCGCCCTGCTGGAGCTCTTCGCTTATTGCCACATCGAGGAGACAGCTTTCGGAGTTTCTAAGTGTCGTCTTCAAAACCCTGGTTTACTATCTTCTTTATCTTTAGTTATCCTCCTGGTTCATCCTACTGTTCACGGATTTTTCTGCCTTTCAGTTAAAATTTCCAAAAGATTTACCCGTTTTTATTGGTTCTCCTCACACATAATAATCAATTGGAGTATTGTTGCTTTACGTGTATGTACGTGCATGCGCATGTGTGTGCGTGTGCACATGCCTGTGCGAATGTGTGTGATGGTGGGGACCGAGAGCAGGGCCTTGCACATGTTAGGCAGACGCTCTACTACTGAGCTGCCACCTCATTTCTCTCCTTCCTCTTTATACCTTTTGTTTCTATTTCACTTAAGTTGAGAGATAATGACCGCATGTGAGAGCTCACAATATTAGTTACCGGAACCAAAGTGTGGAAACTCTGAAACACAAACATCAATTAGCATCCCTTATTTTCTTAAAGTTGCATTTCTATTAGCTCATTATATCCAAGATTGACTTTCATATATAAATTATAT
Source organism: Pachyuromys duprasi (assembly GCA_028658305.1). Lineage (NCBI taxonomy): Eukaryota > Metazoa > Chordata > Mammalia > Rodentia > Muridae > Pachyuromys > Pachyuromys duprasi. Next base: position 31,930,551 of record CM053763.1, read on the forward strand.
TTACTGTATATTCAGTTTGCTGGAAAACATGTGTTTGTATGAAAAGTAAGTCTACTTTTACAGTAAAGACGCGGCTATATCAAATGAGAGTGTGCATGCTCAAGGTGGTATGCTCACATACAAGAGCTAAATCTATCTGCAAGGTTGCCAACGGTTTCCTTCTCACTTTGAGGTGTGTGTGTGTGTGTGTGTTTTGCTGTTTACTTTAAAGTTTATCATTTATGATTAAGACTTATGAGGACCAAGCCTTTTGATAATATTGTTCAAATAACCATTCAAATTGTATTTCACAGATAATCTGCTTATATGTAAATGAACTTTCTGCTCTCTTGTGTTTAAAAAAAATCCAGTTAAGTCATTAAAACCATACTAAAATACAGTGCACATGTAATTTAGAGTATTAGAACTCTTTAGAATCAGGAACATACACTTGAGTTTTAGACACACATAACTGCTCCGAGTTTTTAATGTCTCCTTTATTCGAATACTTACTCCATTCACATACAACTTGCATTCACATTGCTTCAGGTTTTTCAAGCCCAGTTTTCCTTATGTTGTATTTAATGTGCAAATCAATCAAACTATGTAGTAATGGAATTATTAACACTGATATAATTTGTCTACAAGTTGTGGGATCAGGGCTAGACTTTAAGCAAAAAGGAAAAATCTTCCATTTATTCAATATAAGGGAAGCAAGTTGTTCTCTCTCCCCGTCCATCTTCAAAGAACAGACAAAAAATAGCTTCAGTCTTGTTTGAAATCCTCATTTCGTTTTGTGACAATTCACAAAATTAGGCATTCATTTGAGATACAGATACTAACCTCCTTCAAAGCAAACAAGAAAAAAGACCCCATGGTGCACATCTGAATTGATATATTCTTTTTTAAGTCTCTTTGGTTCTTTGCACAGGAAGAGTAGGATTTTTGAAGGTGAAAATGGTGAGAAAACAGGTTCAAGATTATGAGTGAAGGATTGGTACAGGAGACATGTGGCAACTTAAGTTAGAAATGACATTGCCATGTCTTCGTTCCCATGCTTCAACAGGGCACTGATTGTATCAGTGAGCAAACTGCAAGCTGAATGCTGTATCCTAAGGGCAAACACAGTAGTACTGAAGAGTAAAGAGGACTTAGTCAAGGACTCCATTTTGACTGAAGTAGATTAGGTAAAAGTGGGTTTGGCAAGATCTGCATTTACTGCACAGTAGATTTCACAGGAATTGATATGTTGACAAATGGATGCATGCTTACAGAGAGTAGAAGCATGTGTCAACATCAAAAGCAATTTTGGCAAGTTAAAGCAAAACAGATCGGTCTATAGGATGGAAAATTACCCTGTGTACTTGGTCTCAGCAACACAAAGTGAAGTGAGCTGAGCGACAATGCTTGTAGTCATGGATATCCAGAAATTTTGGCTGAGTAACTACAGCTTGTTTTATATATATCTATATATGTATGTATATATCTATATACACATATGTATCTCTATATATGTATATATATGTATATATGTATACATGTATGTATATCTATATACCTATAGGTATATATATATAGGTATATATATAGGTATATAGATATATGTATATAGAGATGTGTATTTATAGTCATTTCCAGTTCATCTTTTATACTCCAGAGTAGATGATAGTGCACTGAGGTGGGCACCATTGTGCTATGCAGGCTTTGCATATCTTTTCTAAAATCAGCTCATGACATCACCCACCAATTCCTTAACTAAGGAAGATAGGTTGCCTCTGATCATCTTGAAGAGAGTAAGGTAAAATTTATGGGAAAAGATAGAATCTTGAGCAGCTTAAATGGTGAAAGACAAGTTGCTCAATCCTTGCCCCAACTCTGATGGCCTTATGCTTCAGGCCTGGCAGGTTGTCCCTGGGGTTTTTCTACTTGTCCTTTGTAAGATTCTACATGCAGGAGTGAAGATGCTAGTAAACAGACAGGAACTGAATTTAAGTGTTTACTGAAACTCATTTTCATGCTTTAACATTTTTCTCGTTATGAATATGTGTACATACAATGTATGTGTGAGTGGCAGATTGCAGGGCTCCACAGCAGGCATGTGGAGGACTTTTGGGAGTTTTTCTCCTGCCCATCCTGCCTTCCAGACATCAAACTCTTGTCACCGAGCCTGTTCAGCAAGTGCTTTTACCTGCTCAACTATCTTTTTGACTGCATTTTTACCATTCATAAACTTTATCTTGTAGTATATTCAATTTTTCCTGGCTTAAATACAAATAATTTTTCGATGAGAGACTGAGCGGACTTAACGTCTTTCACTTGAAATTACTACTTGGCAAATATGTGTTATGGGTCTTATATAATTGTACTTTTACTTACTGAATTTTGTATTGTCTGCATATAAACTGTCCCCAGAGAAATAATCTAAGCCTCTTGCAATTGGTTTATCCTTTCAAAACCACCAAGGCACACTTTCCATCACTGACATAGCTGTGTTCACAGATATAATCCACATTCTACATTGAAGTCCTAGAGTTAAAAAAATTAAAGTTGTAAATGCATCAAAAAATTGCACAAAACAATTACAATTTAGTTAAATTGCTCCATCCGAACTAGTTTATACTTCCCCAGTGAAGTTCAAAGCTCTAAAGCATTTTGCGCGTTTCCCCAGGCTTATTACAACTTGAAGAAAGAAAATTTTTATTCCCAAATGTACTTTGACATTTAAAAATTAGAAGAAATATTGCTCTCTAGATTTATCTCCTGTGTGTGTGTGTATTTCCTGGCAGTTTTGAAAACACAATATATTCTGTTTCATCTCCACTAACCCATAATTGCAAACTAAAAAAAAAAAACACCTTATTTTCTAACATATTAAATGTTGATTAATCTCTCAGGAATAGGCTTATATTAACCTAGATCAAAAGAAACACAGAAATTGTATTAATTTCCAATGAGAAATTTCACAATCATAAGTACTCTCCAAGGAGCACATTTGATCTTTATAGATGAGCTTTGTGATGGACATAGGATGAGAGTGAAGGGGCTCTGCGTAAGTGCTTCTGAAGGTCACTATGGGTGAATCCTGTCTTCAAGAGGGGTAGAATGCCCCAGGATCATGGGGTGTTTTTCTTGGCCAGTTTTAAAAGAGACATTAACAACACAATTCACCTCACAATTCATGCCCATGTAGGCATTTTTCCTTTTTTATTGGATAAGTTTTTTGTCTCCTTAAAACCTTAGTTTTTAAAATTTTAGTATGAAATGATCGTGTTTATTTATTTTAGTATGCTTGTAGTTGAGTTAGAGTTATATCACTTTCCTTTCTCCTCCTCCCTACAGTCTCTCTGACTTACCATCCTTCTAACCCCTCCAATGTCTCCTGCCACTTCGAAGTTGGTAACCTCTTTTTCTTTGTGTTGTATGTAGGTATCTATGTGTGCATGTATATGTATATATACATGCTGAGTATATATATTTGTTGAATATATACAGATATTGACTATATATATGCAACAGTCGAATTTGTTTTTGTTTAGTAACAATCAGTTTTTCTCTCCTATGCTAGTGCTAGTGTAATCTGTTTTGTTTCTGTTCTACTGCAGAGGGCAGTATGATTCTCCTTAGGTTCACCAGAGCATCGCTGATCTTTCGTATTCTCCACAGTAAATCCATACACAAACGTACACACACTCAGACCCCTTTACATTATCCATTTATACACAATGAAGATCAGGGCATCTCCAAATGATGATGTATTCTTTATGAGTTACTTTATAATTTATACCATTCTGTGTGAGGAGACTATATTTAAATATTGGTAATAGAGCTAAGTCTCTTTTAGCTGGTTGCCATTTTCATAGACGCTACATGTTTAAATAGTTCACTAAGACTTTAGGAAAACCAGCAGCCTACTTCCCTCAGCCTCTCCCTCCCCTGTTCTTTCTGCCTCACAGCAATTTTATTCATGTAACTGTGGCTTATTTGTTTGGTACACATAAAGTCCCTAGATCATGGGGAGAACTTTCAGTTTGTCAGTTTTAGCTCCTGTCAGTTAATTTCCAAGTCTAAAGAACTGAGAGTTAACTCTTCCCTTTACTGAGTCCAATCCAATTCCCCTCGTACAATCATGTTGTTATTTGGTTAGATCAGTATCATGAATTTAAGTTATTATACTATGTTCAAGGCCAGTATCACCTGGAGTTACACGTTATTATAATTGTCTATTTAATTCATTTTCTGTTGATTAGTAACTGATTCGGTGGCCAAGTCTTGTTTAGGACTGTCTGCATCTTTTTCAAAGACTTACGATCACACCCATTTAATGTAATTTGGACTTGCAGCAGGGTTTGGGAGTTGGTAACACTCTACAGAACAGACTGCTTATCCTTTACCACAGGGGGAATTGTCAGTTGTCGTACGGAAATCCTGTCTCCATCATCAGCAGAGACTCTCAGCTTCTCCTATGGTATCTGGGTCTTTTTTGTCCTACCTCTCATTTCTTTAGGCCAGTTTCCCTGTCTTGTATGGTATAAATGGTTTTCTTTGATATGGTTTTGAGGTAATTCTAATTGTAGATGATGAATATGGAAAGGAATAGCAGTCACTGCGGCATTAGGATTTTTGTCTCCCTTTCCCCAGGCTTGTAAGATTGACTCTCCCAACTCCTTCATTGTTTCCATTTTCATGTCTGATTCTTACTGGGTCATTTTAGCATTTTAACTCATATTCTTAAATTCTCAGAATATCTCATAAATGTTGTTTCTCCTTCTTCTCTCTCTTTCTCTCTGTGTGGGGGTGTGTGTGAAGGGATAGTGAGTGTGGCTAAGTGACCTCTCCAGCACCCCCCCCCACACACATCCTGCTCTCATTACCTTGCATGATCATTTCCTTTGTTACTTGAAGAAATATCTGGAAAAATTCCAAAAAGCTTTGGCTTAACACTAAGACCTTCTTGACCTTCCTTGATCCTAGCTAAGGATCTACATATTCTGTACCATTTAGTCTGTTACTTTTTACTTTTTACAACTTTTTATGTTCTTGATCTTTTGGTTCTGCTCATTAAAGTCTAATAAGTTCATTGAAGTATTATTCACGTAGAACAAACTACACACATATAAAAGCTATAGTTTAATTTCATTGGCAAATAAAAATTATGTATATTAAGTATAATATATTTTGAGACATAATGACTCATTCAAACTAACTATGAAAGTATTAAGTTAGATATTTTTTTGTGATAAGAACTTAAAAACTACTCTCTGGCAGTTTTCAAGAATATAGTTATCAGGTTGTCCAACATGTCTGTGGAATTCATTTCTTTTGTCTAACTGAACTTTTATGCACTTTGATCAACATTTCCCTTTATTCTCATCCATACTCTACAATCTCCATTCTATTGTCTTGTCTCACTAGGTCATTTTTGTATTAGGTATGTGAGGTCATTTAGTATTTAACCTCTGTGCCTGTTTTATTTCACCTAGGGACTGTCAAAATAAAATAAAATAGCTATGTCTTGTGTTCATTTTAGCATTATTAGGATAACCATGGCATAGAATCAACCTCTGTATTCATTAATAAAATAAAGAGACTGTAACACACATACCCAAAAGAGTTCTAATCAGTTTTTAAAAATAAGGGAATGGTAACATTTTCAGCAACCTGGGTGAGCCTGGATGTATTATGTGAAGAATATATTTTGAAGTTTTATATATGTATATTCCTGAAGATCTGTCACTGTAGTCAATATAATGAACATATTATTCATTCATAAAAAACTTTTCTCTTGACTTTTTGTTGACCTGTCATCTCCACACAATGTGATTTGCTTTATGTAACCATGTTTAGCTTACACATTTTTTGAAGTTCACATAAATGGAATTATACAGTATGTGTTGTTTTCATGTCTGGCTTCTTTAACTATGGATAGTTATGTCAAGATTTATATGTAGCATACACCAGTAGTACATTCTCAGCACATGTTAAATGATACCCTCTCATTAGCATAAATATATTTGTTGATATTACATTGTTTACAACTTTGGGCTATTATCAGGAAAGAAGCTTATGGTTGTTTGTATTGGGACCTGGAAAGAGAGTTCATTGGATATTGAGTGTTTGCTGCACACGCATTAGGACTTGAGTTTGGATCCTCAGCATTCATGTCAAAAGCTAATCATGGCCGTCCACATCTGTAGTCATGGCCATGCACAACTGTAACAGTGCTTATGGGAACAGACAAGGAATAGGGGCTGGCAGCGTAACTGAAGAACAGAGAGCTCCAGGTTCATTGACAAGACCTTGTCTCAAAGGAATAAGGCAGAGTGATAGAGGAAGATGTGTGGCAGCCTCTTCTGGACCCTACATAGATGAGGGATGAACATACATGAGTACACACATGACACACACTTTGTGTGGACATATTTTTATTTCTCTTAAATATGTAAGAGTCGGTGATACAGTGGATAAAGATTTTATAATTAATGAGTCAGCTATAATTATTTATAGTGGCTCTACCATCATACATTCCTTCTAGCAGAGTGAGAGGTGAGGTTGTTTTATAGACTTTCTGGCATTCAATATGATTTTGTTGCTGTTATTGTTCTACAATGTAGTAGTATCAATGTAATTTGAAGTGCATTTACCTAATAGCTTCTGGTATTAAGCACAATTTTTTCCCCTTGTGCAGTGTCCTTAACCTTTCTATGGTGAAGCATTTGTTCTGGCACTTTACCTCCTCTCTTATTGTACTGCTTGAGTTCAATTTGGAGATAATGTATTCTGCATACAAGCTTGTATCAGATACATGATTTGACCATTTTTTCACAGCCACCAAACTCTACCTTTTCACTTTCCCCATGGTGTCTTTGGAAGAGCAACTATTTTCTATTTTGTTGAAATCAGCTTCTCAGTTTTACTGTTTTGGATTCTGCTTTTTTTGTGTGATATCCAAGGGGAAAATTGCCTTAGCTACAGTTGACAACTAGATTATTCTTCAAGTAAGAACTTGGATTTTTTAAAAAATTACGTCTACATTTAGTTAATTTGTGTAGCTAATAGATGTTAGAGTCATTTTTCTGCAAGTCAAGTTTTCCATGACAGTTTATAGGAAAAGCCTCCCCTTTTATACATTGGTTGGGCCTGCTCTCTAGAGATATACAGGTTATCCTATTCCCCTCTTCTGTCCAGTTGGGTCATGCACATTCAGTTTTACACTAAATTCACACAGTTGTGATTACTTTACCATCCTAAGTTGGAAAGAAGACCATCTTAATCTTTCAGATTTTCTGGAGAAGTTGATATAAAAAGGTTGCAGAATTTTCCAGAGAATTCCTGAACTTGTAGTTTTGGTGAGAATTTTAAACTTTCTTTATATTCCATTTCATCAATTTTCTTTCTTTATGCCATCTGCATTGGTATTAACACACCTAATAGTCTTCTATTTTCTCAAGTTAGATATCAAAGTCTGGTATGAAACATTTATTTTTAAACAGAGGCTTTTAGTGTGATGCATCACTCCCAAAGTTTTGCTTTTCAACCTCTCACATAGGTACTTTTGGTCCATGAGCTTTGCTTTCCTTCATCTAGGCAGCAGAATGGCTGTATTGTAGGACCACAGGCATCTGATAATCTGCTCATTTCTGTCACTGTAATTCTCTTTTTATCTTGAATCATTTTGCTTTTCTTTTTGTCTTTTAGTTCTTGTAGTTTCTCACATAAAACAAAGTACCTAATTTGTTGTTATTCTCATTCATCATGTTTTGTATTATTTTCATTGAAAACTCAACCAATCTTATTTATGTTTTATATGTCAAATATGTACTAATATAGTTATTATAATTATTCTGTGGTTATCATGTAATTATAATATCTATGCTAATTTGATTGATATTTTTGTTCATAATAAGTTACATTTTCTTGTTTCTTTCATGGATGCCAGATTGTACATTTACTTATTAGATGATCCAATAATTTTTGGTCTAATCAACATTTTGCTTAAGGGACAAAATTTAATTACTTGGAAATATTTTGATATTTTAAGTCGTGTTTTAAAGATTTCTTTTAAAGAAGAACAGAATAGCAATAGCATTAAATCTAGTACTGTTCTCCTAACAGAGGCAAAATCATTCTTGCCCAGACCCCAAGAAGGATAAAATTTCCAGGATGCACTGAGGGAACTGACAATATTCTTGGCTCAGTGTGAGAAGGAACACTTAGCTCCAACAAACAGCTGACTATGTTTCTGGAGTTTTCCTTGCATTACAGTTTTAATCAGAATCTAGCTAACTGCTGTCAGAGGGATGGCTTCAGCTCATCTCTCCAGGGCACATTGCCTTTGATATTCTGGCCTTTTAGGCCTATGCAGTAAGACTTCCTTCCTTCCTTCCTTCCTTCCTTCCTTCCTTCCTTCTTTCCTTCCTTCCTTCCTCCCTCCCTCCCTCCCTTCTCTTCTTGTTCTTGTTCTTCTTGTTGTTCTTCTTGTTCTCCTTCTCCTCTTCTTGTTGTACCCGTTGTTCTTGTTTTTGTTGTCCTTGTTGTTCTTCTCCTCCTCCTTCTCTTCCTCCTCTTCCACAGCCTGTAAACTGGGAATTTTAACCCAGGGCAGCCACTGGCCTCACCTCAATTCCTTTTTGTGATCTGTCTCTTAGGGATCACTCCCTTTGTGTTTTTATTGTCAATTCTATTGAAAGTTGATGTTTAAAGTGTTTTGTCTGTTCCGGTGTAGAAGGCATCGACTAGTTTCTGTTATTATATCTTAGTAAACTAATGTAGGAATCAAATAGTACACTCTTAAAAAGTATTTACATTATTATTTTAATGATATTACAGTGACATGTTAATAATCTTTTGTGTGTGGGGAAGCCAGAGGTCAAAATTAGCTGTCCTTCTCAGTCTCTCCCCACTTTACTTTTTGAAGCAGGATCTCTCACTGAGGCAGAGCTTCTTGAGGTGGTGGAGCTGGCTGGCCAGTAAGCACCCAGTCAGTATCAATCTGTTGTGGCTTCTGACTCCCAAACTGTCTGCAGTACCCCATAAGATCCCAGCCTTTGATGTGAATGCTGGGTTTCGCATTCATAATTTTCCTGCTCCTGTGGCAGGTTCTTTACTCACAGTCTCTTTAGTCCTCCATAATGTGTTTAAAAAACCATTATTTGAGAATTCCATACATATTCAAAATATAATTGGACTATATTGCTCCTCCTCTTCCACCCCCTCACAGAATCCCTCCACCCCATCGTCTTCCCAACTCATGCCTGCTTTTCAGAGCCCACTCAGTGCACTCAGTGTATGCAGGGATGTAAGGCTATCGTCTGGAACTTGGAAACCCACAAGGGCCCACTTTGCTGATAACAACAAACCCTTCTTAGGGCAGGAGTCCCGCTCTTCCACTTGGAGTGTGTGTCCATGAACCTGTTCTCATCTATGCTGAGATTTTGACTGGCTTAATCTCATGAAGGTCAAACAGTACTGCTGTGAGTCCATGGTGCAACCTTACTGTCACGTCGAGAAGATGCTGTTTAACAGCATCCCCCGCAGCCTGTGGCGCGTATAGTCCTCCTCGATGTCCTGCGGCACATAGACGTGTGCTAGAGATGCCCCATTTAGCGCTGAGCACTTCACAGTTACTCATTTTCTGTCGGCTTCGAGTCTCTGTACTGATCATCACCCTCTGCAAAATGGAAACTTCTTTGATGAAGGCTGAGAAATACGATTTGGTGTTTTTAACAGCTGATAATTATAATTTCAACAAAGGCAAGTGATGGTATGGTACAGTATATATGGAACTAAGTGCTCATTGTCAGAGCACTTAGATCATTGTGCTAGAAAGGATGTAGATACAATAGCAAGAATATCTTTTTCTGAAATCTCCCATGAATTGGCAGGGGACTTTTGAAGCTTTCTGTCCATACTGAATTTTCTTATTTACCAAATAATGATAATAATATCAATATTCATATAATTGTGATGGTCACTTGCTTACAATAGTTTTCAATCTGCTCTGAAGAAAATCAACATTGCCTCTAATTAGACAATTTCTTTTAAAATTTTATGGTTTAGTTTTATAACATGTCTATTGTAAGTAAGTATTTTTTACAGTACTTAGTTCATGAATATTTACTACTTTACTTACATCATTCACAGAAAATGCCTAAACTATGAAAACACTGAGAGTTTCAACAGATTATAGATCACTATGTAACTAATATTAGAAAATATTTGTATGTTTAATTCATCTAGAATTACCTACCTTTCTCTTTATGCACACATCTTCTTATCTTTCATGACTTTTCTACATAATTCAATAAGGTTTAAATTAAAAATGAAATAGCATGAAACAGCATTAGCAGAAGAGTTTTGCCCCATGCTTTAATGACAGACATTTTTTACAGTATTGATTCCAAACTGTGGAAACGCATTGCTTTTAAAAGCATAACTTCAAACACAATACTAGATTTGTTTTAAATGTAACTTTGGAATTGCTGAGAAGAATCCTTTTCCCATTTACATCAAAGATGAAAGCTGATATGTGATAATGCTCAGGCTACTTTCCTGTCATCATAATTGGACTGTTCACCAAACTGAATTAACAACAGAGGGATGAGTAGGGAGACTGCCCATTAATCCCTTCCTACCTATCTACCAGTGGTACAAACGTGAGATTGCAGTTGATGCCATCACAGTACTTTTGCTTTCATTAAATGCCATGTGCATTTATGTTTTCATGAGAATATATTATTGTAAGATTATGGAATACATTTACTCTAATTTAGCAAACAGGAGTAGAATTTTGACTTGGTAAGATTTGTTCAACGTTTTATTTGTTTAAATTCATGTTAGTGCTGAAGATCTGTCATAGCCAGTTTTGGAATCTGGTATGTGGGTGTGACAAATCGGATCTGTGATGCGGGCGTCATTAGTAGGGTTTCCAGATAAAATAAAAATGCTTAGCTATATTTAAAATTCAGATGAACAATAAATAATTTTGACATATATATGTTCCAACAACATTTGAAAGATACACTAAAATATTCTTTTCAAAAATCTGAAATTCAAATGTATTTCTGTTCGTTAGTTCTGGCAAACCTGCTATTCATCAGTCACAAGTTGAATGTCAACTCCCATTTCACTAGCCATTATAGACCCAGATTTAAATTATTCTCCCCAAACTAAATATATCATTGTAATTTCAATACCTCTTCAGATAACTGTTTCTAAGTTTTTCTGCATCTTCTTTATTATTTTTATCTTTTTATTTTTAAAGATTTATGGTTAGGTGTGTGTGTGTATGTGTGTGTGTGTGTGTTTGCTACATGCGTCAGTGCTCTGAGCTGGAGTAATAGGCATTCATGAGCTACCTGATATGAGTGCTGAGAACCAAACCCAGGGCCTCTGAAAGAGCAGCACACTCCTAACTATTGAGCTATCTCCCTAACTCATGATGTGTTTGTTATTGTGATCCTTGATTCCCATTAAACCAGCTATGTTTTCATGTGATTTTTCAGCTAGGCACTAACATTCCAGCTAAATGGATGTTTCGGAAGTATACAGTCCTTAATTCCAAATATTCCTCTTTCTAACCAACCATTCTGCTTTTCTCATCTAGCTCTTAGAATATCCTAACTCTAACATTTGACTTTTACTTTTAAAATAAATTAATGCCTCACCATTGTTTTGTCATTCAGTGTGCCTCATAGTCCTTCATGGTATAGAACTGCTGTTACATGAAGCAGATGATCTGGATTTACAGAGCCTCATTGCGCTTTTACAATTTGCTAGCTGCAATCTTCATCAGATTACCATGTTTTTCAGCTGCAGATCTCTGTAAAATAAAAACAGTAATGAGACATGTCACATAAGGAATTGTTATGGTTAACATTGTATGTTAAGCACAATAACAATTTCTTTCTGGTCCATGATGTGCATTATAACATTAGCTTTTCTTATCCTCCTCCTCCTCATCATCACCATTATAGCCATCAAACAAGGCCTAAATTCCCTTATACTTTCAATCATCTGTCCATCAGACCTATTCATTTTCTACTGTACTTTGAGCATGAATATTTAAAAAATTTGCTTTTGGCAAATAAATATGAACCTGGCCTTGGCACCCTATACTGCCCAGCACTCAAATTGTATGGCAGAGATCCAGTCAACCTCCCTTTCATGTTTTTCTTGTGTCACCAGCTTTGGTCATCTCCTTTTGCTTTGGATCTGCTTTGCTGAGTAAATGTAGATAGATAAAAGAAAACTTCCATAGACTTATTACTTCGTTTTCATGCTCAGAGATACTCTGCAGCCACTGGCTCTTCTCTGTTGGCTCCAAATCTACTCTCGTTTGTCCATCACCTTACCAATTTTTGCATTTTATCTCGTCTCCCCCCTTTTATATGCTGAACACCTGAGAGACACAACAAACTATCATGTCCAAATGCCATGTTTCTGAAATAATTTTCCTAATCTTTTTGGCTTCTAGTCTGAAAAAAGTAAATGATGGAAAGAAATGTTGACAAAAATTCTGGGAAGAATTAAATCGATAATTCATGAAAAGCACTGATAATCATGTTTTATGCAAACAGTAACAAATAATTATAGCTACTTTTAATCCATCAATACATCTTTCCTCCTCCATGAAATTGACTCAGAAGATGCTAATATAGACAAAAGCACATAAGATATAAATTATCACAGGCTTAAATATCATCAGGTGTACATCAACACAAAGCAAAACATACTGTACTAGACTTGCAGAAAAACTGCTGTTTTTGAACTGATTGTGTAACACCCCTTTGAAAGAGACCTAGAATAAAGAAAGGATGATGCTTAGCTGTACTGAAAGTGTAAGGAATCTATTAAATGTCTTCCACATTCATTCATTCAATACTGAAAGACTTGTTATCATTATATCAGTTGGAACTATGAGTCTGCTACAGTGCTTTCACGTAAAAATGAGAGAAACACGCAAATGGCTGTAAGCGCAACCATGTTTTTCCTTTGGATAATCCCTATTGGATTAAGTTATAACAAGCACCACTTTTCCTTTTTAGTACTATATGATGTCAACATTTTGGAGTCACTGAAAAAGAAACATTGAAACTCACTGGATTAAGTTAGTCTTTTGCTCATGTTTCTTCACACAGTTTCTTACCTAACTGGTAAAATATAATCTGGTCTCATTTGCATGGAAGTACACAGTATTTCTCAGTGCAAATAAGTACAGAAAAAGAAACCCTCTTTATCCTACTTGAATAGTTTACATTTGGCATCGCAGCCTGCACAGGCATGTGGAGTTAGCGTATGTGTGCTCAGAATGTTAGTCATGCTCACAGCCGGAGTTTTTACCACAAAAAGATAACTTACACCGTTCCTTAACCTCAAACATGCTTCCCAAATAAGAGTGGGGAATGGAAGAACATTTTGTATGTAGAGTAGCCTTAGAAAATAAACTATTCTGATAAATATTTTATGGTAAATAAATTGTAAGTAATTATGTCAACACTTGCGCTTATAACTGTGACAGGAAACTATTTCAAATGATTTAAATTTCATGTTCAAGGCATGTAATAAATGTATTATACAACTGTAGTAGAAATAAATGTATTTGAACTCATTACATTGCCATTGTTATTATATACAATAAGTATCTCAAGTATTTCTTATACAAATTCTTTGTAATTAGAAATAGGTAATCATTATTTGTCTGGCTGGTAGCTTATGTCAGTGGCTATATTTTAAAAAAATCCTTTAGCCTTTTATTTGTAGTGTGAGGCATCTATTATTAATGAAATATTGGAGTTTTTTTTCCCTTGAATTGTCTTGAAAGAATAGTGTTCTCTTACTTGGAAAAAAAGGTCTTTGGACAGGAGTATTCTTACAGGAAAATCATTATATCCACATATGTTCATAAGATATACTATTAGACTTAGCAGTCCCATCACACGTGAGCTCCAGATAGTGTTGCTTTAATGCATTCCCTCACTACTTTGATAAAAGCCTCACGATGTTACCAGTAGTTCTTTGATGATTTCCTCTGATGTTACAGTACCTCTCTTTTTTTTCTTAAAAAAAAAATCTGTTTTGCATAAACATGAGAAGTCAAGGCAGTTTGAATTAACGAGTAAAGATATTCAAGTTTTAGCAACAAGAATACATCTATTTATAATCAATTCTCTCCCACATTGTAGCTATCTCTTTCTCAATGTAAGAAAATTTTATCTTATATCTCCAGAAAGTATGTACAATTAGTTTAAAAAAAAGTCCAAATATGTCATTCGAGTTTATATTTTTGTTCAGCAGTGTACTACTGAATTAATGAGATTTTTAATGGAATTATGAAAGAGGAGAGTCAAATTGACCTAGATATTGACTTATTCTGATTCACTTCTCTGTCACCCCATCTCTCAAACTAGCTCTACATTCTGCTTGATGACTGTGACTGCTTTTTAAAAAAAGTTTAGTTTTTAGCTTCCAGGAACTCTCTGGAGATTATGTGTAATAAAACACCATTGTAGGTTATTTATTCCACCCAGAGCTAAGTTTAACATTTCTACTGGGGTAAATTGTTAGCAAATATTTGTCTATTTTAACCCTGAAATTGGCCTTCTATTAAACATGTCCTATTCAGAATTGAACACTACTGCCCCCAAACCGCTAATTCATTACTGATACTGAAGGCTGCCTACTACATATGGCTTCTCTTTGTTTCAACATTTGGTCATAGTAAGGTACACTGTATCTCCCTGAGCCAACATAACCTATTTAGTTTCTTCCTCATCATGTATAATGCAGCTCATCCAATGCTTATGCTGTATTATATATTTTTAAAGCTATGAATGTTCCTGCACTGCTCTATTCTAGGAAAGAATGCCATTCTGCCGACTCTCTGTGGTACCTGTGGGATTACACTTTCCCCATTGTGCTAAAATGTCATTTTCACTCTTCTTCCTGTACGATGTGAATTGATGATCCAGACATCTAAAATCTGACTGTGTCTGATATTTCCACCCTGTTTTTTCCCCCTTAAAATGAAAGTTACTAGGTTTCACTCCCACCTCTGTCCCTCCTCTGTCACACCTGTTGTCATTCTCTTCTACCAGACTGGAAGCTTTGTCTGCAGCAGAAGGGGAACATTTGTAGGTCAGCACGTTGAGAGTTAGAGGGGTGCCTATTCTTTATTTTGGGAACTGCCTTATCTTGTATTGTCCTGGAGAGGTTAGAGGCACCAACAGCCAAACTGATTGCAAGTGTTCAAGTGTGCACAGGAGCGTGTCTTTATTTCAGAGATTTCATCCAAAATACAGAAAAATCATAAAGAATGTAAAACCTGTGGCATTTGTACTTTTTAAAAGCTCTATCTGCTTTGTATTATAACTGCTTTGTGTTATAACTGGACAGTGAAGTACAATTTTCTACATGCTTAGCAAGGTCTAGACATAGAAGCAAAAACTATCTCTTATGAGCACATCATTGCTTGTTAGGGCTTTTCAAATAGTCTTATCAAAGTCACCATGAATAGTCAATTTTCTCTGGTTTAAAATGGAAGTTCTTCAGTAGGCCTAATTTTTCAATATTCTAATTCGTTAACTTCTAAAGTTAGTTGCCTGATCTCAGTTTGCTTTGTTCCTTAAACCACTGAATATTATAGCACATACAAGAGAAAGCTCCTGGCAGTCAAGACAGATGTCCTACTTGCTTGAAACTGGAACTATTTTGATAAAGTCATGCTTCTATTCTTGATATTCTTCCTTCCACCTTTTTGACTATCCTTCCCCCCACCCATTTGCCTTCTGGGCATGATTAGTTGTGCCCTACTTCCTCATCTGTTATCACTAGCAAAGTGAAAGGATAAACCACAGGTTAGAATGCACATGTTTTATATTAAAAGATAAGGTCACTCACATATCAACCAAATCAATTAATATACTTAATACTTGTATAGGCTCACCTGCTTATTTGTACATTGGGAAAATATTTCATTTTGCAGATTTAATGGATCCTATTGGTCTTTGTGTGAGGATAGGAGACAGAATTTTGGGACAGTTGAATTGCATAATGGACAATCGAGGATTAGCTTTTCCTTGACCTACCAAATTCATATTTGTATTCTACCAAATACAAATCCCTTAAAAATTTCTGAGCTATGAAAATATGTATCTCTTTTTTCTATTTTAACTGTTTTGCATATAATGAAATGTAGTATTAATTTTTTACCACACAGTGTAAGAGTGTCAACATTCTCCAAGTTCCATGCCATGAAGAGAACATGAAAATCTGTGGTTGGACCTCGGAGCCCAATCCTAAATTCTAACGAGAGAGCTGGTGAAATGATGTGGAAAGAGTAAGACACTTTTCAATAGTCAGGATGATGGCGCATTGTAGGTTATGACAACATATTTAGATTTTCCAGGTTCTATGTCTTTGATCCAGAAGCTCAAAGAAGACGTCGTAGTCTGTGCAATTTTGTCAATAATAGTCTTTAAAATTGTTTTAATTTTGACAATATTTTAGACGTATGGATTTCATTCTAATCACACTCATACCTCCCATTTCTCTTTCTCATCCCACCATTCCTCTGACACTTTTACTTTCCTGCTTTCATGTTTTTTGTTTGTTTTGGTGAAGTTTTGAGCAGGTGGTCATAGTAGATTTTTTTTCTAAGAAGGGACTATATATTTAAAATGAGCATAAGCCAGGCATAGTGGTGTATGCTTGTAATCCATCACTCAGACAGGCAGTGTCAGGCAGATCTCTGTGAGTTTGAGGCCAGCCTGATCTACAAAGCAAGTACAGGACAGCCAAGGCTACATAGAGAAACCCTGTCTTTAAAAAAAACCAAAATAATAAAAAATAATAATAATATAAAATAAAAATGAACATATAAAATTCATCCAGTGCTCTTAACTACTGAACAGTCCCTTCAGTTCCAGTCTGACTCAATTTTATACTCCTCTGAAATATATGTATGGAGATTTTAATTGTAGTTTGATCTCCAATGGATGCTACTATCACGTTCAAGTGTTTGGCGTCCTGCTTCCTCCCTTCTTTCTACAACTCTTCTCTGATCTCTCTCTCTTATCTCTTATTTTTAATTTTTATAAAGGATAATAAAAAGTTTATAGCTTATTTGATGCACTAAGTTTGTTCATTAATGACATTATAGAAGAGCCGTGTTTTGCTAAACATGTAATTTCTGGGAACAAGTCAGATTGTCATAGCCACTGTTCCAAATAAATAAATCAAGTTTCTCTTCTTAACTTCTGTTATGTTTACATGTTCATGTTTTTAGAAGAAGGTAGAAACATGCGAGCTTTGAACAAGAAATGATGAAAATAAATGATGACTATCAGTTCAACAGAATCTTTGAAAGATGTTTATTATTTTCCACATTCTATGTCCTACCCAATGTGCTAAAATTATATTTGGAGATGAGTGTCTATCAGTCTAGGTCCTTAAATGGCCTGATGGAACAAAGCCTCTCCACCATTGCAAACACACACACACACACACACACACACACACACACACACAACGACAACAACAACAACAACAATTTTTCAAGTTCTTTCTTGTGACAGCATATTACATCCTCTTCTGTCTGACAGGGAATAATTGTTCAGTTGCAAAGGACTGTGGAAGACTTGTCATTTTTTTAATCCCTAGGGATTCACAGTGTCATTCATGTTAGATGCCATCTCATTTGGAACACCCTAACATTGCAAACAAAGACTATTTGCTTTTATTTATCTTACAGATAACATGTCAGGTTTTCATATATCATGCTAAATATAGATGGAAGATTGCTTGAGATTTTTTTTTATTTGAAGACTTTTGCATATAACACTTCTTTTTCAGTGCTGTTATCTTCTCTTCATTAAGGTCATATTAACTTCAAAATATAAATGCCATTGGGAGGGAGGATATTTCAATTCTTATTATTCATTTATTCCTTAGTGAATAGGGTATGTAATGAATTAGAGTATTTTTTTAATGGCTTTAGATAACAGAAAAAATGGAGAGCTAATAAGGCACCATGCCACCTGTCTGGAAAGAGGGAAAAGAACACAGAGATTGATCGTTAAAGACTAATTTTGTCTACTTCAAAAGTTTTAGTTGGAATTGGTCTTGTTTAATACTGTAGTGCATGTTACAATTAAATATAGGCTCTAGAGAAATCTTAACATCTTTAGTATTATAGAAAATTAATTTATATTTATGCCATATGGGTTTCTAGAGACTTATGTTCTTTAAAACTGAGTTTTTGGGGACAGAAAACTTTGGAAAGTCATTTGCTTATTTTGAGAGAGTGTGTTTTGCTTGTTTGATTTTATTGGATTCCCTTTTCTCAGTGAATCTCTAAAATTCCTCATCCTCCCTCTGGGTGACCTCAGATATTTTAAGGAGCCTCGTGTAGCCCTTAGGGCAGATTACAGGCCAGACTCTTTGCTGATAAGGAAACCAGTTCAGCTAGCTAGCTATACTTAGAAATGCCCCATCGTGACAAGGCTTAAGCAGTGACCTTCAATTGTACTTAGGATAATTGAGAACTGTGTTCTTCTTGGATAGGACCGGGCTACATGGAAAATGAGACACTCTGCCACTACATGTAAATCAAGTATCCCTGACTTCCTGACCCCCTGACCCCAGAAATCAAACACATTCACCCTTGAAATCTCTCCCATTGCCCAAGGGGGTGCCTGCTGCTGCCTGGCCCTGTGATACCATTAGCCTTCCACATGACCACCTGAGATGGTCATTGTCATTTATCTCCCACTGGCCTCATCTCACCAGGCCTGCCCTCCGGCCCTCTGGGCCTGGTACTGGACAGGCCTGTGTCTCAGCTGCAAGCTGACTAGGCATGGGCTTCCACCCGCATCTCTGCCGTGCTTACCACAGCAGTTTAACCAAGAGCTGTAACACTTTGGTATCGCCATAGGCTTTGGAACGCCTGAGCTTCCACTACCACCGGCGAGCTCATGGTAAAAGAGCTAAACTGTAACACTCTGGAAAACCATGTGTCTAGCACATGGGCCTTGCTCTAAAGCACTCTACATGCCCCAAGAGAAATGGAGTCCCATTTTCAGACTGGAAGCTGAGTTCCAGGCTCCTGCCAAAATCCAGGCTCCTGCCAAATGGAGAAAGACAAATATCCACTTCTGAAATTCTACAGTAATGTACATGCATGGAGCATGTGTGCAGTGGCAGTTCTGCGGACAGCATTTCTAGTTAAGAACGTCGTCATTACCTCCCCTATCAGTGGACTGAGGGAAGGGCATGGGAGGAGAAGACGGAGGGAGGGTGGGATTGGGAGGTGTCTAGGAAGGGGGCTAAAGTTGGGATTCAAAGTGAATAAACTAATAAAAATTTAAAAAAGGAAATTATAGAGAGACTGAAAAAGAATAAAATGAGCTGTCTTTTTCAAGAAAAAGAAAGAACACTTTGGCAAAGAAAATTCTAGTGCAATTTTAAAGGAATTTAAATGTTTACAAGTATTTTATTTACTAATATCCATAGTTTATTCATACTAGACCTAAGGTCAGATTTGTCATTTACCACTTTTCTTAGCCACGCAACATTTGGTTTTTTAACATATATAAAGAAAGAGATTTTATATTTCTAACTTCTCCAAAGTCCCAATGAAATCTAGCTTTAGAATGATATATTTTGGCTATTTTGGCCAGTGCTCTTATGTATAATACTAACCTCTCTAGACATAGCGTCTATTAACTAGTAACGTAAAACAAATAGTTCTGTATATTATATCTTATTTTTCAGCTTGTCTTTTGTGCTTATATTGACTTTGTGTTATGAGATTTATCTTTTCTTTTGCTTTAATGTTTTAGGACATTTTTTCACTCTTTTCAGTGCTTTATACTGTAGTTTTCAATAAAATAGCTAGCAGATATGTATGTATCTTTCCCTCTCTCTCCCTTACACACACACACATACAAGATGGGGTTCTTTTTTTAAGTTTTTTAATTAAATTCTTTATTAATTACACTTTATTCACCTTATATACCCCTGTAGTTCTCTTCCTCTCTTCCCAATCCCTCCTTTCCCCCCCTTCTGCACCCGTGTCCCTCCCCAAGTCCACTGATAGGGGAGGTCTTCTTTTCCTTCCTTCTGATCCTAGTCTATCAGGTCTCATCAGGAGTGGCTGCATTGTCTTCCTCTGTGGCCTGGTAAGGCTGCTCCCCCTTCAGGGGGAGGTGATTAAAGAGCAGGCCAATCAGTTCATGTCAGAGACAGTCCCTGTTCAAGATGGGGTCCTTATAGGCATAACCATATTCCATGAGCAAAATCATTTGTCAAGAAAAGGACTTTTTTCTAACGACATTTTGCTTTTCAGAGTTCACTGAAGGCCATTTAAAGTAACGGGAAATATGTTTTTTTTTCTCTTTCTTGGAGGCCTAACATGAAGTTTTCTTCTAGTAAAAATACTTCCAGAATCCATTTACAAAACTTTGCTAGCTGCCACATCATAACCAGAAACATTTTTAGGTAATTTGTTAATAATCTTAATGCCAACATCATTTCTTATTGCCCTTTGCCTTCATGGCCACTGCAGACCACATGCTCTTTTATTTTCATTTCTCACTTCAGTGTTCTCTTTCCAAAGGCTAACTGTAAAGAAGAAAGAAAACAAAAACAAAACAAAAAAATATCTCATCTGTACTAAATCATTGTTTTATTGTCATTAACTAATTTAAACCACGAGTGATTTTTGTTAAAAATCAACTGGCTTGGAGTTGTTGAAAGGTAAAAACAGTTTGTCTTTATACATGTATTGCCTGATATATGGCAAGCTATTATGGATTATCATTAATAAGATATAATGTTACTTTTTTACTACTTTTTGATGATAGAATTATGTCTAAAGTATGTACATCCTTTTATTTCAACAAGATGTGTACTAAAAACCCAATTAAAATGTACGTAACACATTAGAAAAAGTGTGTTACCAAACTAAACTTGTAGGTGACAAACACGTACGCCTAATGATGTTTGGCAATGCTTTCTAGCAGTTAGTTACAAAATAAAACAAGTAGATATCACTGGATGCATAGATAATGGCAAAAACATATTTTAAAAAACTAACAAGACACTTTGAGGGATTTTATTAAGTTAATATATATTCAATACATGGTTCAACAATTTAACACTTAAATACAAACTTATTTCTAAGCAAATTTCTATAGAAGAATATTGATATCATCCATTCCGATAAGTGTGCCAACTGGAAACATTTTTTTTTTCTGAGATGGGTTTTTTTCTGTCTAGTCTTGGCTGTCCTGGACTCACTTTGTACACTAGGCTGGTCTCAAATCTGCCTGCCTTTGCCTCCCTGAGTGCTGGGATATAAAGGCATTCATGATCATGACAGGCTCAGGTCGTTCTTTTGCTGGTGATTAAATTGTTTCAAAATGTGGTCTGTTGGAGCTGGAGAGGTGGCTCAGTGGCTAAGAGTGCTGTCTGCTCTTCCAAGGGCCCCGCGGTTAATTCCCAGCACCCCCATGGCAGCTCACAACTGTCCTCGCAGTTCCAAGGAATCTGACACCTTCACAGTAATGCACATAAAATAAAAATTAAATAAATTATTAAAAATTGTGTTATGTCCATACAATGGATCATTGTACAACAATAAAGACATCATCAGGCAAAATACTAAACCATAGAGAACACTTGAATGTGTACTTCAAGTTGAAAAATTTTTTTGAAAATTTCATACATGGGTATTGAATTTATACCATCTCTGCACTCTGTTTTCCATTTTCTTCCATGTCACTCCTTTCAAATTCATGACTTCTTAACTGTTGTTACATATGTTTATATAAATACAGCCAGTTGAATCCTTTTAGTGTTGTTTACGACTGACTACGATGGGGTAACCTTATGAGGAGGTTCATCCCTAAAGAAGATTGATTCTCTCTTTTTTAGCTGCTGTTAATTGCCTGCATTTCCTCATCTGGAGGATAAGGCCTTGTGAGATTTCTTCCCTCCTCATTGGTGTCACATTCATGTCACCTGGTGTTATCATGGTGCAAGTCTTGTGCAGGCCACCAAATTTTTGAAATTTCATGAGTTCAGCTTCTCTACGATATACAGAAGACAATATAATAAATAAATGAATAAATTAATAAGTGCTTCTTTAATAAGTACTTCTTTTTTAAATTGTACTCCTTTTTATGTGGAGGCTAATGTAAATAAAACTATGGATTGTTTTTATTGTATTTATTTATTTATTTAATAAATTAATAAATTTATTTATATAAATTAATAAATTAATTTATGCCCTGTCAGCATGTACACATATATGCCAGAAGAGGGCATCAGATCCCTTTATAAATGATCATGAACCACTATATAAATGCTGGGAATTGAACTCAGGACCTCTGGAAGGGAAGACAGTTTTCCTTTTTGACTTTTCTTTTCTTCTTTCTCTTTCTCTTTCTTTTCTTTTCTTTTCTTTTCGTTTCTTTTCTTTTCTTTTTTTTTCCTGGTTTTTGAAATAGGGCTTCTCTGTGTAGCCTTGGTTATCCTGGACTTGCTTTGTAGACCAGGCTGGCCTCAAACTCACAGAGATATGCCTGCATCTGCCTCCCCAAGTGCTGGGATTACAGGCATGTGCCACTGCACCAGACCAGGCCGTTTTCTTAGCTCTGAACCATCTCATACTGTCTTCTGCATGACAGGACTTATTCTAAGTAGTCACAGCAGCTGGGGTCAATGCCTGATCTCTGTTTCCGTAGAAATGTTGCCTTTTTGTCTTTGAAACAAATACTTTAAGAAACATCAAGTTATAAGGAAAAACATGTTTGAGTTCACATTTCTAGAAAGCTTCAGGTCACAATGATTTGGATTACCATGTTGAATCTTGCAAGGTGACTTGCAGAAAGAATCGCTCCCAGAAGACATGTGCTTCCTTCATGGCCAGAGAGACAACTCATAAGGACTCCAAAAGCATGTCTCCAGTGCCTAAAGGCCAGTAGGTCCTGCTTCCTCAAGTTTCCACTGTTTTCTAATAGTATAAGCAATACCCTTGTATCATAGTGAATGGCAGCTTACCTTCCAGCAGGCAGAGGTTTTGTTGGAGCCAAGGTGAGGCTTGCAGCTACAGAAGGGAAGAAGACCCTGCAGGTATTTCAATTTTAGTAATCAGGGAAAAGAAGGAAATAGAAGAAGACACCAAACGCCTGACTAGATAAAAGAATGTCTGAGAAGGATATTAAGAAAATTACATGAAGATGAAGGTAGTGAGGCCTATTATCCTGTACAATTAGGTTCACTGACACAGATGGAAGAGAACATTAAAGACTTATCAAGCATATACTGTTGAAACAGAAAATAAGTTGGGACTGAAAAATTGGCAGTACTGATAGGGGTATTTGAGGTGTTCTGGTCAAATGCTTTTAAATGCTTAACTAGAATGGGTTTAAGAGAGAACATAAAATGTGGCATCACATGCAGTGAGCGCAAACTTTTCTGGAGCTTTCGAATGGAGACAAAAAAATACAGGTGCTACTGTGGTCATCCATTCGTGGGTTATAGAAGTATGTCATTACAGTGACAAAACTGTGACGTCATGAATGCTATGTACCCCCAAAGTGCAAAATGTTTATTGTCATGTTCTTTATAGAAAAGATGGATCAAATAAAAACAACATTTTTGTTCTGAGTTGAAAATTAGACCAGTCTACTTGCTCCTAACTTGGGTTCATATTAGAATCATTTCAGTCTAGATTCTGTGATTTTAACTAGACACTCATATTTTAGCCCCTTACATTAATAAAGTCTGACTGGGCAGAAGGAAAGAAAAAAATACAAGTGATAACTGATTTGAGAGGCAGCATTGACATTCAAGAGGAAAGGTGTTTGTTGTTTATTTTCTTTTTAGTGAAGGAACACTATTTACATATTTTTTTCTGTCTAATCTGAGTGGGAAGACCAATTAATATTCTTTTTCAAGATTTAAACTGTCATGAAGTCTTTGAGAGCAAATTGAGGAATAGAAAAATTGCATTATGTAAAATTTGGGCAGTTGTCTTAAAGCAAAACTCAATCTATTAATATTTTCAAAGTGCAATTCTTAACTGAAAAGTGGGGAAGGTCAGGGTTCTGAAAAAACTTACTTGTAAAGCAGAATGTGTTGCAATAACTTTGGGGTCTTAGTCCACTGAGCTAGCAAGCACACACTGCCACTGTGAATTCCGGGGGAAAATGTTCATTATGGGGCAACGATGGCCTAAATGAGGGAGTCTTTCCTGAAGCTGCACCATTCTGGATAGTTTTGCTGGAATGCCCTCTCTCAAATTAGTAGCATATTTCTGATAAAGAAAGGAAGTCGCTTTCACGTGAAACTGCTGTGTCATTTCTTCTTCCTTAACTGAAATTCCAACCAGAGTTCAGGAAATGCCCTAATGAGTGACTTCTCTTTTCTCCTTCCTCAACTAACTGGATTCCAAACAGTTGTAACCATTCATTACTGGTGAACAGACCCCTGGCTTTTGTGCTTGTGTGATGGGACGAGGGACTGTTATTTGGAGCTGTTTGTTGTGATACGACACTGCTAGCATCCAGTCACTGCTGGTAGGTAACCAAACTGGACTGTTAATTTTCTGTGCTTTGAACAAATATGAAGACAAGTTCAACCAATACCTGTTCTACTTTGATATGTGCAGCTCACTTGTAATTAGGGGTTTCATCTTGTGTGATAACCAGGTATCAGGATGTTCGTGCAGGCAGACTATGATTTGCTCTAATGTGGATGAAATATCACTGGAATGCCATTACTGTCTTATTTTAATCAAGATTTAAAAATCACTGTTTTAGTTTATGATAACCAAGGGAATTTGTTTTCCAGGTTAATATTCTCAGATATTTATTAAATTGAAATATAATTTAACATTTTATCGTGTCATATGCTATTTTATGAGTAAATGTTAATGTCCAATTACATTTTAGCAATGTCTATTTTATTGGTTTTTAAAGATAAGAATATATAAGCTTTGTTTATAGCAGCAATAATACCAGACAGGATTTTAGCACGTGTTCTTTTCCTGAGGCTAGACTATGCTATTCTTTATATATATATACATATATATATGTATATATATAATTTTTTTTTTGTTTAGGAGATTTCAAGTACACGAAACCAGTAACTTTTAAAGTAATAACTTTAAATTGAAACAAATAAGAGTTACTATAAGGTCTTCACAATTAGGGCAGGGGTTATTTTTCTATATTTGCACAAATGTAAATATAGATGTGTAACATAAGTATATGCAGCATATTTGTTTCTGTGGTTATTCCATATTGTCAATGCTAGCTCAGGGATTTCATTATCAATAGACATTTTGAGAACAATAATGAGCCTGAGGTAATATTTAATTTTGCTTGAGTAGTTCATTGGTAATTTATTTACTAGACACTTCATTTAGTGATAAAGAGCTTGCAATGCCCTTGACAACTTTTTCCGTGTTCAGAGGCTATGTCAGCAAAGCGAGCTGAAACAGAATGGAGAGTTCAGCAAGATCATGAGAGAAGGCTGCTTCGCTTGGATCTTGCATGAAACTGATGGTGGCTAGACCCTTTCAAGCAGCTTTTGAATTAAATCTTCCCCATGTTTGGTGGAAGCAACCTTAAATAGGTCAGACTTGAGGTTTATACTTGAGTGTGTAAAGAAACTTTTAAAGCCATGAACTCAAAGGAATACATATACTCTTCATTGTCTCTTTCCTGGGTTTTGATTGTTACTTTCTCATCTTTGGTGTCTTTGTGAAGCAGCAGAATAGTGTAGTGGATGAGTACATTTTGCTGAATTGAAACTTGGAAATTGATGTCGAAAGCAAAACTAGTTTTTTAGAAATTGACTCTAGTTAATGTCTTAGACGTGAGTATTTAAATTCTAACTAGCCAAGATACTTGCAAGATGTTTGTGTATAGTGCCAAAATATCACAAGCACACTTTTTAGGAATTGTGATTTGCACAGCAGAAGTAGAAAATGATTTAAATAACAGTACAGAGCAAAACAAACAAGCGAAAAACCAGTGGCTTGAATAGTCAGAAAGGCACAAGGAAAGCAGAACCGGAAAGAACAGACTGTCCTTGGTTGCAATACACTGGTGAAAGCTGCTTTCATCGGTATTTGATGTAGATACCGATGGAATACCTGTGCAAATCCTGGAAGTTCATCATTTTCCCACCCGTGTATAACTAAAACTATCTCAAGTCAGCCTTGCTGAACTCTCAGGGAGATCTTACAACGCCAGATTATGCCAGATTACAGAATGTAGTGTTGGCAGATCCAGAAAAGGGCAAAGTTTACAAACAAATTGCTATTGTCACCTTGAAGTTTGCAAATGTCATGTTACTAATGAATACTTGTTTGGCAACAAACAAAGCAGCTGCAGACAGTAAAATATGTTGTTACTCAGGTTTCACGTATAGTATCTATGATGATCTAACAGAGGATTTCAAGACATAAATCAGTAAGCATGGCAGAGGGAAAAATAAAATAAAACCAATGAAGACAAGATAAAAGTAGATTTGTAGGAGAGAGAGGAGAAAGTTAGAGCATGAACAAGAAATGAATCTACAAAACTTTCATTGGCACAGTCGTGAATTGCAAACTAGTAGTCTGTGAAGGTGGGTGGCAGATGTTTGGAGATGTCTTAGCGTTTGGCTGACCTCCCCTACCCCAGCTTGTGCATGCAGTTGATAGCTGGTCTTGTGATTCTGTGAAATTGGATTCTTTGGGACTTGGGAAATCTTGGCCATTTCAGACTAAAACAAGAGAAGTACAGAATGGAGGCAATTTATATTATAAAGTAAAACAATAGGGAAAGGCAGGTATTGAAAAGGTGAAAGTATTATGCAATTTCCTTTAGAGACCAAGGTTAAAAATAGACTTGCTGTTTGGGATGGTGGCAAATGTTTGTGACCCTGGCACGTGAGTGACAGAGATGGGAAGATCATGAGTTCAGATTCTAAGTCAATGTGGGAGAATAGGCAGTCCCTGTCCGCACTAGGAAAACTCTTGGAGAGAAAGCCCTGGCTACTGATTTTTAAGATTGCTCCCAGAGAAAACAGCAGATTGAGCCCTGTAACCCCAAAGACACATTAGTTTGCACTTTTTTAAATTTGTTCAGGATTAAAAGAAGAGGTGATATTAGATATATAATATAGGATAAACGACTAAAATCTGTACACCTAAGGAAGCTAATCAGGAAGAGGACTCTGGTTAAGATGCTCAATCCCCATTCAGAAAGGCAAAGAGGATGGACATCGGAGGAGGGAGAAAACAGGGAACAGGACAGGAGCCTACCACAGAGGGCCTCTGAAAGGCTCTACCCTGCAGCATATCAAGGCAGATGCTGAGACTCATAGTCAAACTTTGGGCACAGTACAGTGAATCTTATGAAAGAAGTGGGAGATAATAAGACCTGGAGAGGACAGGAGCTCCACAAGGAGAGCAACAGATCCAAAAAGTTTTGGCACAGGGGTCTTTTCTGAGACTGATACTCCAGCCAAGGACCACTCATGGAGATGGCCTGGAACCCCTGCACAGAGGTAGCCTATGGCATTTCAGTGTCCAAGTGCCCTCCATAGTAATGGGAACAGAGACTGTCTCTGACAGAAACTGATTGGCCTGCTCTTTGATCACCTCCCCCTGAGGAGGGAGCAGCCTTACCAGGCCACAGAAGAAGAAAATGCAGCCACTCTTGATGAGACCTGATAGACTTGGATCAGAGGGAAGGGGAAGAGGACCTCCCTTATCAGTGGACTGGGAGAGGGACACAGGTGGGGAAAAGGAAGGGTGGGGTTTGGAGGGGAGTAGGGAGGGAGCTACAGGAGGGATACAAAGTGAATAAATGGCAATTAATAAAAATAATTTAAAAAAGAGGTGAGAATTTGATGTTAAAGTTTCACCTGATGTATATTTTAGAAACTATAAGTGAGGTAATAAAAGGCATTCAAGGAGACAGAGGCGGTCCTCCTGTTGAATTCCCATGTTCTCATGTCCATTTCTGAGTTACCTGGAAGGGTTTTTTTCAGTCACCTCTTATGTTTATTGAAACATCTTTAGCCTGCCTAATAAAGACATTATGTTTTTGTTCTAGCTGCTTCCGTTAGACCAGACACTTCTGCCCGGCCTTTGACTTCCTCCAATATTTTTTTTTTCTTATGCAAGCATGCTTCTAGTGCTTAAAAGACTGTGTGCATGTGGATAAATATTTGGTTTTCTTAGTACTCAGACCCAAATAAGAACATGAGCCAGGACTTTCTACAGAATTAGGTATTGGCTTTCCTGCCTGCTTCTTACCAGTATGTTTGAGCATCTTCACACAGAGTTCTAGATCAGGACCTGAAATCCTGGAGATTGATGGGTGGCATACACTTCTTCTCTTTGCTTAGAGGTTCTGCAGACACAAAGGTTTTTGAAACTACATCTTGCCAACAGCTGGTAGGCAGCAATTTAACAATTAGATTTTAAATTTTAAATAAAGATTTCTCCTTAATAAATTTTAGAGAGCAGGCATTTGACTCCAATTTGATGTTTCTCTCCAATTTGAAAAATCATCTTTCTTCTTCTACAATTATAATTTACAGGTAATTTTCTGGCAAGGGATGATTTATTCTTTCTATTAAAATTGTACTTACCTTTACATATAGACATTTTTATTTTTTCAAGTAAGTTTATACAAACCTTTTACATTTTTCTCACTATTCTCAAGTTATAAAGCATCAGTCTCTCTTTTCTTCTTTGTCTTCTTCTTTTTAACTGAAAACAACCATCACTTATAAGCCTTTGAGAATTTCTTGTGAAAAGTTTCTTATAAAATGTTTGGAAAGTCTTGAACATATCTACTCTTAAACTGAGTAGAAAAAGCCAGTAGATGAGTCTGCACAAGTGTTAAACAATGACACCATCCTCTAAAGAAGTTGGAGACCATGCCATTCAAGCTAAGTTAATATCTATAAATTTAGTTAAGTTAAAGGTATATAAATAGAGAAATGTACCTGCTGACATACATGCTAGATTCTAGAATGATTCTAGAATGGTCATATCTGCCAAAAATCAATTCAGGTTATTATATAAAGAGACAAAAAAAATAAAAACAAACAAAAAAGAGACAAGTGCTTGTATTAAAAGTATAGATGAATTTCCTAGCAGTATGGGAGTATGAGAAGATCATGGAAAGATGAAGGATGAAGTGTATCTTGAAAAATAATTGTCCCTTTATTCTGAGGTAGTGTTTATCTTTGTTGCAGAGGTGTGTTTCTTGGATGCAGCAGAATATTGGATCCTGTTTCTGCAACCATTTTGTTAGTCTGTGTCTTTTCATTGGAGAGTTGTCTCTTTTCTAGATAGAAAAACAATAAAAGAAAAGTTTTAAATCCAAACTTTAGCATATGCAAAACATGGCACACAGTTTCCTTTAGAGCTTGGGGCCATTGTGAGGACTAGCAGGAAGAAAGTGTGAAGAGAGAAGGTGGAGACAGACCTTGAAAAGCTCTGGTAATTTTAGGTTTGGGCAATTTTTATGAGAAAGTAGCTTAATCTGATTGTGCATTAGCATCAGAATCTGCATGACCTCTCTGACTCTAGATATCTAGAGAGATTAGAAGCCAAAAGACTGGAATGGCTAGCTCTGGTTTTTTGTTTGTTTGTTTGTTTGTTTATAGAACTATACTATGCATGCTTTAACCCATTTGGAGTCCCAGTGCAGAGAGGGAGAAATGAACATGACTTCTCTTTCTTAACCAAGAAAGTCTTTCTAATTCATATCTGCTTGCAAGGGAAAAGCTAGTTCTTTCCGCTGAAGTCTCACTGGGCATATTAACCACGTAAGTGAGTGCTCTATGCTCAAGCAGTGTATGGTCAACACAAAATGAACTCAATGGTATTTTTTGTAGATGTTTTGTCTCATATTGCGTTGCTTGGGTAGATTTTTGTTTGTCTGTGTGTGCTTTCATCTTACTGGTGCTTGGCTTGTATATTAGCTTTTGGTTTTGTGTTTATACGATGTGCATGCTTGTGTTTGTATGAGCATGGTGTTTGTTGTGTTTTTTTTTTCCTTTTTTTAATTCTGTAATTTTTTCCATGTTAGACTGTTCTAAAGAAAGAAAAAAAAAGGCATGGAGTCGGATAAGTGAAGTGGGTATATGGAAAGATGGGTAGGATCTGGGAGGAGTTAAGGAAGGGGAAACCAGAATATGCTAAATGAAAATTTTTCTCAAAAAAATTATAAAAACAGCAATGATGAGTGGTATCTCTGGGCCATATTTTGCTAAGACATGTATTGTTGGCAATCAGAAAGCACGTTGCTGAGCACATGAGAGACCCCACCTCAGTAGAAGATTGAAAATGATATGCGGTGACAGTTCCCAGAACAGGAAGTCATTTATGTTGACAATGATTATCTCTCAAGCAAGTTGTTCAAGCAAATACATGATTCAGTGATTTCTCTGTGGTTGCCTGGTGTGGAGTTGGTGGAACACACAGTGAAATAGGAAGTCAGATCATCAGCATTTTTAGTTAGTTACTCATTTCCCATGTGACTTTGAATAAGTCTTTTTTGGAAAACATAAGAATTAATGCCTCGTGTGCAGAGTGAAGTTCTAGACCCCAGCCTGAGAGTAAAGGATAAGGAATGTGGTAGGGCTTAAATTCCACTCTAGTGCCTGAGGGTGTCTATGAATTCCTTAGGGGGTCAAACTTGCACTGGCCGTAGGAGCTCTGACACTGGATATCTAACTCAGATAGAAGGAGGGCCTTTTGCTGCCTCCTTATGAAGTCTCAATTCCACATTTCTGACGGGTTTTCACAGCATGCAGCGGACCAACGTGCTTCTGCTTCGTATCTACCCTCCCCATATTGTATTATCCCTTTTTGGAGAAGTTCTCTTAGAGGGCTTTGCTTTGGGATGGAACGTCCTGAACACAGCCAAGTGGAGAATGAGGTAGCCATGCATAGCTCGTGAAGTAAGCATCTATTTGCTTTTTCTCCAGAAGTTATTACACTTTCCCCATTCTCCAAAACATGTTGCCTATTCATTTACATGCTGCTGGCTGTACTAGCATGCTTTGGTCCCACTAAACTCAGGCAATGAGATGCATGGCAATGCTTTTGTCGATTTGCATAAAGATGAAGCAAATTATCACAGCAACACAAATACATTTTTCAGGAAAAGGAAATAAAATACGTTATTTTACTTTGTAAAGTAAATAGGTAAGTTGGTTTTAACTCTTTTAGTGGAAAAGCAAAGAGTGATCCCTTTGTTGTGTTGAGTTCTAACCATTCCTGCCTGAGCAGCAGTCCTGTTTGATGAATTTTAACACATGGCTAAATCAGTCGTGTTTAGTGAAATATCCTCCATTCCCCACTTCTTCTCCCCTGCCTTATCTTCCCTCTTCTTTCCCCCATCTCTCCCCTTGGTTACCTCTTTTTTTTCCCCCTCTCTCTCTTTCTCTCTCTCTCCCTTATTTATTTATTTTAAGACAGGGTTTCTCCGTGTAACAGCTCTGGCTATCTTGGACTGTCTTTGTAGACCAGGCTGTCCTCGAACTCAGGAACTCACAGAGATCCTCCTGCCTCTGCCTCCTAAATTCTGGGATTAAAGGTGTGCACCACCAGCCCCGGCTCTCCTCATCTCTTTTTATAGCTGCTTTCTTCTTAGGTGATAATAGGAAGCACTGATTATGTATTAGTTATGCACGTTTATGTACTAAAGGTTTTCCGTGAGCTGTCACATTTGAGTCTGACAGAACGCTTGAGGCAAGCGGTGCTATCACTATTTCTCTAAAGAAAAGAATGATGATTTTGAAGGCTAGTTGACTTTTCCACAATGGCCAATGGGTGACCAATGGACTGGGACAGGAATGGATTTCAGTCTGCATGGTCCTTAAACTTTTCATTTGTTGGAGACATGCCCTCATCTTTATAGCAGGAAGGGGGAAAGAGTTCAAGTGTGGAGGGGGGCAGACCCATCAGAATCTGTGCTACGCTAACAGTGTTTCCTAAGCTCCACATAAGGATAACGAGGCTTCTAACTGTATTCAATTTGCAAAAATAGCAGATGCAGAGGTAACAAGGGACCAGAAAAGATGTCTGCATTTCATGAAAGAAAGGGGCAAAGTGAAGAGACTCATTAATGTCGAAGCAGTAGATGGATAACCAGTGACAAATATCAAGTAGATTTGCTTCAGTTTGGGCAGAGAAAGGTCATTGATTATTTTTGGTTAAACTGGTTCACAGAGGCCAGGTCTCCACTAAAAAAGGGAATTAATTGCTTCCATTTCCCACTAATTGCCTCAACATTTCCCTTTGCTTTGTCATTGGAGATTTGGTCAGAGAGGAGAAAAGTCAAAAGTCAGAGTTTGATGGAATCTACATAAAAAGGGAATCTGAGGAGACCAAATTATGGCATTTGGTGTAATAATGATAATGATATTTAGCATTTTCCCTGGGAGTGCTGTGGATTTTTAGAGCCCTTTTCAATCTTTAATCAGACCATAGGGCACATTTAAAAGAGTTCACTGTTTTTATTTCCATCTAGAGGATAAGGCATCACAGAAAGAGGGACTGACCTGGGGCAAGTCTCCTGAGATGTTAATCCTGTACATTAGATCATACCCTCCAATGTTGAGTTCTCGCAGGAAGCCCAGGTTCTGCCTCTCAGCAGCACATTCATTCCTGCTCCTTCAGTCTTTAGGATATTTGCACACTGCTGTTTGAGAGATGTCTCTAGTGAGGACTGAAAAATCACCATGAAAGTAGTATGAAATGATTTTGATACTGTAAACATCTTAGTCTTCTACCTGTTCATGCTGGGGTTACCATCATGTAACAAGGACTTGAACCTCGTGCTTGCTTCATAAGTTAGTCTTTAAAATCTGTTACAGCAACAAGTCCTTTGAAACCTGTGAGTTTTGTCGGGCAAACACTTATTGTTTTGGAGTCGAATGTGGCAATTTAACAGCCTACCCCAAAGGGCCTCTGAAAGACTCTCCTGATTGAGGTATGGAGCAGAGGCTGAAACTCATAGCCAAACTTTGCACAGAGGCATGGAATTTTATGAAAGGAGGGGGAGATAGAAAGACCTGGGTGGGGACAGGAGCTCCAAAAGGAGACTAACATAGCAAAAACAAACAAACAAACAAACAAACAAAAACAGCCCTGTAGCCCTGCAAAGACTGATAACCTAACCAAGGACAATGTACGAAGAGGACCTAAAACCCTGGATCAGAAGTAGCTCATGGCACCTCAGTCTCCAAGTGGGTACCCTAGTAAGGGGAACAGGGACTGTCTCTGACATGAACTCAGTGGCTGGCTCTTTGATCACCTCCCCTGAGATGGGAACAGTCTTACAAGACCACACAGGAGGACAATGCAGCCAGTGCTGATGAGACCTGATAGGCTAGGGTCACATGGAATGGGAGGAGGACCTGCCCTATCAGTGAACTAGGGGACGGACATAGGGAGAGAAGAAAGAGGGAGGGTGGAATTGGGAGGAGACGAGGGAGGGGGCCACAGCTGCGATACAAAGTGAATAAATTGTAATAAATGATAATAAAAAAGCACAGTGTTCTGCAGATGCTTGGTTCATGTAAGATCGTCCTGGCTTCTGTGGTTTGCTCGCAGTTCCTACTGAGTGAGATGTCTGTTCAGGAAGTTTCAAACCTGCTATGGCAACCTCTTTCTCTGCTGGGTAACCGGAAATGCAAGCTAAGTGTGCTGTGCATTCCTAGAAATCTGCATTAGGAGGAGAACGGGGTTTAAAGCAAGATGGTTAAATTTCCAAACTGCCTCTGTCCTAATCAGCTGTTTGATCCCAGGCAGATTATGTTATTTATAGAATTCTGCTTCTTCATCTGTAAACTTGATCTATCTACTAGGACTTTTATAGCTGTTAAATGAGAAGCCAAGGACGATGCTCATTAATTAATGCCTGCACAGAAGAGCAGTCTTGCAGTGCTGACCATTATGCTTATTAGTGCTATTATTAGATATCGGAAGTGTATTGAAGGATTAACTATTGATGGGACCACACTTAAACAGAGTATGCTGTGTGGTCCACTAATCAACAAAATACTTATGGCTTTCAATACTATGGTACTCTTGAGCTGTGGTCCGCAAGCTTTCACCCAATATTGGAAATGATTTTTCAAAATAAACGAATTCCAATTGGAAAAAGCCTAGAAGTCATGTTGTTGCATTATATTCATTGTGCAATTAAGTATGCCTGTATACTGGTAGGACATGGTCAGTTCAAATCTACAAGGCTTGCTATTTAAACATGGAGTCAGGCTGGCTGGATTGATTCGAAATTTGCCATCTACCACAGCTTTGTAGACACTGGAGTACATTTCCACAATGGCGTTTGTCAGTGAGCAGCTGAGTCACTCTCACCTCCATTTTCAAATGTAGCAAGGACATATTTTTACGATTATGGCTCTTCTGAAAAGATCCTGCTCCGATTGAAAATGAAAGAGAACTGTGGGTACTGGTAGCATCACTTTCCCCACATCCTCCATGGGATGCTCCTTGGTGTTTTGTTTCAACTGATGAAGTATGACGAATGTGTGCCTTTGTTTGAACACATGCATTAGCCTCCTAATTGAGAAACAAGGTCCTCTGGGCACCCATGCGATCCCGAGTTCTCTTCTCCATCTCCCACGCCTTGCCCTCTTTCCATAGCTCTCAGACAGGCCGTGAGTCTTTTCTCCTCTTAGTGGAAGTTGTGGACTCACTCCAATGTGAGCCTCGCTTGTCACACTAGCATCTCACACCTTTTTGAACTTGTTACTCCTAAACAATGCAATGTAATAAAACTCTCTTCAAATATATAAACAGAGCACACCTTGGAAACAGCAGACCCTGAGATTGTATACATGGGAAAACTGCTTTGACTGTTTTGATTAACTTGACTGCTCAAGTCAGTCAAAATGTAATCACCAGTGAAGGCAACGGTTTTGACAGATTTTTTTGGCCTGCTGATTGCTGATTTGGTTGGCTTGCCTGTCAGATTGAAGTGGTCAGATTGACTGGAGACATTTGAACAGATAAATTTGACTCAGGAGGACGTGGGTGGCTGTATACCAGAATCTACTTTAAATAACTTTATTCAAAATCCGCACCTAGTTCCCTGGGCCCAGGGAGAGAAGTTTGAAAGTGACATGCTACAGCATTTGACTTTCTAGACTGAGATGTCTCAGCAATAGCTAGAGTTTGCAATGTATTTATAGGCTACAACACAATCACATTTTCCTGATGCACATACAGTTCAATAAGACTGAAACTTTATTCCAACTTTGGAGGATCCTAAGAAAGCCTCATTTCAGCTGACTTTTCTGAAGCAATGATGATAGACATATGACAGTGTCTTCTCAAATATCTTGTAACCAATTTAATTAGCCGTGTTTTATTGTAAACAGAGTTGACCTTGCCAGTAGTGACAGTCCTTTTAGAGAGAATTTATGAGAGAAAACAAAAACAAAACACTGAATAGAAGTTTTTATGAGCGGCAAGAAAATTTGGCTGAACTTACTATTTGAGCTAGTTTTAAAGGAAGCCATTTTAGGTATCAATTATAATGTCCCTTTGGAAATCCGCTTTGGTAATGAACTTCCAAACTTGGGCAAGACAAAAATAACACTGTAAAAATGGAAAGAATGATTTATATGTATATTATGGTCTTGGATTTTATGGAGAAGACATAATGAGGTTATTGTCTGGTCTAAGCATATTTTTATAAAGTCTGGTTTATATTGGTTGAGTAGCCTAATGTATTTACATTGAGAATCTGAAGTATCCTGTTATTGTTAGGAAGAATTATTTATGTGCTATTCCTTAACTGCCCCCAGTTTCTTACTTTTCATGTGAAAATGTTTTGTAAATGTTCAGGATTTAGATGTTATCTCATGTACCAAAAAGAAAAATAAATTCAATGGTAAGTTTAGATAAAAGTTAGGGGCAGAAAGTTTGCAAAGATTTTAAAATAATGACATGTTTCTTCAGATAGCCTAACACTCATATTTTCTCTATGTTAGAGTCACTTAATCTACTATGCTAAGTTTTTTAAATTTGTGATTGATCAAGGGACAGGGAGCTTCCATTGGCTTTACTTTATGTTTTCTAGTCATATTATGAGTAATTGTTCTTAGCAACAAAGCCTTTGACTAGAGTGCAAGAAACAGCTATATAAAATTTCTTACTATAAAGCATGCTATCAGGGGGCATTGGGCTATATACTTAAATATCACATTTCCTTAACAAACTGTAGCATCAATATTCAGACTGTTTCAATGAGCATCTTGATAATTCACATCATTTACTCTTTTAAGACTATTTTAGTAGTCTGTATGAATGAATTGTACACATTTACCTTATAGAAAATAACTTGGGGGGGTGAATTTTGAAATAATCCCTCCTTAGCATTAGAAATTTTCATGAAGATATTTGTTAAATGACTTGGGGAGGGGCATGGGAGGAGAAGAGAGAGGGAGGATGGACTTGTGAGGGGACAAGAGAGGGGGCTACAGCTGGGATACAAAGTGAATAAATTGTAAAAAAATAAAAATAAATAAAAAGGAAAAATGTTATCAAGTAAAACAAGAATAAGCAAAACATTCATTAATGGCTATTAGTTGGGAGCAAGGATAGTTTGGATGGTTTTGGCTCCTTGCTTTGTTCTATCATATACTTCCACATTTTAACCTATTGTATAGAGCAGAGTGAGTAATGATTTTCAATTCACTGGCTGGATGTGATGGTCAGATGAAAAAGGTAGACAGAGCAACAAGAAATGTATTTTTAAAGCAAATGGTATGCATGTACCTAATTAAAGTATTATTATTAAGACTATGAATGTAATTTTTAACTTAGAAGTAAGTATCAGTATTGAGGAACATAGACTTGGCTGGCTTTTAAGTCTGTAATTTTTATTTCTCTGCACCTTAGCTAATTAATTGAAATACAAATAAACAATGATAGTTAGAAGAGATTAAGTTTGAGGTTATAAAAGGGATTAATCAGTGGGCTTAAAGTTCTTTATGAATAAATAACATTGAATAAGAACCAACTGTACTGCTACTTGGTTGCTATCCTTTAATCTTGTAGCCACACATTAAAACATTCAGTTTGTATGCTAAAGAACACTCATGTATACTAAGCCTCTGATGGAGAGTGAAGTTACCAGTGGTGAAAATATTGATACATTGAATCATCTGTTTACTATATCACTATTTTTTGCTGTGCTCATGGGAAGAGGGAGTATTTAATTATACTAAATTGTGTATCACTTTGTCCTTTTTTTCATTTTATTTTTCCCAATTTATTCATTATATATCCCAATTGAAGCGCCCTCCCTCAACCCCTCCCAGTCCGACCCTCCCTCTCTCTTCTCTCCTATCCCCTTCCCCTATTCCACTGAAAGGGGGACTTTTCCACTATTTCCATTTGCCCATAGCTTGTCAGGTTTCATCAGGACTGCCTGGATCCCCTTCTTCTGTGACCTGGTAAGGCCACATCATCAGGGGCAAGTAATCAAAGAGCAGACAACCGAGTTCATGTCAGAGGCAGCCCCTGTTTCCCTTACTCAGGAATCCACATGGAGCCTGAGCTGTCAATTAGCTTCAACTGAGCAGGGAGTCTAGGTCCTCTCCATACATGGTCCTTCGTTGGTACACCAGTCTCTGCAGGACCCCTGGGTTCAGAATTTTAGTTTTGTTTTTCTCCTTTTGGGGCTCCTGTCCCTTCCATGTCCTTCCATCCCTACCCTTCTTCTTTCATGAGACTCCCTGCACTCTGCCCAAAGTTTGGCTGTGAATTTCAGCATCTGCTTCAATCCTCTTTGGGTGGAGCCTTCCAGGGAATCCTCTATAGTAGGCTCCCATCCTGTTTCCTCTCTTCCATTGTTTCCATTGACTATCCTGTTTGCCATTCTTAGTGAGATTTAAGCATCCTCTGTAGGGCCCTTCTTAGTGTTTAGCTTCTTTAGGTGTGCATATTTTAGTATGTTTATCCTATATTATATGGCTAATATAAGCTTATAAGTAATATATGCTATACGTGTCTTTCTATTTCTGGGTTACCTCACTCAGGATGATCTTTTCTAGTTCTATCCATTTGCCTGCAAATTTTATGATTTCCTAATAGCTGAGTAGTTTTCTGCAGCCAGTTTGCCATTCTAAAGTACCCGGCAAGTCTCAACAAAGAAGTCAGAACCATGTTTGCCACTGAAACTGTGAAGAAGCATGGATGATAGACAAACTTACTTCTGGTACCTTTTTTATGGTAGAGCATGTGCCATGATGAACAAAGTGGCCAAAGGGAGTTTGTTATTAGGCTGAGCATCTCTTTTAAAAGTGAGCAATTCCAGGAAAAGGTGCAAGCCTTTAAAGATAGATCAGGGAGATTTTGATTCTGAAGTTCAAGTGTGCTCAGAAGGGCTCTAATACCCTAGGCTAGACATCCTAACTCAGCCTGCAGTTCTTTTGATCTCTTCTGTTCTGGGTATTCTTTTCAGTCTTGTGGAGTCCTTGGATTCTCTATGTTCTTCTCGCTTGGCCTGTCTCTTACTCTCTTTGCTATCCAGCCTTTCTTAATTAGAGTTGCATGCCTTGCCACTTTCTTCCTATATTGTCCTAGTTCATCCATGGCCAGTGCAGTCCCAAGCTTCTGCTGTAGAAGACAGTCCTATGCCGATCTTTGATTACCGTTCCACACGTCTATCATTGCAGCTGGGCCTTCTATTCCTCCTAGTGACACTCCAACCCATCTTCTATCCCACTGGGCAGAATTCTTATAATCAGCTTCTCTCATCCTGCTTCAGACTTCCTTAGCCCTCTCTCCATTATGAGGAGATGAATTTGTAAATAGCAGTATTGAAATAATCTAACACAACAAAAGATTGTTAGCCCCTTCTCAAAAATCTGAAATGTTAGGTTCTTTTTCCTAGAAAGAGAATATTTCCGATAAAATTTGTGTCTTTGCTTTGGTCTAACACACATTTTCAGCCAGCTACCTAATCAACCACCCTGTTCCTTTGGGTCTCCTCCTTGGGTTTAATAACTGATTACCTTCTGCATATAAGCACTCTAATGTCTCTAATGTCTCTTTCTATGAGCACACATGTGAACATGTGTGTGTGTACATACCTCTATTTTCTCTAGAGCCACCGAAGTGAATGAAATCTGTAAAATTTATTATCTCGTTTATGATTAGGTGTCTCCCAACCCCAAGCATACACACATGAACTTAAACAATATGAGAACTTTAGAACAAGAGCACAACCTTTGACATTTCCCTTGGAAACCAAAGAATGGCATCACCTATGCAAACAGTGGCAGCTTGGTGTTGAGTGCAGTCTACTTCACAAATCACTGCACATTTGATGCTATCTCACACAGAGATCTGGTAGAGAGAAACTCACTTGGAAGGCATTAGCACGTAGCTGGCCTTTCACACTGAATTATCAGATGAGCTTCTCCATGGAGCTCTTGGAGAGAGAGGAGTCAATGCCCCATGTAAGCCATGAGACCTCCTTGTTCAAAGTTCACTGTCCCAGCAGGCTGCTTTCCATTCTCTGTCCATACCTGCAAAGTGTTCTGAGAATCCCCAGGGGCCCACTTATTTCCAGGTCTGCTAATGGCATCTTCTCCACTCTCTGTGGCATTTGACTTTGTGGAACACTTTTCCTCAAACTGACATGCATTGACCGCAGGATCTTACACTGTCCTCATTTCTTGGTATGTTTGTGAGATTCTTTGTCTCTCCCACCCCTTGGCGTTCCTCAGAACTCTGAACACTCTGTCCTTCTGATGTTTGTTCCTCTGGATGAACTCATTAAAAGAAAAAAAAGAAAGAAAGAAAAGAAAGGTTCAGTGACTTCTCCCAAGTCCATCCTTCTACCTAACTCTATGCTTCAGCTGTGCAAGGCCTCCTTCTGAGATGTTCCTCCCGCTCAGATTTCATTTAGCCAATGCTGAATGTATTGTCTTTTCTTCAATATACACTGTTAGTTGACTTCTACACCTCTTCTCATTTTGTATCACACAATCATATGAGACTTTTCTTTCTTTATCGCCTGTGTAAGTTCACCAGAGCGACACATACTATTAATAAGTACTTTGTATTATGAGTAAAACTTGGCTTATATTTTACCACTACAAAAACTATTGCCTTTGCTTGGGCTTTCTATTCTACTTTCCTAAGTTACTAAGCAAATTGCTATTTGTTTTTGGTCCGAGGATGCTCTTTTAATAATTTAGTCTCCATATCATTGCTGGAAGGATGTTTCTGAATGGGTAAATGGACTGTGACTGTCTTCCATAAGTTCCACAGTAGTTTAATAGGGCTTTAAGAATAAAGCTTAGGAAAGGGGAGGAAGTCCTCCCCCATCAGTGGACTTGGAGCGGGGCAGGGAGGAGATGAGGGAGGGATGGGGAGAGTGGGAGGGAATGAGGGAGGGGGCTATGCCTGGGATGCAAAGTACCTAACCTGTGATTGATATAAAAATAAATAAATTACATTAAGAAAGAATAAAGCTTAGATTTTCACCTCTTTACCCAATGTCTCACTTTCTATGATTTTTTTAATGTATATTTTGTTGAGGTCATTGTGAGAAGGAGGGGAGGGAGGCTGGAGGTGGAGAGAGAGAGAGAGAGAGAGAGAGAGAGAGAGAGAGAGAGAGACTGCATTTTACCAGCATAATTTCTGCTATAGGAACATGAGGTTAATTGGCTATTGTATTTGGGGGACTGTCCCCT
Organism: Pachyuromys duprasi; assembly: GCA_028658305.1. Lineage (NCBI taxonomy): Eukaryota > Metazoa > Chordata > Mammalia > Rodentia > Muridae > Pachyuromys > Pachyuromys duprasi. The sequence continues at coordinate 31,971,294 of CM053763.1, forward strand.
GGAAATCCCATATTCTCAGCATTTCTAGTCTGGCTGATTTTTTAGCAGTCCCCGGCAAATCCATAATGTCACTAGAATGAGAAACTCAAATACAGAATTAATTTAAAAAACATATCTTGGTTCCTTTCTCATTGTTGCTATAACAATTCTGCTAAAATTTTACTGGTTTGAAATCAGGACAGAAATGAATTGTCTTGGAATCTGGTGGGAAGAGTCCTTCTAAAGCTGCCCTGGGCTATTCTATTCTCAGAGTGTAACTAAGGCTTGGTCCCTTTCTAGTGGCCCTAGGGAGTTTCTTCTGCCTGTCTCTCCCAACTTTTTTGGTTTAGTTTCCTGCACCATGCTGCCTTCAGCTCTTTTTTTTTTTGTAATTTATTTATTAAATAAATTACTGTTCCCCTTACTAAGGTGCCCAGTTGGGTACTGAGCTACCATGGGCCACATCTGAGCAGGGGTTATAGTTTGTATCCATACATGGTCCTTGGTTGGAGAAACACTCTCTACCTTCAGCTCTTATTGCTCTTCCTCTTGTCTGATTGTCCTGTCTCCTTCTTGTAGGTCTCTGAGGGTTATGCTGGACCAAGGTTGTATCTCTATCTTAGAACCTTTATTACATTTACAGAGTTCCTGTGTAATTGAAATTTACAAAGCCAGCTTCCTTCCTGTGTTCCGGGGTTAAGATGTCGTATATTTGATAAGGGAGGTATTATTTTATACTACGAAGTCACAAACATCTTTCCAATAGTTTGTTTGCTCCTTTTGTCATCAGTAAAAAGATGTTTTTCTCTATTTTTCAGTTGGTTTCTTTTCTTTTCTAAAAAAAAAAAATAAGAAAAGGGATCCTGAGTCTAAAATTCTACTAGAAATTTCTTTGAACACTCCAAATTACAGCATCATTTAGAAAGGCGTATTTTATTTCTCTACATTAAGTGATACAGAAGAAAGATTTAGTAGACGTCCTTCCTGTCACAGTAACTCTATAGAGCTTTATAGATTTTTAAATATTTTCTCAGAGGGGGGAGGGAGGAGAGTGTACAGCAGAGGACAATTTTGTGGAGTTGTGTAAGCTTTCTGCTATGAAATTATAGGCAAGCCTTGTCACCTGGCTGCATTTGAGAACTCTGTGTAGGGACTTGTGGAGACAGTCACTTGAAGGGTTGGCCTGTATGATTTAGCTCGTGATTCACTGTTTCATTTTTGCATTCACGGCTTTCAGCAAGTACAGCAGCTTCTTTGATTTTTTTCCCAGTGGAATAATGTTACTTGAATATATACTTTTTGCACCCATAAAAACTTAAAACAGATGTGTTTTCTTGATTCTAAAGAAACACTTTTCTTTAGTTACAAGGGGAGGTGAATCTTTGACAATTGTATAACTGAAGGTTATTCCTAAGGTGGCACAATACTTGAGGACTTTGGTATTGCAGATATTTTAATAACAGGTGCATGTGAAACATGGAAAGCCAAAATCCTATCATATATACTATTTAAATAAAACAAAGACAAGATCAGTTTTACCCTTTTCTCATAAACGCTAGCAATCTCTATAAAAATTGAGTGATGGAAACGTACTTATGAACGGAGCCAGTGTCTGCAGTTTGTCAATCAAAATGAATAATCTCAAAGTCTCATTTTCAATTAGATTATTTTAATATTTAACAACCTAAAATGCCCCAATCATACTCTTTAGAAAATTGTTAGACTAGAATACTGCAGATCTAATGATGACATTTTATTATGATAGAAGTGACTTCATTAATTGATGATAATCTATCAACCCATAAAGTAGATAAAAGATATAAAAAAAATTAGCCGTCAAAAAGAGTTTAGAGACATTTTAATTGTTTAGGTTTTTTTTTTCCTCAAGAGTAAACCTTTATATGACACTTGATGTCTTAGAAAAGTGTAAAAAGTTCATATATGTATGAATACCTATATTCATATATATTAATTCTAAACAAATTAAATAGCCTATGAATTTCTTTTGTAAAGTTCAAAAAAATTGACATTATATTGGTATCATCCCAAACGCAAACACTAGGACATAAAATATGATAAATGTTATACATGTGGAACAGAATGATGAAAGACATTTCAAAAACAGTGAGGTTTGGATTTTTATGACAAACATTCTCTTTTGTGACTTCAGATCTATTTTAAAACATGGGGAATTTTTTAAAAAGTGCATTGGTAACTTTCCAAAAATATTTGAAACATGACCTTTTAAAGAAGCCACTACTGTTTCCCATTTATTCTCTGCACCATTGAAAGAACATTTGCTACTTCGTAATGAAAATAATATCAAAAGGTCACTGGGGATGAAAAATAGTACAGTCAAGAATTTCAGGAAAGTTTTGCTTTAACTGATGAGTGAATAAAAAAATACAGAGTATTATTTGAACATATTTGTTGACAACTTTTAATAAATATTAGTATTTAAGGTCTTGTGAAATCAGATAAATCCTCTCTCCCCTCATCCTCTTGTTTCCTAGATTCCGCAGGTCCTCAGTGTTAAACAAATAAAACTAAAATAACTGAAGAGTCAGATCGAGGAGCCACATATAGGACAGAACATGTGGCATTGTCCTCACGGGCTTGGGTTACCTTATGTATATTGTTGTTGTTTTTAAAGTTCCATCCATTTCTCTAAAAAAATCGTAATTGATTTTTCTTTACAGAGGAAGTGTATTCCATTATGTGTACACACCACACCTTTATTATCCATGTATTATTTAGTGAACATGCAGGCTGCTTCAGTCTCCTCGTTATTGTGAATAGAACAACAGGGGGCATAAATACGCAAGCATGCACAGTCATAAGGCAGAGCAGCCTTTGTCCAGGAGTCTATATCTAGGTCATGTGGTAGTTATATTTTTATTTTTGAGATACAGCCAGGATGTACTAATTTGTACTCCCACTAATAGCATATAATAGTTTCCCTTCCTTACATTCACACCAGCAGTAGTGATTATTGCTAAATCTTTGTGATAGCCATTCTGATGGGATGACGTGGACTCTTTTAATGGTTTCCTAAAAGATATGGATATCAAATGTGCTTTTAAGCCTTCCATCACTATTTGTATTTCTTCTTTTGAGAACATGCCATTTCGTTATGTAGCTAATTTTTCCTTTTCTTCTATTGTTTGAAAATTTCCCCATGTTTTTGATATGAACTCAGTGGCTAGCTCTTGGGCAGCTTTACCAGCCCACAGAGAAAGACAACGCAGTCAGTCTTGATAAGATAATCTAGGGTCAGATGGAAGGGGAGGAGGACCTCCTTTATCAGTGGACTAGGGGAGGGGCATGGGAGGAGATGAGGGAGGGAGGGTGAGATTGGGAGGGAATGAAGGAGAGGGGGGCTACAGCTGATATAAAAAGGGGAACAGGAACTATTTCTGACATGAACTCAATGGCGGGCTCTTTAACTCCCCCGGCCCCCACCGGGGGAGGAGCAGCCCTGCCAGGCCACAGAGGAGGACTTTGCAGCCAGGCCTGAAGAGACCTGATAAACTAGGGTCAGATGAAAGGGGAGGAGGTCCTCCCCTATCAGTGGACTTGGAAAGGGACAGGGAGGAGTTGAGGGAGGGATGGTGAGATTAGGAGGGAAGGAGGGAGCGGGATACAGCTGGGATAGAAAGTTAATAAACTGTAACTAATATTAAAAAATAAAAATGTAATTAAAATGAAAAACAAAGTAAATAAGTTGTAATAAATAAATAAATAAATAAAAAGAAAAAAGAAAATTTTCATGCAAGAATGTGATATTTATTGTTTAAATTCACCCCTTTTCCCTCCCTTCCGATTTGTCCCTATCCACTTACTGTTTTCCCTCTGAACTTCATAATGTACTCACTCTCTTTTTTTTAACCCACCAAGTCCACTTAGTGCTTCCCGTATGTTCATAGGTGTTGACTACATACTGGAGCATAGGTGACCGCCCAGGGGCTCTGTCCATGAGGCCCTGTCCATGTCACCCTCCCCCAAACCTACGGCCATCAATTGCCAATAGCTGATTATTTAGGAGTGTTTGTCATTTTTCCTGTTACCTAGAGCACTTGAAGGCACACAGTCATGTGTATATTTGCTTGATTAAAATATTCACAAGGAGATTAAACATTTTGACTCTTGTGACCAGCCAAAATAGCTACTGGACCCAGGTCTGCATGCATTTGCTAAAATACCAGAAACTACTTTTCATTTGATTGCCTTGCTCACATTTTATCTAAGACTCCGTGCTTGATGTTATGGCATCTTTTGGTTTCATAGAACTTGTCACATCTAATTATAATTATATGTTTAAATATTACTCTCTCAGATTGTCACCTCTTCAAAGAATGCATTGTGTCTGACATGTGTTAGGCATACAAAAATATTTGTAGAGTTGAGCTGAGGGTTGTATGTCATTGATTGGTCAACTACTTAGTTTTCATGGAGTATGTCCTAGTTTCCATCTCTAGCATGAGTCTTGTTGACTACAGTGTGAGAAGCACTTTGAAACCCAGGTCAAGTAGTTAATGTCTGATATGTTTTCAGATTCTTGTTTATAACTCATAAATGTTCATTTCAACCTAATATTTAGAGTAGGTCAAATTAAACAAGCATTTCCTGGTATGACCTTATATCTTTTATATGTAAGAAATGATAATTTGGTTGAAGAATTCATATAAATAAAAGCAGTAAGCGCATGTGTAAGTGGAGCTGGATGGTGTTATAAAGAAAGCCAGATATCATTGAATTTTACTGAATGCAAACATTTTATTGAACTAGCAAAATTCTCCTTGATAATATTCATGTCTTGCCAAAGTGATTTAAGTGTAGATTTTCCTTTAAAGACTCATAAGTAGAATTATCCAAATTCAAATGATTGAGACTGAAGGAATATGTTACAATCACATTTTACATCATTATCCGTTAAACGACTCTGGATTATATAATACTGAACTGAAATATGCTGACAGTTATTCAGAAACCCAAGTAAAACTTTTGATGAACTGAGTCCTACTTTAGTTCAGTAGTTACATCTCAATCAGACAGGCTCTGCTGTATAATTTTAGGTTTAGTCAAGATGAGATTTATGGGCGTCTCATATTCACAGGCTGCTATGAAGAAAGTAAGATTTGAAGAAATGAGTTATTAATCTTCACTGCAGAACATTAAGAAATGTCATGTGGCCATTATGAGTTGGTACCTAGGAGGTAGTGGATTCATAAGCCCTCCAAAATAGACTTCCTTTTATATACCTCTGATATCTGAGACATAACTGATAGTTACCTATTATTCATTTGTGAAGTCCAAATGTTTCACTTCATTTGTTATGTCCAATTGGAGTATAAAATTAACAAAATTTCTTTGTGGCTGTCATGTTGCAGTGACCATGGCTGTCTATTATCCTTCCTAATGTTTGTTTGTATGTTCATGTGTAATTCGTGATTGTGAATGAGCTTTGCTAACTATTACCGAGAAATACATATTTAATGTGTTAATGTATTTTGTTTTTATTTCACTAATGATCTTTTTAGGTATATGCTTCTGTGGTCTCCATGTGGATGGTGAGGCTTAGGTCATAGCTTTGGTTTCTGGAGTAACTTTCTCTTGGGACTGGTTTTCGTTTGTTTGTTTGTTGTTTTTAAAGAAAACACTTACATGTTTGCTTAGTGGACATTGAGTTAGCTGAGAATTTTCCCCAGTTCTCCCTACTTTCTGTCTATAAAAAGATAACTGTTTAAAGAAGCAAAAATAACTGTAATCCTACTTAAATTTAAATTACATTTAAAATAATTTAGAATATTCATAGCAAGATTTAAATACTAGTAGATGGCATTACAGAATTAAAAAAATAAAATTCCTGGGTCTGCACATAGGATACTCCAAAGTTAGTTGGTGTTGACATAAATACCTGGTTGTTTCTTAAATTTCCTTGTAGAAAAGAAAAAAAAGACAAATAAAAACTAATAGACATGGGTTCTACAATCCATGAGAAGTTAGGTCAATAGGGTACTTTATTGCACAAGGAATAAAGTGAACGAATAATTTGAAAACTGTTGTTTTTATGTGAAAACATGTTAAAATTCGTTATTCCATGTGGGAATAAGAGCCCTGCTGCAAGCTGTGCCTGTATGTCTTACCCCATTTTTCAGTAGCTCTTCTAGTGTCTCCAGGATTTCAAACCCAAATGCAATTTGCCACCTAAGAGCATCCATTCAGTTTTACTTCATTTTTAAGTTAATTTTAAGTTAAAAGATTGATCCAAAAGACAAGATTTAAAATCAGGTATCACATACCCTAAAACTGTCTTTTGCTGCTGTTTCAACTTTTATTATTAGCTAATACTAATTAATAATAATATAGTATAATATAGTATAATATAATATAAAAATATACTATACTATACTATAAATAACACAGCATATTGAATATATGGTATTCTCATGCATCTCGGTCAGTGATCTTGGAAATAAGAATCCTTATGCTAAATTCTGCACTAAAACAGAGAGGAAAAGGAAAACAGATTCTTTGAACTAGTGATTTGATCCACAGCTTTAACAGTGGTTTCATTTCCTTCCTCTGTAATTTCCACCTGCTTCTGTCTCAGGATTTTGACATTCTCTTTTTGAATATGCATTAAGTGCTTTATCATTAGCTTGGAAAACTAATCACTCATCATTATGGAATAGCTTTCTTTTTTATGTTTGTTTGTTTTTCTTTCTTTGATTGTTTCTTTTCTTTCTCTTTTGCGCATGAGTGTGGTGTGACATCACGTGGGAGAACACAGAGGCCACAGACGGAAATCAGTTGTCCTCCTGTTCTGCCTGTGCTTTACTCCCTTTAGACAGTGTTTCTTCCTAAATCTGGAGCTAGGCTAGCAGCCTAGCAGTCCTTTGAGCACTACTCTCCATATCAGAGCTACAGGGATACCTGGCCAAGCTCTAGTTCTTAGATGGTGCTGGCATCAGGTACTTAGGCTTGGCAAGCTAGGACTCTTACCCTCTGAGCCATTCCCTAGTTCCTGGATGTCACTATTACTGATAACTTTCTTATCTGAGCTCTGCTTTTTCTGAAATTATTATAGGTATTCTTGTATTGGGAGAGACTAGTGTTCACATGATGCTTTTTACATTTAATCCATGTTTACTTCAATATCTAAAACAAATTACCTTTTCTTGATATTTTTATTAAAGAAAGATTATGTATTTACTTTGAAATCCTAATACAATTACATCATTTGTCCATTCCCTTTCTTACTGTAAATCCCTCCTTATGGCTCCCTTACCCTCTTTCAAACTTATAGTCTCTTTTTTGTTATTCTCCTTTCCTCTCTCTCTCTCTGGGTGTGTGCATGTGTTTGTGTATTTTCCTAAAATAGAACTACAACCTGCTCAGTCTGTACAGTGTTACTTGTATGTATGTTTTCAGGGCTGACATTTGGTATTGAATAACCAATTACTGAACCAACTCCTTCCTGGGGAAAAGGACTTATGCTCTCAGCATTCCTTAGTTACCTGCAGTTCCTTGTCAAGGACTGAAGCCTCCCCGGCTTTCCCCTTCCACATTAGCAGGTCCACTGGTGTCCCTGCTCAGGTCAAGTTTAGTCAGCCATGTTGGTAAGACTTCATAGGTGAAGGTTCTCTGACATTCTTAGGAGACAATCTTACAGCCATCTCCATGTTCTTCTGGGTCTTAAAGTCTTTCCATCATTCTTCCATGATGATTTGTGAGCCTTAGTTACATGAATTGTGTTGTAGGATGTGCTAGGACTGGGCTCTACAACTCTGCATTTTAACTGCTTGTGGTTTTCCATAATGGCTTCCAACTGTTGCAAAGAGAAGTTTCCTTGATGAAGGGTGAGGACTATCCTTACCCACCCTGGAGAAGGATGTGCAGAGGTTGGATGCGGTGTGAGGGGGTCTGAATGTTGGTGGATGCCTGTAAGTTGGTAGAGACTAAGAAAGGATGTCTAGAAGAGACTGGGGTACTGGATGTAGACCGTGAGGAATAAACGTTCAGATAGACCCTGCCAAAAGATGCCTCACATCTGCCTGGATGAAGAGCCTGCTCTTGACATTTTATTTATTGATTTATTCAACTGATTTCTAAATAATCAAGTGTATTCTTGAATTAATTCTTACTATGTTGCAACCCTATTATCTGATGGCTGTTGTTTCATTATTATTATTATGGATTCTTAGGCCTTTTCAGTCTTTGGAATCTTCAATTGAACGGTTTAAAAGTTTTGTTTCTGTTTCACTTGTATGTGTGTTTTTACATGCACAGTGTGTGTGCAATGACTGTAGCTGCCAGAAGAAGGCGTCATATCTCCATGAACTGAAGCTACAGACATCTGTAAGCTGAAACATGCGTGCAGCTTAATGGATCCTCAGTGTTTTGGGAGAGCAGTGCCCCTCACAGCTGATCTATCCCTGCAGCCCCTAGAGCACTTTTTAATAATGTTATTTTCTCACTGTCTTTGCACATGGTTTACACTCTTTAGTAGATACTCTGTGCTTCTCAAAGAACATTCACAGAGAGTCCAATTTTTAATTTAAATTTACTCTTTGTAATTTATTCACTTTACATCCCGATTGTAGCCCCTCCCTTGTCTCTTCCCAGTCCTACCCTCCCTCTCTTCTCCCCACTTTCTTTCTCCCTTAGTCCTCAGAAAGGGGGAGCCCTCCTCCCCTACCATCTGACCACAGCCCATCAAGCCTGCATCCTCTTCCTCTGTGGCCTAGCAAGCTCTCCCTCCCATGCAAATAGCAGAAGTGATCAAAGAGCTGACAACAGAGTCCATGTCAGAGACAGCCCTTGCTCCCCTTACTAGGTAACCCACATGAAGACTGAGCTCCCTATTGGCTGCAACTGAACAGGGGGTTTAGATTCTCCCCATCATGGTCCTTGATTGTTCAACAGTCTCTACAGGTCCCCCTCGGCCAAGACTTGTTGGCTCTGTTGGTCTTCTTATGGAGCTCCTTCCCCTCCAGGTCCTTCCTCCCACTCTTCTGTAACACTTCCTGCACTCTGCCCAAAAATTAGCTGTGAATCTTAACATCTGCTTCAATCCCCTGCTGAGTGGAGTCTTTCAGAGGACAGTTGTGTTAGGCTCCTGTCCTGTTCCCTATCCTTAACCGCTTCAGGTGTCTATTCTATTTGCCCTTCTAAATGAGAATTAAGCATCTTCTCTAGGTTCTCCTTGTTATTTAGCTTCTTTAGGTCTGTGGATTGTAGTATAGTTATCCTGTATTGTATGGCAAATATCTACTTAAAGTGAGTATATACCACATGTGTCTTTCTGGGTCTGGCTTATGTCACTCAGGATGATCTTTTCTAGTTCTATTCATTTGCCTGCAAATTTCATAATATCCCTGTTTTACTAGCTACGTAGTATTCCATTGTGTAAATGCACCACAATTTCTGTATCGATTCTTCGACTGAAGGACATCTAGGTTGTTTCTAGATCTATCCATTATGAATAAAGCTGCTATGAACATAGTGGAGCAGATTCCTTGTTGTATGGTGGATAATCTTTTAGATATATACTTAGGAGTGGTATAGCTGTGTCTTGAGGTAGCACTATTCCTAATTGTCTGAGAAAGCACCAGATTGATTTCCAAAGTGGTTGTACAAGTTTACACTCCCACCGGCAATGGTGGAGGGTTCCCCTTTCTCGTCTTTGCCAGCATGTGCTGCCACTTGAATTCTAACCATTCAGACAGGTGTAAGATGGAATTTCAGAGTTGTTTTAATTTGCATTTCCCTAATGACTAAGGGCTCTGAGCATTTCTTTAAATGTTTCTTCACCGTTCGAAATTCTTCTGTTGAGAATTCTCTGCTTAATTCTGTACCCCACTCTTTTAATTGGAATATTTGGTTTGTTGGCGTTTACTTCCTTGACTTCTTTGTATATTTTGGATGTTAGTCCTCTGTCAAATGTAAGGTTGGTGAAGATCTTTTCCCAGTCTGTAGGTTGCTTCAGTAAAGCAAAGGACACTGTCTATAGGCTGTCGTTTTGTTCTGACAACAGTGTCCTTTGCTTTACAGAAGCTTTTCAGTTTCATGAGGTCCCATTTATTGACTGTTGCTCTTAGAGCCTGTGCTGTTAGTGTTCTGTTCAGGAAGTTGTCTCCTGTGCCAGCGAGTTCTTGGTTCTTCCCCACTTTTTTTTTTTTCTAGTAGATTTAGTGTGTCTGGTTGAGGTCTTTGATCCACTTGGACTTTAGTTTACTGCAGGGTGATAAATATGGATCTATTTGCATTTTCTACATGTACACATCTAGTTAGACCAGCACCATTTGTTGAAGATGCTATTTTTCCCCATTGTATGGTTTTGGCTTCTTTGTAAAAAATCAAGGGTCCGTAGGTGTGTGGGTTCATTTTTGGGTCTTCTCTTCTATTCCATCGATCCATCAGTCTGTTTCTATGTTAGTACCACGTTGCTTTTTTTAAAATTACTGTTGGTCTATAGTACAGGTTGAGATCAGGGATGGAGATAACTCCAGAAGATTTTATACAGGATTGTTTTAGTTATTCTGGGTTTTTAGTTTTTCCATATGAAGTGGAGAATTGTTTTTTTGAAGCCTGTTTGTCTGTTTAATATAGGAAGACTATTGATTTCCTTTTTTTTTTTTTGAGTTAATTTTGTTTCCAGCCACTTTGTTGAAGGTATTTAAGAAGTTTTTTTTTAATACTTAAAATACTTTTAAATAAGGTACTTTTAAATACCTTAAGTATTGAATATGATTCTAATGGGTTTGCCATTATATGTTACTGGGCCTTTTTCCCATGCAGCTTTTAATATTTTTCTTTGTTCTGTACATTTAGTGTTTTGATTATTATGTGGTGGGAGGATTTTCTTTTCTGTTTTAGTCTATTAGGTAGGTGTTATGTAGACATCTTGTATGCTTATAGTCACCTCTTTTTTTTTTTTTTTAAGTTGGAGGAATTTTCTTCTATGAGTTTGTTAAAAATGTTTTCTGGACCTTGGAGATGGGAATCTTCTTTATCCTTTATTCCTATTACTTTTAGTGTTTGTCTTTTCATGGTTTCCTTGATTTCTTGGATGTTTTGTGGCAGGGATTTTTAGATTAAAGATTTCTTTTGACAGATGCATCAATTTCTTTCATTGTATTTTCTACCCCTAAGATTCTTTCCTCCCTCTCTTGTATTCTGTTGGAGATGCTTGCCTCTGTGGTTCCTGTCTTCTTCAAGTTCTCTCTTTCCAGGATTGTCTCTGTGCTCTCTTTATTGTTTCCATCTTCAGTTCTTGAATCATTTTATTAATTTTCTTTATCTGATTTTTTGTAGTTTCCTGTATTTCTTTGAGTGATTTGTTCATTTCTTTTCTACAGGCCTCTCTAATGGCCTTAATCCTTTTGATTGTATCTTCGTGTATTTCTTTGCAGACTTTATTCATTTCCTCTGTTATTTATCTTCATAGATTTTCTTGTATTTCTGTTGTGTTAGGGTATCTAGGGTGCTTTCCTTTGGATAACTGGGTTGTGGAGATGTCATATTGCTTTGGCTTTTGTCAAAGTGTGGTTTTACACTGGCCTTTAGCCATTTGGTTGTCTCTGGCATTGTCTGGTAACTTCTGGTGCCAGCTGAAGTTCTTTGGGTGGTGGGGTCGAGGTGGAGCAGCAGGAAGCTGGGTGTTCCTGTAGAAACTCTTCAGATTAGTCGGTATACTTTCCGAAAGGCTGGTAGTCTCAGTGAATTGTTTATCTCTCCTCAGGGATATGATCCTGTGGATTAATTGGACTCCTCAGGAGCACAAGGGCTCTCCTTTCATCAGGGGAAGTCCTTGAGACAGTTGCCCAGCCCTTGGCTTTCTTGCTCTGAGGTTAATGAGGTACAGCTGCCCAGAGACTGTGTTTGCTGAGCACAGCCATCTTGGAGAACCACGGAGCCCAGAGGTTTGGTTGGTCTCCCTAGGGAGACGGGTTCAATTTTGGAGCTGGGTATGGCAGGTATGTTTCCATGGCTCCTGGGTGTCAGGAGGCCTGAAGTTGAAGCTGTGTGTCCTGGTACTCAGAAGGGATTCCCTGGCCTGTGGGCACAGCACGCAGGCCTGTGGCTAGGCACTATAGAATGAGTGCTGTCGGGAACGTGGGTACTTTTCCTGGGATTAGTCGGGCAACATTCCTTATACCCAGTTGTTTCCCTCACAGTGGGGTTTTCTCTTGACTGGGAGACCCAGTCTCTAGTGTTTTGGTGCCCACAGTTTAGTCTGGGGTGGTGAGCACAGTGTGCAGGCCTGTGGCTAGGCGCTGGCGACCATGTAGACTGCCTGCTGGAACCCAGGAACCTTTCTGGGGATTAGCTGAGTGACCTGAGGTTAGACTCGATAGTTTCCCTCACCACGTGGGTTCTGCTCACCTGGGAAACACAGTTGCTGGTGTTTGGGGGCCCACAGTTCTGTCTGTTGGTCAATGTGCAGTCACAGCTGCCTTGCTGATCAGACGCTGTGTAATCAGCGCTGCCATCTTGGATCTCTCCCCATGTATATATTCAAATAACATTTTGAAGTAACATATGGGAGATGCATATTACTTAGAGTGTCGCGGCAGCTCCTGTCCCTGCCTCCTGCTGCCTGTGTCCTCTCACTGCTGTCACTAATTTATCAACATTCAGAAACACATTTTACTTACAACATACAACCAATACTTCGCTATTAATATTTTGAACAAAATATCATGGATTAGGTTAATTGAAAGCAAAAACCAATTTAAATATTCACCGTACACTCACCTGTGGCTTTCTACTGTTTTCTTTTGGTTCTGAGGCTTTGGCCAACATCCCCCCTTAAGTCCTGAGGAAGAACTTCTAACTCCCCTCTCAAGCCTACTGGAGAGAATTTTGCTGAATTTGAATTTTTAAAAATTTGCTTATGATTCAATAACTTTTAGAGGGAAGTTACACATGGTACCCAGATCCTACCTTTACCTTTTCCCTGCACTTGTTGAATGTTTCACTTCTTTTTCTCACTGTGTGTATGGTTGCTGAGCAGAAGCCAGATCTAATCCTTTCTTATCCATGGGCAAACTGTTTTCCACTGTCTTCTTTGGGGATTATTTTTCTATATAAGCTTTGAATGTTATATACCAAGGCCCACTTTTGTGGACCAACACGCTATGTTCCCCACAGCACTGATACACAATTCATGACCCATTCCTTTTTCACTCATGGCACATATACTATTTCAGGTGCCTGCTCTGGGTCTTCTCTGGGCTTTAACAGGAGGTATGGAAGCAGAGCAACCAGCAAGAAGAACTTCTTGGTCTTTGCCTATAGAGAGTTCCCTCATTTTCTTCCTGGCCATATTAAGACTAGACTAAGCCATTTGAAGTCAGACAAAAATGGAATTCTCCCTGTGTCTTCAGTATATAGCTCAGTACTCATGTGTTTGATTCTTAAAGGCAGACACTGAATGTATGGATAAATGAACAGCAACCTATAATTAAACTTACTTAATATCACAAAACACTGGACAAAACAGTCAAAGAAACTGAGTAGATGCTTTGTGCTTTTAGGGCCCAGGAGAGTTCAGTATCTTGAACGTGGCTTTCCTGGTGTTTCACCCTGAGCTGTCCCATTGTTTTGGTATCAGTCTGTGACTGGGAAGTCAGAGATTTGGGGGGAGTCATGTTATCACGGTTTATTGACTTCCTGTGCTCAGGAAACAAAGACTTTCCTGCTTAGTTTGCTGACGTTGTGTAGATAGAATCCAAGACAATCCCCACCTTCGCCTGCTAAGCCTTTGCAATTCCATGGCCAACCACTCAGATAGAGCATGTCCTGTTGAGAATCTCTTCTATCATTACAGAGTACGTGTGTGGCTTCTTGAATGACACAGATTTGTGACATTGTTTTCCCTTGTTTTATCTTATTTCCATCCCACACTCCTTTTCATTTTCCTTTTGGGTAGGAATGTCCCTCCATCCAGCCCCTGGCTTGTAACCACATTTTCTTCTAGGATTCTCATAAAAAGCACTGATTTCTTCCTATCATTTAAAACTCACCACACTACTGAACCTTTCTGTCATACTCTGCAATTTGAATCATTTACTCTAAAACCATTATCATTGTGCTTAAACGCAGGTTGTGTATTCTAGTTCTTTCCCCCACTAGCTGAGGGTCACAAGCATGCTAGTTAATGTTTCTGAATCTCAGTTACAATCAACAGCGTTCCGTGGGAATAGTAAGGCTACCTATTTCCTGAATTAAAAAAAAAAATTGAATAAAACAATGACAAAAAAACCCAAACTACATACAAACTGCCTATCCAGTGCCCAATACCTGTTGCTTTTCTTGTTGTTGTGGTTGTTATAATTGTGGTAGTTAAATTAGTTAGTTCTAACAAATAGATTATGAACTCTAAGAACTTTGTGATCACATAGAAACCATTTTTATTCTTGATATCTCATGAAAATATGAGGTTTAATAAATATATTTAGTGTCAATGTGTGAAGGGTGGAAAGTGAATTAGTTAATGAACTAAATTCTAATTCCAGATGATTTACTTAATAAAGAAGATATGTTCCATTCATTAGTACAATGATCTACCGTTACATACAATTCATTTAGTTACATACTATGAAAGATCGTTCAGATCTGTGAAACTCAAAATATTCTTCATAAAGTCTATGTTTTAACTGTATACAAACTAAGAGAGAGTAATTTCAGGTTGGAATCATTTAAACATCTACCCTTAAAAAATAACTATTGGCATTTTAATGAAATGTTATTTTACAGCTTTAAAGATCATAGCAATATAATTAGTAATATGTGTAATCTTTATTACCAGTCTTAATCTTTTTATATGACTGAAAAATTATTTTATGGTAGTACAATTAAAATAATGCTAAAAATGTCAGCATAACAGAATTAGAATAAAGTAACTACTGCAATATTGTACCCCAAACCAGCTAATTTAAATGCAAAATACTTTCTACAGGCTATTTATCTGAGCTAATACATGGTAAGGGATTTAAGGAGTAGTTTGTGTAATGAAATAAAAAGAAAAATAAGCACTGTACAGCAATCTTTGCTATTGTTTAACATGAGGGGAAATTAAGTAGGCTTATATATAGGCCACTTGAGGAAAATGTATTAAAAGCCACATCACAGCATAGTAAATATAAAGGCAACTGGCAGGCAGTACTCCATTTTATAGTCTTTATAAATACTCCATTTGCAGGTTTTTAAAAGGGAGCCTGAGGTGCTTAAAGGTGTCCTTTTTTTTTTTTTTAAATGATGGGGTGATATTAACTACGATAACCAAATGCTGCATTCCCAGAATTCTTCTGTTAAATTTGTTCTGCGCCATTTTCATACTTGTATACACTGTGTTCTCTCCCCATCCCCACTCTCCCTTCTCCCCCATCAGCCTCTCCCCTCCCCATGCATCTTCTTTTAACTTTTATGTGTTTTTGTTTTGTGTTGGGATGCAGAGTGTATAACCAGGGCCATCTGTGTGAGCGCGGATGCCCAGATTCGTAATGGTGTATTTTGTAAAAGGGCTTTCAAAAGACAGTTGTTCAGTTGGCGCACAACACACATGAATAGACATTTTTCACAGTGCTTTTTCCAACCTGTTGATTCATGGTAATGCATGCCACTTTGTTCTCATTACTTGTTAGAACTTACAAAATATTTATAAAAAAATTATAAGACAAAGCTCTGCTCAGAATAAAAACACTGGAAAACACAGAGAAAGAGAAAAATAAGTCATCCAAGATTTTAACACTATTACACTGTCATATCTTAACAGTATGTGTACTTCTAATTTCTGCTTCCTTACAGATGCTTTTTAGGTTTTCTTAATAAAAATTTTTTATTGTACATAAGAACCTAACACATAATATATATATTTATTATATAAAGACCACATATTGTTGAATATGCTTGATTTCCTTGTGCCATTTTAAGACTTTTTTTAGCTACTTATATAGTCTCAATGTTTTTATATTTATTTTTAATTGTTATAGATATTCACTTTTCAAGCCTGGCTAACACTACATTTTTCTTAAATCAAATTTGAACACATTTCTTAAAATTGTCAAACCATTAAAATATTATTACCTTAGGACAGACACATAATCTGAAAGAATTTGGATTACAGCATACTTAGAGATCTGATTCCTTTGTTGTAAAAACTGGTTTACCTCATAGTGTCCCTCATCTCATTTATTCGTTTCTGAATCTGTAGGTCCAGACACACCTAGAGACGTCTACAAGGGCTCAACTATCAAAGGTCCAGAGACAGCAAGTAACACCTTTCATGACCCTTGACCATCAGATATTCAACCAGACTCTCAAAAGAACACAACCTGTGGCACCAAGCTGTATGCCTCTGGCAGAGCATGGACCCATGAGCCCAGGCAGTGATGCTGGCTGCACAGGCAACCCACTCACAACCCTTCTGGCCCTTGGGAGAGAAGATGGCGGTGCGGAATGGCATGTATGTTCAATGGCTGGTTATAAAGTCTATCATTGGTGCTAGAAATTGAAGCTAACAATTTCTCAGTAAATATTTCAGATGAAAATGTGACAAAAGAAATGTGTTTAAAAGTAATCGGTCTATAATTATTAACCATATACATATTAATTATGCATAATAAATTATAACTGCTCATATATCAAATTAGCTAATTCATTTTAATACTTAATTAGTTATCAATGAACCACTAATAATCCTATGTATTTAGAAGGCTTAATTCTAATTGTGAAAGTTTAGGTTTTCTGTTGATCTTTCTTCAAATTTATGAATATTTTAAATAGACATAGATTAAAACTGGTAGAAGTTATTCAAAGAATACAAATTTTGTGTTCTACAAATGCTAACTACAATAAAATTATTATTTTATTAAATTAAATATTTGAAGAAGGAGAAAACAAGAAACAGGACAGGAGCCTACCACAGAGGACCTCTGAGAAACTCTACCCAGCAGGGTATCAAAGCAGATGCTCAACTCATAGTCAAACTTAGAGCAGAGGGCAGGGGATCCTATGAAAAAAGGGGGAGATAGTGGGACCTGGAGAGAACAGGAGCTCCACAAATGGAGCAACAGAACCATAACATCTGGGCACAGAGGTCTTTTCTGAGACTGATACTCCAGCCAAGGACCACTCATAGAGATGGCTTGGAACCCCTGCGCAGAGGTAGCCTATGGCAGCTCAATATCCAAGTGGGTTCCCTAGTAAGGCAAACGGGGACTGTCTCTGTCATGAACACAGTGACAGGCTCTTTGATCACCTTCCCCTGAGGGGGGTCCAGCCTTGCCAGGTCACAGAGGAGGACAAAGCAGCCAGTCCTGATGAACTAGGGTCAGATGGAAGGGGAGGAGGACCTTTCCTATCAGTGGACTTGGAGAGGGGCATGGGAGGAGATGAGGGAGGAAGGGGGAAATTGGGAGAGAATGAGGGAGGGGGCTACAGCTAGGATACAAAGTGAATAAACTGTAATTAATATAAAAAATAAAAATTTAATTTTAAAAAATTAAATATTTAATGGGATTATAAATTATAGATTTATAATTAAAAATTATAGATATTTTTACATTTGATTTTCAATATTTTTTATTTAAATAAATTCTTCCCTACTACTTACTAACTAAAGGGCATGGAGTGATGCTGAGGCTTCAGAATGAACAAAAAGAGCTAGATCCTTGGCACATGATTTGCTTTTAAGTGAATCTTCAAAAATACTTTAAAAAATGACACAAAGTAGGGAAAAATAAACAGAATTTAGAAAAAAATTTTAGTATTGTCTTATAGGAGATTTCTTTTCTTTTTCCCTGTTTTCCTTGACTGGTTTGATGAAACTTTGTTCCATAACTCATCCTTTGCCAGTCAGAACTGCCTGTGAACACTCCTGTCTTTGCAGCCTCAAAAAAAAAAAAAAAAAAAAAAACCACAAAAAAACAAACAACAACAAGACAAAAACAAAGTCAGGGTACTTAAAGTCTCATTAATTGAATCCAAAGGGGGGAGAGAGATTTTTAAAAACAATTTTTACTTTAACTTGGAAAGGAGGGAAGAATGAAGACCAAATAGGTTATTCAATGACAAACAAAATTCCCAAACTGAATGCTTGTCTCGGTATGTGTATTTCCTTAAACATTTCAGTAGTGGGTGTATATACATATACACTTGGAACTTTCAAAAGTGTATTCAAATATCCAGATATATGTATACATATATACATAACTTTCAAAAGTGTACAAACATATTCATCTCTGTAGAGTCGCACACATACGTATTTCAAAAGTGGGAATTCAGAGCCAGGATAAGAGCCACCTGCACAGACTAGAACTACAACCAGTACAATTTACTTTGCCACTACCTCTTCCAAAGTTTTTTTTTTTTTTTTTTTGTAAGGATTACGGATTTTTTTCAAGAAAAACGAATCCCAGTGGTAATGAATGTGTCACTCAATGAGAAGTAAAATCTCGAAAGCAGTCCTTTGTCTTTTGTAGGCAGTATATATCAATCTTCTGTGCTTGCCACAAAATCATTTTTTATTCCTTGGGCTCATACCTTATCTTTCCCATTATAATAAGTTTATATATACAGAAAATGCGTGTCCTGCCTGGTCTATCAGGCAGCCCCAGTGAAAGAGGGCTGCATGGTTTGGAAGAAGTGATATTCTCAGGGGGTTTAGCTACCTACGGGCAATATGAAAATGGCTGCAGACATTTCTTGTTTTTAGCTACTAGAATAGAAACTAACTGCATGAAAGTATTCACAACCACCATGAATGTCAATTTAATCAAAGTTTTACTTAGTATGTAAGAGTTTTAAATATGGTCGCTGACCTGGATTTGTCACATCTACATTTGACACATGCTGCCATCACTCATGCATATTTTATCCCCAATAGCTAGAACATTACTTTTGTGGTTACAATTTCTGAATATTCACTGATTGTTTCTAGGAGTATGTCTCAAAGAGGCCACAAGGCACGTGGTCTCTTATGGGAAGGTTGATCATTCACTCACATTCTTCTGTGTTGAAGATGCTGCTTATTTGATGTCTTGTGTTTTTATGCCTATTTTTGTTGTTTGACATAGAGTCATAAAATGTGGCTCAAACTGACCTTGAATTTCAGATCCTCTTTCCTCAACCTTTCCAAGGCTGGAATTATGGTAGTGTGCCAACAAGCCTGGGAGAAGATTCAGTATGATTTTTGTTTTTAATTTTAAAACTTGTGGACTAAAGGAGGTAGATAGGAGAAGAAGGCAGAGGGAGGGTGAGGCCAAGAGGAGAGGAAGGAAAGGGCTACAACTGGGATACAAAGAGAAGAAATTGTAAAAAACAAAAATCCTTCCAAACACAATGGCATGGTCAGAGCTCAGGTGAGGGAGGCTATTGACATTTCTTTGGTTTTATTCCTTCTTTCCTTCTATTCCTCCTTCTTTACTAAGGAAAGGGAACATTTCATTGTTCCAAATAATAATCATAGTATCATTTGATAGGAATGTCCTTGCATTCAGATGGGATGATTGGAATTAGAGGTTAAGTAAGAAACTGAAGGTCTCTGGCACAGAGTTAGGTAAAAAGTAAGAAGCATTTCATAGTATATGCTTTTCCAGGATGAAACTGGTATTTCTGTGTATAAGGATGACAGGAGCCTTTTACACTAACCCTTGCTCCTAGCCTAGGCTTTTCATTTAGTACTCTGGTCCTACTCTGTGCTTTACTATAAGGGTCCATACACTACTCTCTAGTACTCAGGTCTTCCTTACATATATATATTTTTTAACTTCCTCTCATTAACCTCTGCCATTTGTCTGAATGATTTTTAACTATCTCTGAAACACAAATTTGAGATTTCCTCCTTCAGGACTTTCCATAGTGATTCTCCATATAGATTTGGTACCTCAATTAAAGAATCTCTACACCACACAATACATTTTAAATATTCTTTAACACTTTTCATCCTTTTAGGTTGTTACTATAGAGATGAAAATGTCATATCTTACTCATAGGCAAATTCCTGCCCAATGATAATTAGTGGATTGTGTTGACAAGTTAGGGAATGAATGAAGAATGAGTTCAGTCAACCTCCACTCCATGTGTTCTATTGTTTACTGTTGTTTTCTTCTTCAATAGTGTTTGAACTCTGTGAGGGCAAGAATTTCACACTGTTGGCTGTTGTTGAAATACCTCTAGTTCTTGAAAGGTCTGACAATAAATATTGCTTGATAAGTATTTAGTAATTGGCATTTGAATAGTTTTGTGAATTTATTGACAAGTCGTATCTGAGAGCATCCTAATAGAGTTGACCACCAACCAAGTTGACCAACTACTTTGCTTAGAATACAAAAGTAATGGGATTGTAGGTCAGTTTAATGTGTTTTGAACTGGTTGTTTCTTATTATGCCACGGAGCCTCAAAGTTGTACCATTTGTCTAACTCAGCATTCACACTTTCAGTTTATATATATTTAGGTTCCACTACAGACAGTACAAATGGAAAGAAGAGAACTAGAGTTTCAGTTGTTCCTAGTTTCATTTCTGTTGCTGTGATGAAATACCCTGACAAAAGCAAAGTTAGGGAAGAAATAGTTCGTTTTAGGTCACAACCCCAACTGTGAGGAAGGTCATATTGTTGGAACTTGGAGTAGCTAGTCATATCACACCCATAGTCAAGAGAAGAGAGAGAGAAAATAAATACATTTAAGTGATCAGCTGACTGTTTCCCTTCTTGCACGGTCCAGGGTCCAGCCCTTGAAATGGTATCTACATTTAGGGTGGGTCTTACCACCTCAACTAATGCAATTAAAACAACATCCTTTAGACACATGTCCATAGCCCATTTGATCCAGGCAGTCTTTCACTGAGAGATGATGCTTGTGTCAAGTTGACAATCAAAACTAATTATTGTAAGGTGTATAAGAAAAGAAGAAGAAAATAGGAGAGCCATCATTTTATTGTTTTAAATAAATATTTATTACCTTAGCACAACCCAAAGGAAATTTGCAAGGTAATTATTTAAGTTGCTTATTTTCAGAAGTGAGATAAATATCTTTTTTTATCCTCAACAACAACAACAACAAAAACAGTTATAGGAATAGAGAGAGCAGGAGAAGCACACAGTCTTTTGAAAAAGTATATGCTTTAAAAAAAAAAATAACCCTTCCTCATCTACTGGTTACTTCTTAAGTCATCTCTGTCGGGAAAAGGAAGCTTTTGGTGGGAAAGAAATGAAAATGCAAATAGATTAGGTTGAGGTTACGACTATGGATCCAGAGTTCGGGAGTTCAACCTTGCTGCCCACTAACTAGGTAGGTAATCTGGGACAAGATGAGTAATTTTTTTTCCTTTGCTTTTCTCCTCTCTGTGATGAGGACAAGTATTACCTTTATCTTAATGGGCTTCTGTGAAGCTCAAATGGTTGGTACATGCCAAGCACTGGAGACAGTGCCTAGCCCATCTCCTGCACTATACAAGT
Organism: Pachyuromys duprasi; assembly: GCA_028658305.1. Lineage (NCBI taxonomy): Eukaryota > Metazoa > Chordata > Mammalia > Rodentia > Muridae > Pachyuromys > Pachyuromys duprasi. Next base: position 31,992,741 of record CM053763.1, read on the forward strand.
GTGTGCTGCTGTTCCTGTTTAAGGTGTTTGTGAATATTGTTGTTAATTGTCTCACTAGTTATAGAGATGAAGAGAGTGGATGTACATTTTCATATAATCTAAAGTCATGTGGACTAGTCAGCTAAAATTTCACCACTGACCTTTGGACATCTAGGAAACATTTTGAAAGAAAAAAGATGATATAGAAGTCCTCTGTCAACATGTTAAGGCTGTGGACTTTGGTTTGAAGCACTTTATGAGAACTCTGTTGACATAGATGCTTATTTCAAAGAGTGTGCCCCAGGGGCCCTTGCATAGCAGTCACCAAGGAGATCAGGGAAGGTAATGCAGGGAAATCAGTCAATCAGAGCCTCATATCCAGTTCTTGGATAATGTGGGCTTTGATATACACAGCTAAGTGTTTTAAAACTTAAATATGCAAAACAAACTTTTGCTCTTCACTGAGGTTCTTTGTGATTTCAAACTAAAGAGCTACTTTAATCATTATTTGCAGTGTTCTGGTGCATTGTATTCTGATAGATGGACATTGTTGAGGATTCAGTCTGTATGGAATTAAGTCTTAAAGAGGAAAGAGTAGACTCTCCTCCACTAATGCAAAGAACAGTATTTCTAGATCCTAAAAGGTCAAAAGGACTAAATTAATATTCACTTCAGCTTATAAAACAAAGCAATGCCATTTGACTAGAACATGCTGCTTTCTTCTGCACTTTAGAAATAGACAGAAGACAACAAATGAATATTGCAAAATACTTGGTACAAACAGAAGATAATATAACATTGAGAAAGATTATAGGGTCCCACTGTTCTTTCTTTGTGTCTGTCTGTGGCTATGTGTGTGATTATGTATGTGTATGTATGTATGTATGTATCTAACTATCTATATTATACTTATATTCAAGTATCCAATTCCATATCTAATCTGCTGTAGCATTATCCAGGAATGATTTAACTTTGACATTTTCTGTTTGAAGCCTTACTTATAATCAAATACCGTCATGAGGTCCTGATTCAGTTTTGACTCTTTCACTGTGATTAGTAGATTGAGATTCATAGGCTTTACTCCCTTGTTGAAAACAGAAAAAATTACTATGGTAAAATATGAATCATTTCTGAGCCAATATTCAGAGGTGAATAAAAGGAGAGAGGCCTCATCACCTTAATGTAGAAAGAATTCCGCGTGGAAGTCAGTATTAATTCCTGGAATCGTATTCCAAGAAGGAATTTTATCTTATCTTTTATTTGATTACTTTACTCACTGTCCAACTATTAGTCTCAGAAATGTTATCTGTAAATTTTGTATATACATACTCTTTCCACATATCTTGAAGGGTTGGCTGGTCCGTTTGTAACTTAAGGTCCTTTAGAAATCAGAAGAAGAGGAAATGTAGAAGGTTTTAACAAAAGTGCTACTTTAAAAATTTCATTTGGAGAAACTGTGACTACATTTTTTTAGGCTGAGGTCAACGTTGATCACTGAATCATTTAGTTAAACAGTGTTCAAATAAATGCAAGAAATTGTCTGTGAAAGCATCCATTTTTTTCTTTACTATTTCTAAGCAGACTATGAAAACTATCTATTTCTCCTTTTCTCTAACATGCAAGATTTCAGACATTATAGTTGACTGAGTATCACACACAGTCAGTTGAGATTTAATATTGGGTAGGTGGCCATCTTTCTTTATAATAATTTCTTGGGTCTTTTTGACACGGGATTTCCCTGTGCAGCCCTGGCTGTCCTGGAGCTCACTCTGTGGGCCAGGCTATCCTCTAACTCAGAGATCTGCCTGCTTCTGCCTCCCAAGTGCTGAGATTAAAGATGTACACCACCACTGGCTGACATAACATTTCTAATTAACTTAATTTAATTGGATTTTCAGGGAAGGGGCCCAAGGGTTTGCATTTTACCCAAACAATGATTATTGTTAGTGACTATAGTGACTAGACTGTGAAACAACAATTACATGCCCATTTCTATGGGTTCTGGGCAGGTAGTCTCCTGTACAATGAATTGGTTTCATTCACTGGACATTTCAGGGTCTTCACTTCCTAAGCACCCATCCTATTTTTCTCCTTCCTATTTTAACCATCCCCCACAGGGTCATATATGAGCTCTTACTCTTGTCAATTTCTCTATAATTCTAGCATTTTATTTCATAGGTTTATTATCACTTCCCCTTTTTTGAATTGTGTTTCCTCTAGCTTTCGTAGTCTACTCTTGTTAAAGCTCATTGAGCTGCCATCCCAATTGGAGTAATGTTACTGTTTTCAGTGGCTATTACTTCCCATTTACAATATTTAAGGATTCTTTTTTAACTTGGCTCAAGTCCAAAATATACCATCCCCCAATCCCTTTATTTTTACAATTAACTTCTTGTTCTTCAATCCTGTATAGGAAATTTCAGTATAGGATAAACCCATTTATTTTGCTAAATCTTTACGGAGCAGATAAATGAGGAGCACCCAACACACTGTGCAAACTGATTATGCTAAGTATATCATCAAATTCACAGGAGTGTATAGAACTGTGAGACAAACATACAACCACTCTGTAGCAACATTACAAGTAATATAGGCAGTGTAATGTCATCTCCACTTATACACTATACACTTTTCAGAAACTTCCTATAATGCTTTGGAGCAAAAATATGTGCACACAGAGACACGCACGTGCACACGCGTGCGCACGCACACACACACACCCCAAAACAAAACTCATAGCCTCCATTTTCTCCCTCCCAACATCATCTGATGACCCCATTTTCTCCTCTCCAATCAAGCTTTTCTCTTCATGATTTTAAAAGGGTTCTTAACATCAATCAATTTAAAAAGTTTTTCTAAGATTATAATACAATTACATAAATTTCCCATTTCCTTTTCTCCCTCAAAAGCCTCAAAATGAAAAGAGTAGTATATCATTTTAATATCTGGTATCAATGTCTCTGTTCTCATTTGACTTGGCTTACAAGTTGCATATGATATGCTTAACCACACCACAAGGCACTTTATGATGTACATCTTAGATTGTCTGATTTTTCATCTGTTTTGCTCACCCTTTTCTTACTTATGGCAAAATGCTGTGTCTCTACTCCCAGTCTTTGACCAACGCTTGTGATGTATCTGTACTCACATTGTATATGATGTTATGCTATTTTCAACTTAGATCTTTCTTTTCCATGTTAAAGTTATCTACCCTACTACTTGTTTTTCTGTTGTGTTATATATCTCAGCTTACACTAGCTGAAGATACTTTATTCCCAAATCTATTTTAGTTGATTTGGAAAAATAATAATAACAACAAGAACTCTAAGAATAATGTTGCTCTCTTTTCCGTCTTATTCTCTCCTTCCTCTACAGTCTGTCATAGTTAATTTCAATATTTCTTTTCCTTAATTAATTTATTTTTTCATTAATTACAATTTATTAATTTTATATCCCAGCTGTAGCCCCTTCCTCTTTCCCTCCCAATCCCATGCTCTCTCCCTCATCTCCTCCCATGCCCCTCCCCAAGTCCACTGATAGGAGAGTTCCTTTTCCCCTTCTATGTGAACCAGGCCTCATCAGGAATGGCTGCTTTGTTTTCCTCTGTGGCCTGGTAAGGCTGCTCCCCCTCAAAGGAAGGCGATCATAGAGCCAGACACTGAGTTCATGTCAGAGATGGCTCCTGTTCCCCTTACTACAGAACCCACTTGGGCACTGAGCTGCCATGGCTACATCTGAGCAGGGTTTCTAGGTTATCTCCACGAATGGTCCTTGGTTGGAGTATCAGTCTCAGAAAAGACCCCTGTGCCAAGATTCTTTGGTTCTGTTGCTCTGCTAGTGGAGCTCCTGTCCCCTCCAGGTCTTACTATCTTCCCCTTCTTTCATAAGATTCCCTGCACACTGCCTACTCAGGGTCCTCCTTCTTGCTTAGCTTGTTTAGGTATACAGATTTTAGTATGTTTATCCTATATTATATTTCTCATATCTACTTATAAGTATGTATATACCATGTATGTCTTTCTGCTTCTGGGATACTTCACACAGGACGATCTTTCCTACTTCTCACCATTTGCCTACAAATTTCCTCCTTTTTAATTGCCGAGTAGTATTCCATTGTGCAAATGTACTACAATTTCTGTATACATTCATCTGTTGAGGGACATCTGGGTTGTTTCCATCTTCTGGGTATCACAAATAAAGCTGCTATGAACATGGTTGAGCAAATGTCTTTGTTGTATACTTGAGCATCTTTTGGATATATGCCTAGGAGTAGAATAGATGGATCTTGAGGTAGCACTATTCCTAATTTTCTGAGGAAACAGTAGATTGTTTTCCAAAGTACTTGTACAAGTTTATATTCCCACCAACAATGGAGGAGGGTTCCCCTTTCTCCACAACCTCTCCAGCATGTGTTGTCCCTTGAGTTTTTGATCTTAGCCATTCTGATGGGTGTAGGTAAAATTTCAGGTTCGTTTTGATTTGCATTTCCCTGATGATTAAAGACATTCAGCATTTCTTTAAGTGTATCTCTGCCATTTGATATTCCTCTATTGAGAATTCACTGTTTAGCTCTGTGCCCAATTTTTAATTTAATTACCTGATTTGTTGCTTTTTAACTTTTTGAGTACTTTATTTATTCTGGATATTAACCCTCTGTCAGATAAAGGGTTGGTAAAGATCCTTTCCCAGACTTTCGTTTTGTTCTGACAACAGTGTCCTTTGCTTCACAGAAGCGCTTCAGTTTCATGAGGTCCCATTTATTTATTTTTTCAGAACATGGTAGTTTTTTTTTATTAATTACAGTTTATTCACTTTGTATCTCACCTGTAGCTCCCTCCCACCTCCCCTCCCAATTGTGCCCTCCCTCCCTCTTTTTAATCCATGCCCCTCCCTGAGTCCAATGATATGAGAGGTCCTCCTCCCCTTCCTTCTGACCCTAGTTTATCAGGTCTCATCAGGACTGGCTGCATTGTCTTCCTCTTTGGCCTGATAAGGCTACTCCTCCCTCAGGGAAAGGTGATCAGAGAGCCAGCCACTGAGTTTATGTCAGAGACAGTCCCTGTTCCCATTACTAAGGAACCTACTTGGACACTGACCTGCCATGGGCTACATTTGTGCATGAGATCTAGGTTATCTCCATGAAAGGTACTTGGGTGGAGGTCCCATTTATTAATTGTTGATTTTAGAGCCTGTGCTGTTGGTGTTCAATTCAGGAAGTTGTCTCCTGTGTAAATGAGTTCAAGGCTCTTTCCCACTTTTTCTTCTAAGAGATTTAGTGTGTCTGGTTTTATGTTGAAGTCTTTGATCCATTTGGACTTTTGTTTTGTGCAGGGTGATAAATATGGATCTATTTGCATTTTTCTTTATATAGATATCCTGTTAGACCAGCACCATTTGTTGAAGATGCTGTCTTTTTTCCATTGTATGGTTTTGGCTTCTTTGTCAAAAATCAAGGTCCATAGGTGTGTGGGTTTATTTCTGGGTCTTCTATTTGATTCCATTGATCCACCATTCTGTTTCTGTCTGTTGTTATGTCCTCCTTTTTGTTTCTGATTTTGCTGATTTGGATAGTTTCTCTCTGCCTTTAGTTAGTTTGGCTAAGTGTTAATCTATCTTGTTGATTTTCTCAAAGAACTAGCTCTCAGTTTCATTGATTCTTCGAATTGTTTTCTGTTTCTAATTCATTGATTTCTGCTCTGAGTTTGATTATTTCCAATCTACTCCTTTTGAGTGTGGCTGCTTCTTTTTTTTTTCCTAGGGCTTTTAGGTGTTCAGTTAAGTTGCTTATATGAGGTGTCTCATACTTCTTTCTGGAGGCACTTAGTGCTATAAACTTTCCTATCAGCATAGCTTTCATAAGTTTGGGTAAATTGTGCCTTCATTTTCATTGAATTTTAGGAAGTCTCTATTTTCTCTTTTCATTTCTTCCCTGACCAAGCTATTATTGAGTAGAGAGTTGTTTCCTTTCCATGTATATGTAGGCTTTTTTGTTATTTCTGTTGTTGTTGAGGTCTAGTTTTAGGCCATGCTGGTCTGATAGGATACAAGGGTTTATTTCAATCTTCTTGTATCTGTTGAGGCTTGCTTTGTGCCTGACAATATGGTTAATTTTTGAGAAGGTTCCTTGAGGTGCTGAAAAGAAGTTATATTCTTCTGAGTTTGGGTGAAAGATTCTGTAGACATCTACTAGGTCCAATTGATTTAGGACCTCATTAAGTGTCATTATTTCCCTATTTAAATTCTGTCTAGATGATCTTTCCCTTTAAACTCTCCAATTATTATATTGTTGGGATAGATGTGTGATTTGAGCTTTAAAATGTTTTACTTATGAATGCAGGTGCTCTTGTATTTGGGGCATAGATGTTCAGGACTGTGATGTCCTTATGGTGGATTTTTCCTTTGATGAGAACGAAGTGTCCCTCCTCATTTTTTTAAATTAATTTTGGTTGAAAGTCTATTTTATTAGATCTTAGAATAGTTACTCTTGCTTGTTTTCTGGGTCTGTTTGCTTGAAAAACCCTGTTCAGCCCTTTACTCTGAGGTAGTGTTTATCTTTGTTGCATAGAGGTGTTTCTTGGATGCAGCAGAATGTTGGATCCTGTTTCCACAACCATTCTGTTAGTCTGTGTCTTTTTATTGGAGAGTTGAGTTCATTGATGTTGACAGATACTAGTGACCAATGCATGTTAGTTTCTTTTATTGTGGAGTTGGTGGTGTTACTGTGTTTCTATGCTTGCTTTCTTTTAATTTTTTGTTGTGAAGTTATCTATACACTATGTTTTCTTGGGTGTAGTTGATTTTGTTGGATTGGAGTTTTCCTTCTAGTATCTTCTCTAGGGCTGGTTTGCTGTGTAGATATTAAGTTTAGTTTTGTCATGGAACACTTTATTTTCTCCATCTATGTTGATTGGACACTTTATTTGGTTTAGTAGTCTGGGTTGGCATCTGTGGCCCCTTAGAGTCTACATGACATCTGCTCAGGCTCTTCTGGCTTTCATAGTTTCTGTTGAGAAGTCTGGTGTGATTCTGATAGGTCTACCTTTATATGTTACTTGGCCTTTTCCCTTGATGCTTTTAATATTTTTTCTTTGTTCTGTAGATTTAGTGTTTTTACTATGATGTGATGTGAGGAGTTTCTTTATTTGGTGTTATGTAGGCCTCTTGTATGTTTATGCAATCTCTTTCTTTAACTTGGGAAAATTTTTCTTTTATGATTTTCTTGAGAACATTTTCTGGACCTTTGAGCCTGGAACCTTCTTTTTTGTCTTTTCCTATTACTTTTAGATTTTGTCTTTTCATGGCAGCTTGATTTCTTGGATGTTTTGTGTTTGGAACTTTTCTGATTTTACTTTTTCTTTGAGAAGTGTATCAATTTCTGCAATTGTATCTTTTTTGCCTGAGATTCTCTCTTCCATCTCTTTTATTGTATTGGTGATACCTGCCTTTGTGGTTCCTGATCTTTTCTCCAAGTTTTCCAGCTCCAAGGTTTTCTCTATTTGTGTTTTCTTTATTGATTCTAATTCTGTTTTCTTGTCTTGCACCAATTTCCTTCATCTGTTTGAATGTGGATTCCTGTCTTTCCATGATGTCCTCTATTTTTTTGTTTGTTTTTCTCTATATATACCTCTACTTGTGCCTCTACAGGTGCCTTTATTTGTTTGGCTATATTTGCCTGTTTTTCTTTGAGAGCTTTGTTCATTTCCTCTTTATGTGCCTCTAATAACTGGATAAGAATAGACTTGAGACCATTTTCCTGTGTTTCTGAAGAACTAAAATATCCATTGATTTTTGAGGTTGCTGGTTAAGCCATGATGTCCTGATTTTTGTTGGATGTGTTCTTACACTGACCCCTAGCCATCTGCTTTTCTGTAACCTTTGCTGTTTGTTCCTGGAGTCTGTATTTCAGACTGGGTGTCTATCTCTGGTGTCTGGAGTATTCTTCAGGAAGATGAAAGAGGTCCACCGGTTTGAGAGTGAATGTTGGTTTTTTCAGCTACAGCTGAAGGAAGGTTTCAGGTGCATGTGTGCAAGTATGGGAGTGTTTGTGGAAGTGTGCCTTGAAGGACAGGGTGCTAGAACATGCAGATGCCTGGAAGGGTAGAGTGTAAATGTAAGTGCTGGTATGGATGCCTGAATGCCTCACTGGCTCATAGGCCTGTGGTCCTGTCCACCAGGTATTCATATCTGTCTCGGTTGAACCGTCCAGGAATTGCTTGCCTGGACTCCAGTGGGAGGCCCACAGAATAGGGGCTTCAATGTTAAGAACACTGTCCCAAGGATCCCGATGTTGCCCACAGTAGGGGTGTGGGAGTGAGGTACCAATGTCTGCCTGATAGTTTAGAGAGACCCTGGATCTGGGGCTCTGCATGCACTCATTTGAAGGTGCACTCACTTGCTTGCAGGCCTATTTGGAAAGTATAGGGGTTCCCCTGTTCTGTTCTCTACTCTCCTATTTGGGCCTACAAGGGCAAATGAAAATGTAGGAGATCAGTTAGCTCAGTGGTGTCCACTGTTTGGCCACTGGGCAGGGAGACCTGTACTTGGATCAGCCACCTCTGCTGTCTCAGTTACCAAGCACAGAGGATCCTGCTGCCTCTGATCAGGGAGGCCCATGCTTGGGGCAAGGGGAAGTGCAGGGTGGTTGAATATTTGCCACTCTTAGGCCCGAGAGATGTCTGGTGACCTGGATCCAAACTGTCCCAGATCACAGGTTGTTCCTTTCACCTAGGAAGCCTCAACGTGGATGTTCTGTCTTCAGCTGTGCCCCCCTCCCTGACTCACCAATTTCAGAGTTTTGGGTCCTGTGCCCCTGAGATAGGTTGCGCTCTTATCGCTACCATCTTGGACTCTTAATTTCAGTATTTCTATAATGTTCATGCTTCTTAACATTTTGTCTCCTCAAAATCACTCTGTACAGAAATTCATCTTTAGCAACTAACACAGTGCCTCATACAACATGAGTGTCAGCAAATAAATACTGAATAAACGAGTATAAATTCTGGTACAGTACTGTAATTAGTTGTTCTGATTGTAATTCCTATTTATGAGCACTTTTAATGCTCGTATATATTCTGAGTATTAAAAAGGCCATGGATAAAGGGTAGTAGTAGGCCATGGATAAAGAAGCAGCAAGGACAGGGCACCAATAAAATATAACCACTTTGCATTGATTACGTTATGATAATGATTTTATAATACAATTTTCATGAAAAGCTCTGTATTATTTTCAGAAAAAAAACCCTCTGTGATAGAGATTGGTTGTATTTTTAAAATAATTTTATGTAAAATTTATACAGCAGAAAGATGAAGACAGACATTCAGTAATGTGGTCCAACTCATTCTTTGAATGGATAGGGCAATCCAGAGCTTGGTCCCAGCCCTGTAAGAGCCTGGTTCCATCCCCATAAGAAACCCGTGCTTCGCACCTTGCATCAGGCAATGTAAAAAAGCAGCAAGGTCAACAGTGAAAGGACTCGAGACAGGACTGTCTCGCTGCCACATAGAAGCTGGATGCCTAGTTAATTACGAAGTTTAGATATCACTCTGTCATGTATACCTACTGGCTTTAGTTCACTCTTTTCTTTTAGAGATATCTTTGTGGGTAGTAACTCATGTATGTTAACACTCACAGATATTTCTCAGTTGGGCATCTGTAAATTCTGGTGGCATTTAGCAATCTAAGTAAACTGCTATAGTTCAAGACCATTCCAGAGACAAGGACTGAATAAATATTAACAAGCCCCTGTGCTTGCTTGGAACTTGAAAGGATTGCACGACATCAATGAGCAAGCTTTTGTCAGTCACAATCTAGGCCAGATTAGTCTTAAAGTCCAAGGAAGAAGCAAAGTTCACCTTAGTGCAGAAGTTTCTGTATGCCTCTCCTGCTTATTGTTTGCAAGCTTAGGAGAAAGAAATGATGAAGGAGAAAGAGAAAACCATTGCTATTGTGAAGGTTATAGACCCGTCCAAGTTGACGCTGGTAAGAACCTTGTGAAGTTCTTTCACTATTTGGAGGTGAAACTGGATTAAATATTGATTGTAAAGTTTGTAGAGCTGTAGCCATTAAAATAAGGTATGTAGCCATTAACATTAAAATGTATCAACTGTATGTTTTGAAGAGCTTGTTTACTTATAAATAGCTTTAGAGTATTCTGGGCTATGCTAAGAAATTATATGGTTTATTTAGTTAAAAACTGTTAAAATTAATGTTTTATTGTGACTTTTATACAAAATGTGAGGATCCAGTAAATTGTTCATTTAGTGTTCACACTAACAACTGTTTTGTTAATTTAGTGCTAAAAGAAGAATGAACACAGAGTATATATGATGTGGAACTGTGTGAATATCCAGTTTTATATTTTCCTATTTGTGTTAAAGCTCACTTGCCAAGGGAGCTCTACCCCTAGCCCTGCTCGTTATATTTATTCACTTATAATGGAACAAAAATAATAGTAACAAAAGAACACAGCAGGATCTCGTGGCTCAGTGTTTGTCATTTAAGCCTCAGAATGATATTTTAACAAATAAAATAAGGTTTGAAGGCAATCGGTGGTGTATGTCCTAAAACTGGAGAGATCTGTTTCACCGAATCGAAATGAATCAACACCCACAAGGAAGTAAAATAATCTTTCGATAGTCAGTGTTTCATGTGTGCATATGTTCTCCAGCCCACGCTGCCCTGTGGTGCCCCTCTTTATAACAGGGGTTTATCTTCTTTTATGTTCAGTTTCTCTATCCAACAGTCTCCTGCTCAGTTTTACCATTTCAGAGTCACAGTGAATATCTTCATAAAAAAGCAAAAGGCGAAGATCTAAACAAACACGTCTATCTATCAGTGTCTTTTGAAAACTCACACTAATTATGTGTGGTCTCATACACAGACAGACACACACACACACAGGCATGAACTAATTAGGGCTCCTTTTGCCTTTTGTTACTTCACTGGAAATTTAGTTGCGAATTTAACTTGTAACCTTTCATAAGTTTTGTTCACTTTTGTCCACTTAAAATGAGATTATCTAGCAGATACACATGTATTTTCAGAAAAATGACAGGGTTTTGGAGACTAGCATTATTTTTAGGAACATAAAGAGTGTATAGTGTGGGACCATCTCCATTGCTAAATGAATGTAAATGAAAAGTGTTAAAGCAATACCTATAAACTGCATTTAAAGTTTTATTTAAGTTGATTAGTCCTATAGTGCTTTGGTGAAGAGAAAAATAAGCCAAGTTGCCTTCAGGAAGCCTGTTGGAGAGGGTTTAACCCTTAAGCTAAGCCCTGGAGAGGAACTGTCTGATTCTGATACTTATCTATAGGGTGGAGTTCAGAAAAGAACAATGGGGAAGAAGACAGGAAAATATGCATGAAAGACAAGAATGCCTTGCAGTGGGTAGATACTAGAGAATCCAGCCTTGTGTCATACAGGCAGGAGTCTAGGCTATTATTTCAACTTCTGTTTTGATGTGGTGTTTCCTACTGGCTGGGAGGTGAGGCTAGATGGCCAATTTGTCCCAAACACCTGTTTTCACCTCTCTGGTGCTGGTATTACTAGCAAATGCCACCACTCCTGGAATTTTTTCTTTTTTTCTCATGGATATTGGAGACCATGCTTGTGTCTTTGTGCTTACAAGGCACTGAGCTTTCTCCCTTGTAATCTTTATTACTTTTCTATGTATATTATTTTTATACCATGACTTCATCTCTGAGCTGTATTGCTGTATTTTAGGATGATAATGATGCACTGTAACATTGTTATAAAGATGACATAAGATGTTGTTTGAGTTATTTTGTTATACTTGACATGCAATAAGTTATTGACTATGGTATGACATATATTATTATGCTGTGCTTTTGTTTGCTGAAAAATTCCCCAACTATGGATTCACAGATACATTGCAATTAAACCCTCCCTTACATTGGACTATCAAATCCACTATTGAAAACCTCACTATCAAATCTACTATTGAATATGTATACTTGATAATGACAAGGCTTTAAAAATGTAGGAGTAATGGAAAATAACACTGAGTCACTTAGAAAGAAGCTGTCACGACATTTTAAATTCTAGGCACAAGAGTTTGGGATTTATATATAAGTTAAATGGCAGGGACTTTGCGCTTCAGAATCTGGAAATCAGTAGATCTTTAATGGCATTTTAAGTATCATTGGTATGAGAAGGAAAGTGGGAGTTTATTAGGAAGGCTGTAGAAACACTAGATGGGAATACTTAATTTAGGTGTAAGGGCCTGAAGAGTTTGGGGAAGAAAAACAAAGATGAAATTCCAAAGTGGATACCAGTACTTTAAAATGTCATGTCAAAGGTCAGATTGCTTCTAGTACGTGAAGAGTAAGAATAATGTTAAAGTGGAATTTAGGTCACAGTACTGCGGTTCTCTGGTTAGAGGGGATGGATATATGTACCATTTATAGTTGTGCAGACTCTTCTGCACAATTTTGGTTGTAGATTCTGTTTCCTTATCTGGACAGCACCGACTGTAAACAAAGGCAAAGCTATTTTTCTCTGCTGTCACTAAGAGTTACGGTTTGGCCAAGTGGTGTTCTGCTGATTCCACTGTTATCAAGAGCTCTGCATTTTCTCTCAAGAGTCTTACTTCAGTCTGTCTTGTATTTAGTTCTTTAACCCACTGTGAGTTAATCTTTAAATGTGTGGAAGATAAGGACCCAGAGCCATCCCTTTTCCTGTAGATATCTATTGAAACCAATCTCATTCATTTAAAAGACTGCCCTTGGGGTGGTCGAGGTCACCTTGTTACATTTGCTGGGCTGTTTTAGAAAGTTTCGCTCTGAGGTTGTTAATATATGACAACATAATTGTCTTGACATCAGCATGGCATCCTTGGTGGCTCTGTCATCAGTGTGGATATACAGAAGTACTAACTCTCCACTTTGTTCTTTTCCAACACTGTTTTAGTTTATCAGTGTTCCTTGGTAATCCATGTGAATTTTAACATATGGTTTTCAATTTCTTCCAAAATGCACTTGGCATTTAACGGTGGTCACATTGGATATGTGAATGTTTTGATGATGTTATCATCTTGATAATATTATCTTTTTCTAGAAATATAAAATATTTTTCATTTTTATGTCTTTTAGTTTTATTTGTACTTTTTAGTTTTTAGCTTATATATGTTTTATTTATGGGACTTAAGTTTATTTGTGCGTCTTTCTTTTTGAGGTTATTTTAAATAAAGATATTTAATTTCTTTTTCAGGTTGTTCATCACTTATGTTTATCAATACAACTGGTTTTCATGTGTTGATTATATGTTTTGCAACTAGGATAGCCAGCATTGTTTGTTAGCTCAAATAGGGGTGAGGCTTTTTATTTGAATGTTTTTTTTTAATGGAATCTCTGTGTTTTCTAAATATAAGATTATGAATCATGCCATCTGTAGACAGAGACCATTTCATTTTGAGTATTTCTTGATAATTTGTGAGTTCTTTGTTGTTGGTGGGTTTTCTTTTCGTTCTTGTTGTTGTTTGTCTTCTTGACTGATTGTTCTGGTTAGACTATCTGTCGAATGAAAGAGGTGAAAGTAGACAGCCTTGTCTTGGTCCAGATAGGAAAGAAAAGCTTATTATCTTTAATTTAGTATTTTAATTTCATTAAAAATACCTTCTAATAAGACTGAGCTTGTTGGTTCACATTTAATCCCAACATCTGGGATTGAGGAGTTGTATCTCTGTTATTTTGAAACCAGCCTGGTCTGTAGAGAAATCCAGAACTACATAGAAAGACTGCTACATACGCTTCCTTTCCCCCTATTCTTCCCAGTCCCTTCCTATCTCCCTACCCAACTTCCTGTTTCTTATACCTCAAAAGCTGAAAAACAAACACAAAAAAAGAGAAAATTGAAAGACTAAACAAAAAAGAAAATAAATAAGGCAAAAAAAATCAGGTATCTCCAACAAACAAACAAACAAACAACTCTACCACCACCAATTAAAACAACAACCGCAACAGCAGTTAAAAAAAACACACACACAAAAAAAAACCAAAAACAAAACTAACCAACCAAAAACCCTTAGAATTTGTTTAGTGGCGGCCAACTACTCCTTGAGGGTAGGAGTTTTGTAATGACATCCCATTTATGACCTAGAACTCCAAATTCTCTTATTCTCTGCATACTGGACAGTTTTGTTTTGTTCAAATCTTTCATGACATTTCTTTTATTAAAATTACTTTGTGTGCTTGACTTTTCCAAAATGAAAAGAAATGAATACAAATGTTCTACTCTGATGGTGGACTAATCATTTCTGTAGATTTCAGCATTCTTCACGTTTGGTGTGGTATTAGGTATATACATGCTTATTAGTCTTTTTTTAATAAATTTATGTATTTTTATATCAATCACATGTTAGGTTTTTTGCATCCCATGCATAGCCCCCTCCCTCATTCACTCCCACCCTCCCTAACCCTCCCTCATCTCCTCCCGCCCCATCCAAGTCCACCAACAGGGGAGGATCTCCTCCCCTTCCATCTGATCATCTTGTCTCCTCAGGGCTGGCTGCAATGTCCTCCCCTGGGATCTAGCCAGGCTGTTACTCCCTGGCGTGGATGGGAGAGGGTCATTTATATGTAGTTATTTTGTTCTTTTATTAGTCATGTTTCGCTAAAAATAGTTGACAGCAGCAACTTAAGGAAGGTAGGGTTTACTTTAGTTCACAGTTTGAGGACACAGTTCATCAAAGTGGGGAGTCACAGCATTAGCAGCTTACGGCAGTCGCTCACGTTACCATCTTCAGTCACAGCAGTCTGGGACCCTGGCCTGAGTAACGGTGCCACCCACATTCACACAGGTCTGCCCACCTCGTTTTACATAATCTCCAAAGACTCTTCATGCAGAAATGTACAGGGTTCATCTCCTTGGTGATTCTAGCTCCTGTCAAGTTGACCATCAATGTTAACTATCATAATCATTAATGACATTTCTAATTTTAAAGCCCATTTTCTCTGATAGTAATATAGCTCTGTTAGCTCCCTTATGGTTATAATCCATTGGCATATCTGACTTTAATTTTTTTTCATTCAACATTTGTGTATTTTTTATTAGCTGTCTCTTGTGAGCTACTCATATCTAGTTATAGTTTTCCTAATCAGCTTACATTTTATATGGGGTGAGTGACAGACATTATTATTATTCATATATTATAATTATTATTATTCATATATATGATGGCCATCCTTTGTTGTCAACTTGAATACATTGGGAATTAACTAAAGCCAGTGGCTAGGCACTCTTGTGAGTGATTTTTTTTCTTAATTAAATCATTTGAAATGGGAAGACCCACTTTATTTTTTTAAGATTAGATTCTTTCTCTGTCTTTTGTTTGTCTGTTTCTTCCTCTACTCACTTTACATTCCCATTATAACCTGGATGTTTTGAGATGGGAAGGTATACCTTTAATTCTGGTGGAAATCCATTTAAAAACAAGGAAGAAAGAAACTCATACTCTTTGCTTGCTTGTCCTTACTCTCACAACCAAGTCCATTCCTTCACTGGTTTAGAGCATACTTCTTTGGGATTTTGTATTATACTGAAGATCATCTGAAACATCCAGCCTCAGGGACTAAACAGCTACTGGATTTATAGACCTTCTGTTGATATATAACCATTGTTGGATTAGCTAGACCACAACTTGAAAGATATGTATATAGAATGAATATATGTGTATATATCCATTTTATAAATTCTGTTCCTCTAAAGAACTCTGACTAATACAATATATTTTCACTTTAGTTTATTTATGTTCTATTTGTAAAGCATATTTCCTGGCTCTGGAGAGGTGGCTCAGAAGTTAAAAGTTCTGGTTACTCAGCCATAGGTCTCAGATTCAATTCCCAGCATCCATGTGGTGTTCATGACTGTAATCCCAATCCCAGGAATTCTGTCAGAGTATCACCCAGAAGAGGCATTTGTATCCACCAGGCACACATAGGGTGCTGAATATACACTCAGGCAAAACAGCCATACAAATAAATAATTCTATAAAAGTTATTTCAAAATGATTTCTTATCTCTTGCTCGCTGCACCAGTCACTCAGATTAGTGGTATGAAGACTGGACTTCTCTCTTTTCTTTTATGTCAATCTTAAACATCACTTTTTTCTTATATTCAGGATTCACTTTTCTAAGTTATTTGGTTAGTTTCATTTCATATTTGTAAAACACATTTTTAAATGTCTCCTCCTTTCAGGAACTTCACTCATTTTTCAGTGTTACTCTTAATAAGCCTTTCACTAAAGATTATACAGTATATGATCGTATTATTTTCCCTCCCCCAGTACCCCCAGACCCCCTCATTTCCTTAACAAGCCAATTTTGGTTTTGCTTTTTTTGAGGGGGTAGAAAACTTAATAATGTATCCTTAGGAATATTTTTAAATCATGGCCTCATATATGCATGGTATCAAGACTGGAACAAACGATTTGTGTAATAATCTTTTTCATATTTAAAAGACATTCGTTTATTTCACTTTACACTTAATTCTTAGTGTTATTGGAAAAATCTTCCAGATTTTCTCCTGTCATTGTACGGTCATTTTACAGTTCTAGTGTTTTATTGACTTAATTTTTTTCTTTAGCTTTGAGAATTTCATACATCCATGTAATGGAATATGACCACATCCACACCGACATGCACATCCTCCATTTCTCCCTCTTGCTTCCTTCCATATGACCCAAAATCGCCTCTTTCCAATTTACCATCTTTTTTTTTTTTTTTGATAGCCTACTAACTCTGGTTAGTACTGCCCATCTGTGCTTGGATGTGGGGCCATCTGCTGGGGCATGGAGAACCCTACCAGTGGCCACATCCTTCAAACAGAATGACTCTCCCTCCCTTGGCAGCTATCCACTGCCAAGTGCTGCTCAGTAAGACGTGGGACTTGGTGATCATCTACCACATTTATGCCGGGCATTGGGCTGGCTTCACTTTATGCAGGTAGCAGAGCTGCCATGAGTTCCTGAACGTGATAGCTATGGCATGGCCAAAGGACAGCATTTCGTAGCACTCTTGTCCATTGTCAGGCTCTTCCACTGCCTCTTTTGTAATGTATAATGTTCCCTGATCCTTTATGTTGGGCTTAATATAGATATCCTGTTTAGGGCTGGACACTGTCTCTTATTCTGAGCACACTGGACAGTTATCCATTCCTCCACTGGCTGCTGTCCACTGCAAAGAGATGTTTCTTTGACCTGATTGATCTCAGCCCAGATCAATTCATATGAACATAAGTATTGGAGGGTAATTTGAGAGCATTACAGTTTTGCAAAATAACAGTAGCAGTTGCTATCCAAAGGCTTATAATGCTCCTGACACAGGATTTTTGATCAGGATTACAGTACCAGGCTTAAAGTTCCCTCCTGCAGGTTATTGTTGTGTTTACTTATGATTTTCCATAGCAGTTTATTATAAACACATCCTCTAACTTATTTTAGGCTGATTTAATAAACTTGGTTAAATTTGTTTTCTTTTGCTTTTTTTTGAATGCTGTTTTTGTTTGTTTGTTTGTTTTTGTCTTTGTAGTTACATTTCTTAAATGTTTTATTCCCACGTGACCCTCTCCTGGAAATGTTGGCTATATTAAATGGATCTATCACCTATGAAGGCCAGATAAAGGTTATGTCTGTTCCTAAGACCTCTAGATGCCACTAGATCACTGTCAATCACAGCTTATCATGGAGTGGCTTCTTGGAAATGTTATTCTCCCTCCATCAGAGTGAAGAACCCTCTTATACAGATATATGCTTGATCCTTTTGAATAAATTTTGAGATAAATTATTTATTTTTATTTGGTTTGGTAACAGTATATTCATCTGTTGTCATGTCAAATGTGTTATTTTACTGTGAAATCAACCTGCCTTTTCTTACCAAAAATAAACACATCCTCACAAAATACTTATCCATTTGCTTACTGACCTACAAAGATGTAGGCCTGGTTGCTGAATTAACTCATGACTTTGACAATGGAAGATACAAATTTGCTTTGTATGCTCCTTCGGTTGGGTATGCATTCGGTGTTCACTAACATTGCATGCTTACAACTTTTAATGGAGAGAAGATGGCTTGAAATATATTACCTGCCTTGAAACTCAACAGTCTGATGATGTTCAAAAATGTATTACCCATTTTCATGAAACAGAACAGTACCTGCAGCATAAAATTCAATAGAGTATTAGTCATTGCTCTTTGGGGCATAAAGCAGACTGTAACCGCGGTCAAGGGGTGACATCATCTAGCTCTATTTAGGCAGGATTAGATTCCTTGTCAGATCCTGCCTTCTTTCTAAGGAGTAATGTACAGATTCTGTCTGAGCAGGTACTGTGAACTCTGGTTCGGAGCCACTGGCCCCATTGTTACAGTACACGGGCCAGAGCTTCTTTCCTTTCTTAACGTTTCTGCAATTCGCCAGGCTACCTTGAAATCCACCTGAATTCCAGCTCTTCAGAGGAAAAGTGGCCTTTACCTTGTTCCTTCCCCTCCGCTCCCTGTCTTTTTGTTCAGCGCATCTATTATGTTTTTCAAAAGCACATTGGAAACGAGTAACTCAGGTGGGGATGCCTTTGCTCATAACCAACAAGCTTTTCAAAAAAGACCGTGGAGAATGTATACTTAAAGGTCTGCTTAAATGACGTACCTCTTAGGGAAAGGGTCTGTGTTTGTGGAACGCCTCCTAATTGTATTTGTCAGAGACTCCCATGCCTCATCTTTCCAATTTAATCAATCTTTGTTTGTTTTGGAAATGAGTAAACTGAAACGGAGGCAGTACTTAAATATCTCTCATCTAATGTCTGCACAGTAAAAACACATTTTAAAACAATAGTTCGTAGGGCCAAGTGTGTAGCTCATGATAGAACATGTATATAGCATATTTCAGGCCCTGGGTTGATCATTAGCACTGTAAAAATCAATGTAAGGTAATATAATTAAATTATAGGCTGTATAACCTAAAGGTGAGCCTTTCTAATAAAGTTAATGACGACAGTACAAGTATACTAAAATACACCCCAAAGTGTCGAAAGCAGGCTAGAATGCACCCTCTTATATGAACATAAATTCATGTACTAATGACTTAAACTTCATTTTATAGTTGATTTTCCTTAGAAATACACTTTTATTCATACTCTATAGTAATTTATTTTCCTGGTAGTTAATTTTAGTCATAATAAGTACTTTATATTGATTGCCAAACTAGTTTTCTAAATCTTGAAATATTCTCTTGGGTTGAATTGGAATTTTGCAATAAATAGAAATGTAGAGTTAAATTCTTTGCAATAATTTTGGCATAGTTGTTTTTCCCCCAACCTTAAGGAATGGAAAAAAGTTGCTTCTTGTTCAGCTTTGGTTTAAGTGTTCAGAAATAGAATAAAGACATATAAAATAAAAATATTTTATAATTTTAAGTCCTATATTATAATTGTAAATGTTTTCTGAAATAATGGGTGTTTACTTGAACTATGAATATTATTTAAAATCGAACCTTGCATGATCAATAAGCATAGTTTGAGTACTGAATCAGTGCGATTTGGATTGTATACAAAGCACGTTAGGTTTCTAAAAAAATTGTCCTCAAGAAACACTTCAAAAATTGCAGTGCCTGTAATTGGACAGAGCCTGTGTTCACTAGAGGCCAGGTGTCTTAGTGCCCTCTTTGTTACCAGCTGTGGTATTGATATTACTCTAGAACATTTGTGTACAGTGGGAAAGAGGATGCCTTCCAGGAAGCATGGTTTCCCACTTCATTACCAACATAAAATTCCTCTTGGTGGCCAGCTTCTGACATTGCCAACAGCATTCTGATACTCCCAAGTGTTTTACCAATGTGCTTAACTTGTGGTCCGCCAAGAACTTCCAGATTCGCTAAGATGTATATTTTTACTAAAAAGATATTTTAATAATACTAACTTATAGCCATGTCATAATCTGGCTCAAATCTCTATAAATTTATGAATATTCATCTGAATTTTCCTTTATGCGTGAACTGATATCTTTTTTGTTGAAATACAAAAACTATTTTAAACATATCTTATGTACAAGCATTTCATAACATAGTTAAAAAAGAAAGTAAATGTATATTATTGCTTAAAATTAACATGATATCTTGTCTGACAATCATTAGCCAAGTGACAAATTTAAAGTGAAAGATTTACACTACTAAGAATGTATGTATGTGCAACAATGATGCTAATTAGTTTGCTTTTTTCTCTCTTTTTTTCTTTAAGTTATCTGGTAGTATTTTGGATGTGTTCAGTGATGAACAGGGCATTTCTCCTGTTAATACTGGTCTTACTAGTGCTTCTTGTCCAAGTATTCTACCCATGAAAAAGGAAATTGCAGGTAATGTTGATTTTTCAAAAAAGTTTTATCTTTTAATTTTTTTGTCAGTTGCAGAAGGTATAAATGCCATACTGCTGTGCTGAATAGATTTTGAAAGTATGATTACAATAGCTAAAAGTTTTGAGAGTAAACCTATCATTTCTTAATATAACTAGACATTAGGTCAATATCATTTACATTTTAATCGAATGGATTCAGTATTTTAGTAGCTGCTCAAATGCTTTTTACGATATGATCCCATGTTCTTGGGCCAGGGATCCGGGAGTTTCTTCTGAGGCTGTGTTCTGGAAATCATCCAGAGACTGTCACGTGTGGCTGGCCCTGAAAAATACACTTCAAAGTTGGTACATACACAGGCTGTGAAAATGCTGTATGTTGACAAGTAGTCTTATTTTGTAACTGCACGAACTTCTCCACAATGTTCTGTAGATGACACAATATAAGTGGCTTTAAGAGCTGCCTTGGACATTTCCTCGACATTCTGTTGGTGTCCTAACCATAACTGATGCCGAAGGATTAACCCAAGTAACAGAGACTAGGGGATAAGAATCACTCGTTTGCAGGTGACCATCCAGCCTGTAGAGAACTTTGCCATTTTCTGAGTGGTAGAATGGCTTCGATGTGACTATTTGGGATACATAACTAGCTCTAATTCCTTTGATGTAGCAATCCTAATTATTTTTGAAGAAATTAGGTTAATTTTGAATCCCAAAATGATGGGCTAATAGTAGAAGCTGGTGAAGAGCTTAGCATTTTCTATGCAGCATGCCTGTATGTATAATCTTCATATCTGTTATCAGGTAGCTATTGTATTGTATTCACTCTATAGGTGAGGAGACAGCTTGAGGCACCAAGTTTGGTAATTGATCACACAGCTGTTTAATGGAAAGCTAGAAAACAGATCAGGTTTTTTTTTTTTTTCTACTCCAGGTCTTAATCCTTGCCATTTCTTTTTACTACAATCCCTTCTTCTTGGCACCAACCATATTATTAACGCTTGCTAGAACAGCAACATTCTGTTTCTACCTTGTGTTCCTGAACATTGCACAGAGAGGCTTCAAGGCAGATCTAAGCCCTGTTTTAATTATTTATCTTTTGTTCAGAAACTGACAGTCGAGCTTTGGCGAAAGAGAGACAGAAAAAGGACAATCACAACCTCAGTGAGTATGTTTTCCCTTTTCTTCAAACAAAACTAATACAAGATGGAGTGTGTGGGGGGAAAAGTAGAATCTTTTGCTGTCATTCTGTTAAAACTTGAAGTTGGATTATTGAAATTAATTGTTCATGCTTAGCAACTTGAGCTAGTTTTGGAAATGCAAACCTTGAGAGCTCTTGTGAAAATTTCACATTTTCATAAAATTAAGCAAGGTGAACTCTCGTTTGACCCTTCATTCTTGGGGAGGGTGTGGTGCATGACTAAAATGAGTGCATCTGGTTACCCTTGAACAGTGTTGTGATCCGCCATCTCACAGACTTAAAGAAACGAACCAGCTATGACATGAACTTCATTATGTTAGCCACACATGCACATTCTCAATTCTCAGTATCCCTTTGCTCCTCCATGTCTAGTGACTTGTTATCCGATGGGCATAGCTTAGGTTGTAGTGCTGAGATTTTGTGTGCCCTCTTTAGGACAATTGGACGCTGATAGCCAGTCGCATGAGATGCAGAAATGCAGGTGAGAGAAGCAGATTAGCAGCGCAGCCAAGGCTCCGGGTGCTCAGTCTTAAGAGCTTCAGTACCTCAAGTGGCTTCCACTAATCAAGTGTGAAACAGCTTTGTTCTGAGAGACACATCATAACAGAAAAAGAGTAACAATGAAAATGCAAAAGAGGAAAGCCTCAAGTCAAACTGGCGATTTTCTCATGTGCCCTCGACTGAAATTCATTCCACATGTACCTGGGAAAGCTATGCCAGTCCTTGTTGGCCTGCTACCTCACACTGGCGAGAGTTAACTAGCTGTGAGCAGATCTGGCCCTTGCTTCTAACCCTTGTGGTCCATGACCTTTGGGTTCCTTTCCTCCTCAGGTACACTGCAGACCACTTCTATTTAGAACATGAGGTGGAGGGGAACGTGAGTGTGCAGAGTTAATATGCTGAGGAGCCATGGGTCTCACGGAATCACTGCCCTCACACTTTCCTTCTGTCTTCTATATTGCCAGCATGTACTCTACTGTATAGTATGGTTGGTGTGTGTTATATGTTTTATCAAAGTGTTTTGTAACTGGATTGTTAGGCTAAATTATTTTATTCTAGGTAAGTCAATTCTAAAAGTTTAGTAACCATATATTTTATATATGATAAATATAAAACAGTTAAAACTACAGAACTTGTGAGATCATTGAAAAACCAAGAAGGGAGTTCCCTTTATCTGATGCCTAAATATGTAAAAGTTAGAAATCAAATTTGAAAATGCTAAATCCTTATTAAAGCCTAAAAGGCCAGGAGTGGACCGACAATGCTCAGGTCCTCTGGGTTGGCCTGGGAAGACTAATATCATCTTTTATATTGAAATTTATTTCTCACATCTGTCTATTTTATACTGTCAGTAGCTTTGAACATGAGCCAACACCTCCCTGCACACACATACAAACCTTTGGCTATATACCCTTAGAGGTGTGATCTCCTCTCACCGGGAGAAGAGAGCTCAGGCTATGACCTGTCCTGGGCCTGGAAATGAGCCTTGGGGTGAAAGAAGAAATTCCTTGGGCAAACTAGCCAGACTGTCAGCAGGATTCTCTTCGCCTTAGTCTGCCTTGATCTATGTGACCAGAGAAGGCAAAAGTGTTCTACTGAATGTCAATCAGAGTAGGAACCCAGTTTGCCTGGATTTTACCAGATTGAGTGAATGACTGTAATGACTAGTAAGATTTTGTAATTTCTGAAAATGAGTTTTTTTTTTAACAAGTAACTTGTATATATAAGGACAACATTGAGGAACTGAAGTTGTAATTATTCATTTAAAATCTTATAGGTAGAATCTAAGGAGAGGAAAAAAGTTTTGATACTATGCACAAAGTCAAGTGAGGTAAAATATTTTGAACAAACATAAAAATAACCTACCTTGAGATAAAATCACAAACTTTCTTTATTGCTATTGTATATTTTATTTATGCAGTAGAAGATAACGTATGTGAACAGAACTATTATGAAATTCTCATTGTAAAACATGTTTTTTTAAGAGCTTTACTTTTGTTTATTATGTAGTATTATTTAGCTACTTTTTAAGTCATACACAAAGAAACAGGAGGATTGGTGAAGAGAGCAAATAAGTTCAACGACTGGCTGCATTCTAATTTGAATGAAATTTGCAGGCAAATGGATGGAACTAGAAAAGATCACCCTGAGTGAAATAACACAGAGCCAGAAAAACACAGATGGTATATAATCACTTATAAGCGGATTTTAGTCATATAGTATAGAATAGATATAATACACAGACCCTAAGGTAAGCCCGATGGGCATCTTAGGCTTCATATCAGCCCATTAGTTAAAAGAGTGGCGGATATCTCTGACATGGACTATGTTGCCTACTTTTTGATCACTTCCCCCTGATGGGACTTCTCTACCAGGCCTCAGGAGAGGAAGACAAACTTAGTCCTCATGTGACTAGATGAACTGGGGTGTCTGGGTAGGGGGCTTCCTGAGGAATAGGAGAGAAGGGATGCTGGAGGGAGGGTGGGACTGGAAGGAGAGGAGGGAGGGGCCTGTGACTGACATGGAAATTCTTTTTTCAATAATTTTTTTAATTTATTACAATTTATCCACTTTTTATCCCTTGTGTAGCCCCCTCCCACAATTCCCTCCCAATTCCGCCTTTCCTCCCTCTTCTCATGCCCCTCCCCGAGTCCACTGGTAGTTCTCCTCCCCTTCCATCTGACCCTAGCCTATCAAGTCTCATCAGGAATAGCTTGCATTGTCTTCCTCTGTGGCCTGGTAAGGCTGCTCCCCCCTTAGGGGGAGGTGATCAAGGAGCCAGCCACTGAGTTAATGTCAGAGACAGTCCCTGTTTCCACTACTGGAGAACCCACTTGGACACTGAGTTGTCATGGGCTACATCTGTGTATCACAAGGAGAGCAACAGAATGTGCTGTTCTTAAATTTTAAGTTCATTAATGGTACCTCACTTTGTAGAGAAGGTTTATGAAGGCAAATGATATTTCTTAGGGATTTCTCTCATTTTGTGATGCAACTCTTAGTTCTCAAGTAGGACTATTCTGGTATGTTACAATGTTTTAGAAGTATGCTTTGATTTTTTCATGGCCTTTTTTTGCTCAAATGTCCCTGAATACTTTATACATGTAATTTACTGCAAAAATATTATGTAGGGCCAATATACTGGCAGTGAATAGTTTTTATATATACAGAATCATCATAAATAATGAATATATGGAAAATTAAAGACAGCGGAATATTAGTTTTTATCAATAGTTCTTAGATAGCTCACATTGCACATGTAATATCAGCCTCACCTAATAACATTAGAAGTGCATAAACTCTACAAAAATTAGACTTTGCAGTTAGCTACACATCTGTTCAAACATCCTTCCTCATGATGCAAGCAAGAGTTTGAAAACTACCCATGTATATATTATTGAAAACTTTAAATTAGAAAACTAGGAGCGGTGAGACAGTTCAGTGAGTAAAGGTGTCACGAATAAGCCTGACAATCTGAATTTTGTTTCTGGGATCCACACCATGTCCCCAACAAGATGTCATTTAGCACATCCCAAGCAGGCTGAGCTCTATGGAGTACAATGTGCTAAACACTGAGGACAGTGTATAAGCAGGGTAATGCATGATGAATGGCCTTGAAAGATTACTCTAATAGACTGCTAGAACGTGCATGTGTAAGGTATCAAACAGGATAATCATATGAATATGTGTGTGTGTATAGCACTGTGAGCAAATACAAAGAATAAAAGTGTTTTGTGGCAAAAAATCACATTTTATTCTGTTATAAAGTTTATATTCACAACTCTACTGTTATAAATTTTACTGATAGTGTAAGATAGAGTTGAATTGTTATTATTAAATGCTTTCTTTTGACTAACTTGGATTTTTTTTTACTATTTTCAAAAGATTATTAGATTTATAGATGACCAACAGTGAACTGTGTTTTAATGAGAATAATCAATAATATTTTTTCTTAATAGTTGAAAGAAGAAGACGGTATAATATTAATTACCGAATCAAGGAGCTTGGCACTCTTATTCCAAAGTCTAATGATCCGTGAGTTCAAAATCATTTGTGCAATAATGTTGTAGTTTCAGTGCCCAAGAAATGGGTGGGTGGGAAAAGGGAAGACAGATCCAATGACCAGGAAATGAAGCATCTTATAGTAAAGATAAGTCTACTTCTGGTCTGCTTTTGAAATATCTATTTTAGTGTTATAGTTATTAGGTACCAAGGCATTTTCTAGACTCATCCTTCTGATCATAAGAGTAAGTATGAGCTTCCCTCAGATCATAGTGGCTCTCAGCATATTAACAGTATTGGCAACTTAGTGATAGTGTCAAAGGCAGTTTATGTTGCTGACTGGGATACTCAATTTATGATAATAACATTTCTTCCAACTTAAGACCTACATGAACATTAAAATTGAATTGTCACAGTTTCAAATATGTTCAAATTCAGGAGATTCACACGTGAAAACAAATAGAACTGTAAAATATTTTTGACTTTGGTGGCCAAGCACAAAGCCAAATGTGGTGTTGGAGACTGAAAACATCAAAAATTAATTAATCGAAATTTCAATTTTGAAAGTAAAGTGATTTTTTGTTTTTTGGTGTTTTTTTTTTTAAAAACAAAGTCGTGATTTGCAGCTTGAATGATGATTTAAAAATGATCTCTCCAAATATCAGCAATTACCCATAATCCAAAAATGGGGGTATTAATTAAGAGATACTTGTAAAAATTGAAAACATTCTTTCCTTAAATCTAATAACTAATAGCAATTAAACAATTTTAGGAAAGAGTGTAACATTTCTCCTCATGAGCACACTAGACAGTGCAGGCGTCAAGGTAAACATGGCAGCAGAACCTAACCCAGAACAGACATCCAGGAGCTCAGGCCTAATCGAGCAATAGTGATAACCATTCAAATCTTCTAAATTCCCTAAGTTTAGGGCTCTTTTTGTATTCAAAGAGAACAGCTGGACTGAGAGATGGTTCAGTGGTTAAAAATGCTGGCTGCTCTTCTAGAGGAACTGAGTTTGGTGTCCAGCACCTGTATTGGTCACACATATTTGCCTGTAACTCCAACATTAGGGCATCCAGTATCTTCTGGCATTGGCAGGCACCTGCACACACACTTGGCATGCATTCACAGAGTCAGTCACACATCCAAATCAACTTCTTATGTTCTTGTTTTATATGTATGAATATGTTTACCTACATGCCTCTGTGTGAGCCATGTGCGTGCCTAATCATACAGAAGAAGCATCAGATCCCTTGATACTAGAGTGACAGGTGTTTGTTAGATTCTTTCTGGGTGTTAAGAAACAAGTCTATAAAATAGAATAACTAACTGCCTTTTCTTTATAATTGTTTCTATAAAAATAAGGATGGGATATATGAGAATACACTATAAAGATTCTCTGGACTGTATTCTTTAACATTTAAAACTATTTTGATAATATTTCTTCTTTCAGGCTTAACTCATTGTATAACATATAGGATGATAAGCTTTCCCTCTAACTATTTCAACCCTTATGTCTTGTATAGGCTGTACAGCAGTTATTTAACTCTGTCATGTCCCCAAATCAGACAGACTACATGTAAAAGAATGAGAATGGTTATAGCCACTGAAACTATTGACAGAAACTGTCTGTGGCTATCAATCGTCTTGGTTCGGTCTAGGAGACGGAAAATTAACTTACCACAGACTTGGATGAAGGAGAAGAGAGTTGGGAAAACTTCCCCATGTGCATCCTCAAGCATCATTTTCTTCCTTATGGGCATCAGTCCTCATGACTCTCAGAAAGGAGGGCTATACTTTACCTTGTTTTATTATGCTATCTATAGACATATGACATTAAAATCTTGCTGTAAACACATCAGACAGTAAAGCACTGAATATCTCTGTATGTGAATAGATGATAAGGCAGAGAAGACTATCAGCATACCATTCAAACATCTGAGCACTAAATTCTACTTTAGTACATTTCAGTCCCTGACTTGCTGAGGTTGCATCTGTTATTTCAATGACCTTTGGGGTTCTGTAGTGAAAATGTTGTGGTTGAATCTAGAGTCTTGATCTGAAGACTCCAAGAATGACTAGTCTTTGAAACAATTTTGACTGATTGTTTGAATTTTAGATGTCAAGACACATAATTTAAAAGTTTCAGGAAACATACTAGGGAACGATTGTAGGGACAGTAGAGAGAAGGCAGAATTTTGTCTGATGATAGCAAAGTGCATAAGAAATAGCGTTATGATGTGTGATAGTGGTGAAACCAAAAACTCAAACAGGAAACAAAATTAAGAAAGATTATCATTTTGAATAAATAACTCTCAGATGAGCCTGCTGCAGAGGTGACAGCATTTTCTAACCACTTTAATTGGTGTTTGATAATTAGTTTGTTCTTCGTTCTATTGCATATTAGTACTTCTCATGCAGCATTGCATCCATGATGTTTTCAGTATTAAAATCATTCTTAGCCTTGTCTACACTCTTGTATTTATTATTTCTCTTATATTAAAAGTATTTTAATATTGCTAAAACTCCATACTTTTCAGAAATATTTAATTCTATTAATTTATTTTAAATATTTAAAAATAGTTTTCTGAATTAAGCTTTAAAAATAACAATGTTATCATTTATGGAGAAAAAATTGATGAAATGGTTTCAGGAAGCCTGCTCTATTGCATAAAGAAATGTTATCCAACTTCAAAGTTGGGCAACCACTGAGGATCACCATTCAAGGAAGAATGTATTTTTTCTTTCTTAGAAACAAAAGCAACCATATTGGGAAATAGGTTAAAAGATTGGTACATTTGAAATGATCTTTAAAAATTTAGGCTTATGTCATCAGTAATGTACATTTCCTAGTTCATTAATGCAGAAATACTGCACATAGATTTTAATCTTAGAGTTAATAATAAAAGCAATTTTCACTAAAAATATAAAAACTGTAATGGTAGAATCATGATATTGCATTTAGCTCTCCCACAAAAAGTCACTTTATTACTTTCTTTTGACACTTATTTTCATTCTGGGATTAATTTTACTATATAAGGGCTTCTTAACTATTCTATTAAAATTTCTATTCAGAAGCAATAATATCTAAGAGTGAATAATAGTCATGTAAATCATTATTTCATATTAATGTAAAAGATTTTGTAGGTTCTTATGAATTCTGCTGACATGCACAATTGTGAAAAGGTTATCTCTCCCTTCTACAGTGATATGCGCTGGAACAAAGGGACCATTCTAAAAGCGTCTGTGGAGTACATCAAGTGGCTACAAAAAGAACAACAGAGGGCCCGGGAGTTAGAACACAGACAGAAGAAATTAGAGCAGGCCAACCGGCAGCTCATGCTTCGGATTCAGGTTGTTCTGAGATGGTTGCCTTTGAGCTGCACACATACGGCTATCCTCCCACTGCTCTTGTTTATTAGTTTCATTTGTATGTTTTTTTAATTAACAACGAGTTTTTTTGAAAAAGTAACTTTACTGCCTTTTTAGAAGCTTCTGAATTGAATTGTTTCAATTAGGTTTCAGTTGGAGATTTAAGGCCAAGATGACTTAAACAGACATAGAATGAATGAGAACCAAATGCAGAAAATAATGTTCATTTGACACACACCTGGTATTATCCCAGCATACACTCTCCCCTGAAAACTCAAAGGACACAACATATGTTTCTGTAAGGGAATTTTGGACACTAAATTTCTCCCACCACTTTCATTTCTTTGGTAACATTGTTATGAGTTTCATTGCCCCAAGGTATAATTTACTAGTTTACATTGTTACTTCTCATTAGTTCAGTCACAAAATATTAAAATATGGGCTTCATATCTTCATCTCTATCTCTTTTTAATGCAAACATGCATATGGTCAAGTAATACACTTACCCTCTTTCAATGAAATGCTCTTGAGTCATGGCAGGTGATTAACCAGGAGCAAAAATGGAAGACTTTCCAGAAGTTACATATTACACTATTTAGTCTAAGCCACAATGCAACCATCACATGCCATGAAGCTTACAGACATGAGAGGACATTTTTTAAAAAATGAGTAATATTTAGGCATTGTAAGTACAACAGATTTATGTTTAAAATAATAACAACAATAATAAAGTTTATAGTTTGCTCTCCTCTTCATTTTGAATACTAGTTAATATTTTGTTTTATTTTCAGTTTGCTTTTAGTTATTACATCAACTTTTCCAATGCATTATTTAATGATTCTTATTGGGAATTGCAGGAACTAGAAGTACAGGCACGTGCCCATGGTCTGCCAATGCTGGCTTCGCTAGGCACAACCGACCTCAGTGCCCACCTCACCAAACAGCAGACCCATCCCGAGAAGAGCTCCCTGGGCTATTGCCAACAACTGACTCCATCTCAGGGGACAAGCCCGGAGTTCTGTGAACAAGCTGTGGCCTTCTCTGACCCATTGTCCCACTTCACAGATTTATCATTTAGTGCTGCTTTGAAAGAGGAACAACGTCTGGAAGGGATGCTACTGAGTGACACAGCGTGTCCATTTGGGAGGGACCCATTGCTGTCAGCCATCTCTCCTGCAGTGTCCAAAGCAAGCAGTGGAAGCAGCCTCAGTTCAGAGGATGGCGATGAACTGTAAGCCACAAACAGGCCCAAGCTATCACCCAGGCAGCAACTCCACACTGGTGCTATGCAGTTATGATCTGTGCTTCATGCATGGTTTTCACTGAATTCTTTGAAAGGAGTTACATTGCCCATGGGGGAAAATATGATCAGAACCAATGGAAGAATTCATGGGAAGAAGAAGCATGATGTTAAAGAGTTACTGAAGATTGAAGTATTGCTTTCAGATTTTCTTATATTTAATTTTCCTGGAAGGTGGTACAGCTTAATAATGGCCCTAGTGTGATACCTTCAGAGCAGTGACATGATATTATTGGAACTACAGTCCTTAAAGAGTCTGCAATATCTCAGTCTTTTCTTACTTACATATTCCGTATCACCTTCTACAACATCATTTTTAAAGAATCAAGACTAACAAATTTGGTGATAATTTCTTTTCCATGGTCTGGTGGACATATTATGTATTGTTGAACCATTGCCAGGAAAAACGTATAATATATATATTTTTGTCACTTAAACTTGAAACTCAAGTCTGGAATAAACATGACAACTTTTCAAAAATAGAACAAAGAACATTTCTTAAAATGTCATTTTCTAAAATTAGACCCTGACTTCTTTAATCAGTTCAGTAAGACTAATTCTAAACATCTTGCAGATTTGAGTATCTATGTTCTCTTCAGAAAAAGGAACACAGTGCAAAATCTCCTCCGGACATGGTCCTGAGATTTAATGGTTTTACACACATACACACACACACACACACACGCACACACACACACAGACAATGTAGGGAGGATGAACTATTATACTTTGGATCATTCCTCTGATTATCTGATCAACACCATAAACTATATCCCAATTCTTCTTTTTTTTTTGTTCTTTGAAAGAGGTTGTGTAATCAATTTTAGTAACTAAAATATAAAATGTCCCTGTTCTAGGAAACTGTATCTGGTATTTAACACTTGTAATCATGCCCAATGTTAGATGCAGATTTTTGGTTAATGTATATTATCTCAAAAATTGACAGGATATTGAATATTAGATTGTCAGCTGATAACCTGTAAGCTGGGACCACATTTTATTTTATTCAAATGTGACTGGAAGACGAAGTTCTTTTTTTCCTTGAAATTTCAGAGTGCCATGTGGTTCTGGCTTTTTGTTAACATTTAGTACAATATAAGTATTTGTATATACAGTACTTCATATGTGTTTTTATTCTTGAACTTTTCTAAACTTTGGGAAGTTTTGCTCTGTCTGACATTATAGCTGGACCTTAATGAATAATCATGAACCAACCAATATCGATGAGCGAATGCTTAAAACTGCATTGGTTCCTGAGAGAATGTTGAGCAAATGAGAAATATATGATCTAGTTCTAGGGGAGGCACTCACCAAGACCCAATGAAAAACAAAACTGAAGTGTAGTACACGCGCAGAATTAAAATCTAAACATATTTTGTTAAGTAGAAGAGCAGAACCAATGGAGATGATTATGAAGTTGAAGGAGAAATGCAGCATGTAAAGTGTACAGGCTAAAAACAAATGTATGCGTGGGGGTTAGTACAGGGTACCAAATGATCAAAGAAAAGAAGGGTGGGAAACTTTATCATAGGACGTTTGATTGACAGATCTCTGTGCCCTTCTTCAGGGGTTGTGGAAACATATGAATTTAGGATGCCAGAATATAATAGAGATAATATTTGTTACTAGAATAAAAAGTAAATAACAAGATGTGTGTTTCTTGGTTTAGTACTTTGTCTACAATATGTCATCCAAAAAGTTTTAGACTCTTAGGCTAATGAAAAGTGGTGAGACTCAAACTCCTGAATGTCAACAGTCTCTTGCTTACCATAGATCAGTTCTGATTTTGGAATGTTAGAATAATTTGATTGTTTGAGATGGAAGAAATTATTCATAATTTCTGGGAATGGCCGTTAAAATCAGATGTAAGTTCAACCTAAAATGTGCTATTTGAAAACAGATTTTCTCAATATTTTTCAAGAGGACATTTAACACTTTTAATAATGATAACAAAAGTTTTCCTCAGGGGTGATAATTTGATTTGACTTTGCAAATAATAGGGAAATAAATGTTCTGTGGCCCAGGGAGAACATACTGTTCCAGGTGGAATAGTATTTCTTTTGTGTTTCTGCTGTCTCCCTTTTGTCATGTTCTAAGGCTTGCATATTCTAAGGTGATAGTGTTATTCTGCCATCATTTTCCATTGTCTTGAGGTAATACTCTTGTCCATGGAACTGAGGTCTCATAGCGTTGGGTAAAATAAGGACATGTCATAGAGTGATCAAGCCTAGACATAAGGTTCTAGAGAAAAGACTAATAAATATAATGCTCCCTTTATTTAATGTGTGATTCCAGGGAATTACAAAGAGGATAAGGACACTTTTAAAACAGTGTCGAGAATTGCTATGGTTCCTGTCAACCAAAATAATTTAAAAATTTTACATAGTCATTTTTAACTTTTTACAGCATAGAGGCCTTGAGAACTTAGTGACAGCTATTTATTCTTTCCCCAAGAAAAGGGAGAACTATGTACGGACAGTAATTTGCACACGTCATAAGATTTTTAAAGCTCCCCAGAATGTCTCCATGGATACCAAGTGAAAAGTTTCTGCATCACATCTGTAACTCACACACAGCTACTGAACTATGTCTCTACTGGAACACGGGCATGGCAGCTAATATCTTGTGTAGGGGAGAAACTTCTTAACACCAACAATATTCCAAATCTAACAGTGTTAAGATTGCATAGGAAAGTAAAGCATACTGAACAGAAAATTATTTGTTAGAAAGTTATCCATTCACAAAGTAGTCCACATTCAAGCAACACCCCTTACTCAACATATTATGTCATTTATGTGTTATATATTTAAATTTTAGTTTTCTGCAGACATTAAATTTTATGTACATCTTATAATAAAATTTGGCATGAGATATATAAATTTCACATTGAAAATAATATAAACTGCAAAGAATGTTTATTTGAGCACCTGGGAGTCTTAGGAAGAACCTTAAGAAAAGTGATGAATAAAAGAATATTGTTGCAGGCTTTACCAAACAGAGAAAGGAAAATCATTTCTCAAAGAATTCTAGCACAAAAGACTGATTATCAAGTCACTATTAATAAACAAGTTGCTAAGCATGCAAAAAATAATATAAAATTTCAATGTTGTCTTTATTTTAGTCACTTTTTTTAAGATAAGATAACATCCAAGCCAATTTCTCCTCCCATTTATTATAAAACATTGGATTTCTTCTTGTGGATTTGCATTAATCAGTCTTTTCCATGTCCCAATTATCTGACAATGACCCCCAGTGATTAGATGTAGCTGTGTAGTTTTCATTTCCTCTAATGCTTGTTCTTTGAAATGTTTCCTTTTTCAGTTGGAGAACACGTACACAGGACATACTTCCCCGGTTTAGGGTCTTATCAGTGAGGCTTTCTCTGTAAAGGTAAAAAAAAAATTCCTCTAAAAATTAAATTGTCAGATGAGATGGAGACACCCAGAAATAGACTTCCTCTTCAGTTTTAGCCTCATATGTTCATTCTCAAATGTGACTGTACATAAATTGCTTCATAGGGTTTTCCTTAAAAAAATACGCATAATATATTCTTTGATTTTGTGTGCCCATTTACCACAAGAAATTAAATTTCATAAAAGTCATTTATTTGTCCTTTCTTTTAGTATTGTAAATAATATTTTCTTATATTTAGTGGTATTATGAAAATACCCCCTTTTCTTGTCCTCTTACCAAGGGCTTAACATTTCAATAAATGAATGTCATAGCTGAATGCTCCCATTTTTAAGGGTACATGTACTATTGATAATAAGGACAAAGCACGATGCATTTTAAGCCTCAAAAGAAATTGAACTCATTGAATATTTCTACAATATCTTACGTTGCTATTTTCTTTCTTCATGACACCTAAGATGCGCATGAAAACTGAAATCCATTCATCATATTGCTGTTTTATCAGCATTAGATAAACCTGAGTTTGGTGAAAAGAACTGAAGCCTGAATTTGCTTCAGTATGGGTGCAGGGTGTGTGTGTAGATGCTACAGAGATACAACACTCTGGCTACCCCAAGCTATGTCTGTTCAAATGTTTGAGATGCCAATCTGAATTCCTGGGAACTGCCTGTACAGAGATTTCATCCCATTGCCTAGTAAATGAGTGCTGGTGCCATGATAAACTTCTCATCATTAGTCACTGCTTAATATTCTATTGTTTGTATGGTTATTAAAATTGAAAATAAAAATATTTTTTAATTGAAAGGGAGAACCCCACGAAACCTATCCTTCATCTGGTCTAGAGATATACCCTGGCAAGAAGAGCGCTTGAGAAACTGCAACAGGTGAAGCATGGGCTCAAAAACCAATGTTTTTTTTTTGTTTTGTTTTTTTTTTTTGTGGTAATTTCAAGACTAGCCAACACACTGGGTTCCTTATTTGTTGGTGGTGCTTTGCGTTTTGTTTTCATTAACCTGCTTCACATTTTCTGTGCCATGTGAGTTTCATGGAGAATATGAGTGTATGAGAAATTATTAGAAAAGAGGGATTTTTTTGATATAAAACAATCTCTTCTAGGAGTCCTCTAATTTGAGAATAAAATGCCCTTGTGTGCACTTTATACATAAAAGGGAACTTTTTATCCTCGTTGAAGGGTTTGCTACGTGTGTTTCTTTACAATCCAATGATTTCTAGTGTTTCTGCTGAGAAATTACTCAGCAAATTTTCCGTTTTCACAGCTTAGAAG
The DNA here is from genome assembly GCA_028658305.1 of Pachyuromys duprasi. Taxonomy (NCBI): domain Eukaryota; kingdom Metazoa; phylum Chordata; class Mammalia; order Rodentia; family Muridae; genus Pachyuromys; species Pachyuromys duprasi. Next base: position 32,027,647 of record CM053763.1, read on the forward strand.
GTGAATACAAATAATAACTTGTTTGCAAAATTACCTTCTCTATCCCCATGCTACCTTTAAAGTTAAACATGATACAGTTTTCAACAGAAATTATTTTCTTTAAATCTTATTTTGTGTGACAAAACAGTCAAACGAAAAAAGAGACAATTTTTTCCCATAAGCCATTTCTTACTTTTAAAAACTGAGTATGAATGCTTAAACAAACTAAAACTCCAGCATCTTATCTAGCTGCTGAGCCATTGCTTATGGCATGCCAAGCTAAAAATTAATTCAGCTATTTAATCTTAATAATAACAATGCAGTTAAAAATCTTTGACTTTAATAGCATAACATATATATGAATAGCTGAAGTAACACTCCTATAATTTCAGTCTAACACCAGTTATATCAAGAAAACATTGTTAATATAATAAGACTGTAGAATTTGTAATTATTGCTATTTTTCATTTTAATAACAAAGTAATGTGTCTTATTTTCTATGAAAATGAAGAACATTGGTGTACTTTAATGCATACATGAATTTTTGTACAAGTACTTTTTAAATGTACCAATATTTTCTTTGCACATATTAAATGAAAGACCATAACCATTAAATGTTTTAATATAGTTCTCTTTATTCTGCCCTTGTATGTAGACTGTAGTGGGAATGCCATATGGGTTAATCATCTGATACTTAACAGCAGAGAGACTTCACAAGTGACAACTGCTTGCTGCATAGGCCAGGCTGACAACAATGATCCAATATTTTTCCATTATGGAAAGTAATTGTTACATTCCTTAATATGGTCTCTTGCCATCTGCTTCTGCATGCTGTTATGGCTTTGATTTATGGAAAATATTTGTCAGGATGTTGCAAAATTGCTAACAGGCATAGTGGTAGCAGTGAAGTCACTCCAGAACTACAAAGCCTTTTAATATACTAGATACTCCCCAGATGAGCTAAAATAAATAGACTACTGTATTCTGATATGTAAAACATCTTAAAGCTGCTAATTGCTATTGACTACACCCATTCCTTATTAAGAAAATTAATACGGATTTTCAGAAGTGTTAAGGCTTTCTAATATTTAATACTACGTTTATGGATTTTGTTCTTAAATACTTAATATATAAAAAATGATAAAACAGACCCACTTTAAGGTAGTTATAAAATGAGAATCTGATTTAAATATAAGCTCAATGCTTTTTCAGGTTAAGTAACAGAAAATAAATGCTGCAAAACACTATCAGTTCTCAAAATATAGATTGGTAGATAATGTCCATGTAGAAAGAATAGCCAATCTAATACATATGAAAATGAGTCAATGTTTTTCTACATAAGCTTAAACACTGGATGGCAGGATGGATTTTATTTTCAGCCTTTAAATGTGTATGTCCATATATGGTGTGTTTGTTTACATTATCTTTATGTTAAAAGGTTTTTGTACAAAAAAAATGTGTGTTATTTTTTAATCGTGTGCTATGAGGTATGAAAGAGACACCGGAAGCCACCTTTAAATCCTCTCTCATTGGACACACACACACACATGCACACACACACGTGCACATAGATACTTTGAGTTAAGACAAAATGTTGAGAAAAGCTCCAACACTAACATTTCTCACTAAAATTGTTGATGTTTACAATTTTAAAACAACAACAACAACAAACCATAGACAATGCTTTTGTCAACCACCAGAAAGAAGGTTGAAACTCACCATTAAAGTTGTTAAAAATTAATCACCCTCAGAGTTCTGAGTATGTGCTGGCTAAAGGGTAAAATGTGATGTCACTCGTATATTACATAACATATCTATCAGACTAAATAGATATCAGTTGCATTAACTGGCCACCACAGGACAAGATTACAGCACTCTAGATGCTGAAGATAGAATTCAGCACGTTGTGGTTAAGTATATGATTCAAAAAATAAGACAAAGTTGCCTCCAGGCTATTGTTCCTAGCATAGATTAAAATTTGCATATTGCTTCTCCTTATGTCAAAACATCTGGTGCCTGCAAATGCTAATGTTTCCTTTAAAAGTTTCACAAGCCAGGAAAAGTGGATTGGAAACATTGCATGCGAATCATTTAAGCATTATAATAGAATAAGAGCTATGCTTGGAAAAAAATAAATTGCTGCAAACAATACTATAGTCAAGAGTGTAATTTATTTTCTTATACATGAAAAGTAATGTGTGTATAGGTAGAGAAAACTGTGTTTGAGCTTTATGTTAATCTTTTTAAAATAGTTATTTTATATAATTATATGGAACAGGTAGACTATTAAGATCTACAAGATTTGCCGTCACCTTAACAGTGCTGGCAACAGCTCACAGCTGAATAAAGCTCATTCTTATATGTCTAGAACAGAGTCAGATGATACCTAAAACATTCACCCTAGAAACATATTTCTGTTTCCTCATGAATATACAGAAGAAATGCATTGGAAATGGAGACTGATCTTTTCTGTGTAGTTCGTCAACTCAGTACTTAGTCTTTACATTGATTGCCCTAGTCTGATTACTTTCTTTTTATTTTTTGAGGTAATTTAATATTACACATTTTTAATTCAGTTTACATCCTCCTTCCCTCCCAGACCCATCCTTTCCTTCGCGAATCCTCCCTCCCCTTCTCCTCAGAAAAGGGGGGCTCCCTTTTCCAGCCACCCCACCTCATCAGGTTGCGTCAGGATTGAGTGAGTCCTCTTTCCCTGTGGCCTGACAAGGGAATTCTGCCAGGAGAAAGTGATCGAAAAGCTGGCAAATGAGCCCCTGCCCAATGCAGTCCCCATTTCTCTTACCAGAGAACCGACATGAAGGCTAAGCTCAGCCATCTGCTACATCTTTGTAGGGTACCTAGGTCCAGTTCATGCATGGTCCTGGGTTGATGCTTCAGTCTCAGCAAGCCCCTCTGGGCCCTGGTTAGTTGGCTCTGTTGGTCTTCCTGTAGAGCTCCTGTCATCTCCAGGTACTTTTCTCTTTCCTCCTACTTTTCCACAAGACTCCCTATTCCCAATGTTTGGCTCTGAGTCTCAGGTTCTGTTTTGAGGTGCTGCTTGGTAGAATCTCTTAGAGGAAAACCTAGGTAGACTCCTGTCTGTGAGCTTCGACTTCTTGATACTGAAAAGTTTTCTAAAGGCAAAGGACACTGTCAGTGGAACAAAATGAGTCTACAGTTGGAAAATGATCATTACCCATCCTATAAAGGACAAAGGGCTAATTCCCAAAGTATATAATGAACTTAAGAAATCAAACACCAATAAACAAATTAAAAAACTGGGCACAGAACTAAAAGAACTCTCATCAGAGGAATCTCGACTGGCTGAGAAGCATTTTTTAAAGAATGGTCAGCTTCCTCAGTTATCAGGGAAATGCAAATCAAAAACAACTCTGAGATTTCATCTCACACTGGTCAGAATGGCTAAGAGCAAAATCTCAAGTGACAGCACATGCTGGTGAGGGTGTGGAGAAAGGGGAACCCTGTTCCATTATGTTCTTTATCTAACATGGACATTTAAGATTTTTCCCTTTGTTAGGCTTTTCCTTATCACAGTAGTATATGGTTATCACCATTATAATGCTTTCTGGATACATCAGCCAGTTGACCCTCAAATTCTACTCCTGGATTGCTGTCCAAGGTATAAATTATCTTTAGGAATGGTCATACACACAAACATATTCCTCAACTATCTCTCTCTTCTACACTGTTTATCATTGTGTTTTGTTTAACCCATATTTAATGATTAAGTCATATATATATATATATATATATATATATATTTGCTGATAAGGAAAGCACCAGTGTGTCAGATATTTCAGATAACAAAATAGTGCTTCCTGAGGACTGTGACCACCCATGACAATCTTCACTTTCCTTCATTCCTACAGTTCTTTCAAATGCATTAGGTCTCTGTATCCTCTTGAGGATTTTCTAAAATATGACTTCTAAAAAATAAAAATAATATCATCCTATAAAAATAAGAAATTGTTTCTAGAGTTTGATATTTCTTTCTTCAATTAATTAATATGACTAAGAAAACATGTTTGCTGTTGAAGAGAGTATGAAAGGCCTGTAACCATTTTTTTTTTTTTTTAGTAAAGTGTACACATGGAATATTGGGAAAATCATAGGAATTCTTGAAGCAAACATCAGGGCACCTCTGCTAAAGACAAATGATAGCTAGTTTAGAACAGGAAGTTGGTGGGAAAGAAAAGAGTGAAGAGTCCTTAAGTGCAGACAGTCTGTCAGGTCACCACCATTCCTCATTTAGGCCACAGAATATTCATATATGTAAAACTGTATGATACTTTTATATGGAAGGATGGATTATTTAGGGTTTCAGAATATTTGAATTTACTAAGAGTATTGTGTCTTACAAACACCTTATTATTTCTCTATTTGTATTTTAAAATACATTTTACATTAAAATAGAGCTATATACCATCTCATATAGGCAACTAATGACTTCTGGAAGAAGAAGAATTAGCCTTTCGCAGGGAGGAGCACTCACATGAATTTCTGTCGAGGCTAGAGGAGGAGTGGGAGTGATGCTTATATACGGAATTCAGAGTACGGTTAGCACATATCTACACCACAACTCACTACCCCTTCCCAGACAGAAGAGTTTTCTTAGGGATGCTAACTATATTGTAAGCCCCACTCTTTCAGCCAGTGGTCTTCCTTCTAAGTAACTCACGTTGCTTATGCATGCTAAGAAATAACCAGTAAAATCTTGCTTTTCTTCATCAGCAGTTCATATCTTATTTGAAAGAAGCATTTGAAAAAAAAAAGAGCAATGAGGGGAATCAAAGATCACCGATCAATAACTTACATCTCAACATCTCAGTGGTTAAACTGTGGCACTGTACATGAATAAACAGTTTAAGAGAGAGAACCAAAACAAAGAAATATTTAAATTATCACAAAACAAGCCTTATAAAGCAACCCAGAGGAGACACCTCTGGAAGTAAAGTTAGAATGACACTAGATGTCCATCTCTCAACATCAATGACTCAATTCTCCAATAAAAAGACAGACTAACAGAATGGACGCATAAACAGGACCTAACATTCTGCTGCATACAAGAAACACACCTCATCACAAAGATAGACATTACCTGAGAGTAAAGGGATAGAAAAAAGGTTTTCCCAGCAAATAGACCCAAGAAGCAAGCTGGAGTAGCCATCCTAATATCTAATAAAATAGACTTTTAACCAAAATTAATCAAAAGAGATAAAGAAGAACACTACATACTCATCACTAATTTCAAATCTTAAAAATGAGGAAGGACACAGTGACTATACACAGATTTCTCATAATGTATTATTTGAAGGTAGAGGGTGATAGCTGAGGTTTTTGCATATCACCCAGGAATCTCAGGGAGACTGTACCTTAGTCTATTTAAGCTGCGATAACAATAAGTACCTATCATGGGGTTTAGCAACAACAGTGTTTTCTATTTTATGCATATTAAACTAGAGAATGAAAGCACTGAAGACTGAATATTCCATATGGCCCTGCTTTCTGGCACTTGGGTCTGTTTCTTTTTGCTGTGCTCTTAAATACCAAGAAGGCTGGACAAGTTATCTGTTGTCTCATATTTATATATATTCCTGAGTGGATTATATATATTATATATTATATATCATTATATATTACATATTATATTATATATCAATACCATATATTAATATATAATTCATACAATATAGTATATATTATATATTATAACATTCTTTATATGATATAATGTATATTATACAATATTACATTATATTATAATATTATATCATACACAATATATTAATATATAACATGCATATATTACTATATAATATGCATTAATATATTATATAATTATATTATATTAACATATAATATATATATACGTATTATATATATTCCACTCAGAAAGGTCCTGCTCTCATGCATAACCTTCCAAAAGTCCCATTTCCTAGGAAGACCAACTTCTGTGTTTAAAAGTTTAGGGCACACAATCTATGTATAGCAGATTTGAGACATTCTAATGTAGAACTGTTATTTGCCTATGACATTAGGTGGGATCTTAGAATTGTAAAACAGAAAAATAGTAAAGAAACAAAGTATTAATAAGAGCTAAGAGGAGGAAGAATAGGGGAAACAAGGAAATGGACAAAAGAAAGGAAGAAACAAGTGGAATAGGAGGGGAGTAGAGATACATAAAAGATGAAGGAATAAAAGCATAGCCTACAGAGTGTGAGGAGGAAGGTTGAGGTTCTAAATAACTCTCTTCACTTCACAGTATAGCGCTCTATTTAAAATAACAGGGTTGAATAAAGTCACTAATTTAGGGTGTTTTGCAAAACAGATCACATTCAAGAACAGCCATTCAAGAGTATCTGGTGATGAGCCTCCAGGGACTTATCACAGTGATTGTGAGGCAGTGTGTGGCACTTGAGAGCTCACAGGCTCTCAGTCTGAGAAGCTTGATTCAAGTTCTTTCTCTCCTGTTAATGTTATATGACCCCATGGTTGTGTTGCATTGCTTTGTGCACGCCTCACTTATAAAACAACTTTAACAATCACATTTATAGTTACGGCTTAGTTTAAATAAAGCAGGTACATAAAAGATATAGTTCACACCCATATAGATGGCATAGCATCAAGTAAACCAAACTGGAAGTTGCTTTTTAAAGATGAGGGCTTCTTTCCATTACTGTTTGTGAATACATCTGAAACTTATTTCTTAAAGGATGTTCCATTTCCATAGCTTCTATTGCTAATGCCAGGTCCTCTTTCCATCTGTCTATGAATCCATCCATCCTCCCACACATCCAGTAAACAGGATCCTTATAGTGGAAAGATATTAATGTCTACAGCACCTTATAATTTTCAAGGTGTTCATTCTTTTACCACTTATACATCATAGGGATCCAAAATCTCAGCACAAACATGATGAATGTTTCACCCATCTTTTTCCCTGTAAATTTAGATCACACCTTCCAGCTTAACTAGAATGTTTTATCTAGTGTATGTTTTAGCACAAAATGTGTTATTTGTACGCTGTTAGGCATCATTGCATATACAGGGCATAATAATAAGTAATAATAACTTATTTAGTGTATGTTATTTATATAATTTATTTATTTTATTTATTGCTTCCATTTAGTTTACATTTACAATAGACCTATAGGCAATCGATAACTAGAAAGTAAAAACTCTTTCTTTTTTGGATTTTCGAGACAGGGTATTTCTTTGTAACCTTGGCTGTCCTGGACTTGCTTTGTAGGTCAGGTTGGCCTCAAACTCACAGCAATCTGCCTGCTTTTGCCTTTCTGAGTGCTGGAATTAAAGGTGTGCACCACCATGTCCAGCCGCCCCTTTTCTTTTTTACTAATTCAAGTTGTTCTTTGATGGTTCCATATCTGTATATAGAGCATCTGATTACTCTCACTCTCCTTCCTCGCTTATCTCCTTCCCATTCCTGCCAATCCCCTCTTTCTCATGTATTTGTTTCTCACATTCATGTCTTTTCTTTTGTCCTATGACTCACTAAGTTTAGCCAGGGCTTTCTGTGTGACCCTAGATTCCAACTGTCCACTGAAGCCTGGGAGCTCCCCAGTGAGTGCACACTGACAATGATTAATACCTTCCCAGCTTCTAACCGTAGTCCATAGTTCTGTCAGGAAGGACAGAGCCCCATGAGCCCCCTCTTCGTCTGTCAACTTAGTGTTGACAGGACCATGCTTATGCACACCCAGTGCAGATAACCACAGCTGCTACGAGTTCATGATGACAATGTCTATGTCCTACCAAAAAGATGGTATTCCACTGCTGTACTCAACATCTGTCTCTTCTTTCTATGTCCCTGAGCCTTAGAGGAAATAGCAAAAAAAAATGCCTTGTTGAGGGCCAAATGGTTCATCTATTACTTATTTTCATTACTTCTAGTAGCTGTAAGTCTCTGCATTCAATGCCATCAGAAGGGTGTCTGGTTAAGGCAGAGAGTTGCACTTGTCCACAGATATAAACAGACATTTAGAAGGTAATTTGATGCTGCACCCAATTAGCTAAGAACAGTTGTAAGTTCTTTCCAGGCTCTATGACTTCTTCAGCTATGAATTTTTGATCCAGACATGGTTTCCTGTGGAGCAGGCCTTGAATCTTACTCAGAAAGCCTTTGGTTACTCTCATAACAACCATGTCACTATTGCACACGTGGCCTCATTTTGCCTGTTGGGTTAGCTTTTTAGTTCCTAGGTCTCACAGATACTGACAGTCTTATAAGTTGTTGTAACATTAAGCTTATAGAAGCATACTCCCAAAAATATTTTCTTGTAAGCAGAAAAAATTCAGGCTATCTTCAATAGTGAAAGTTTATATCAGCCCTCAGTCATCACAGGCTTTCTCTAATACGTGACATCGGTGGAACTGATTCCATATGACTTTCAGGTATGACCTCTCACCATATGTCTGGGTATCTCAGGTTTAAGTGTTTCAGATAATAAATAGTTAATGATCTTTTCTTAGCAATATACTTGGTTTCTGGGTGGCTAATTTCTCAGAAATCTAAGAAATTCTAATGATGTTGCAAAGTTATTTGCTTGAAGTCTACCCATATTTATGAATGAAGGAGATGAAGGACACATCCACGCTGTCAGCCATCTTCTCATCTGGACAGAAGTACACCTCAGGGCACAGCTGGTAGATTTGAGGAGAAAGGAGATTAGAGAATTTCAAAGGAATTGGATTGGAACTCTAATTGAATCCTATCAACATCCTGTTGATGCATGTATCTTTTAAAGTTCTGTGCATGGGGAAAATGCCCTTTAAAGTGTTTCAAATAGTTTGAGTGGGAATTTCTACTGTGAAATGAAAATATGCTAATAGATGCCCTCAAACCAAGGAAACTCTCCTGCTCTTCTGATAGACATGCAGTATGTGAGAGACATGCCCCCCTGCAGAGCAACCAAGCACGAATGTCATGTCATCATGTTTATGAGAAGAGCAGGAGTTCCAGAGTGTCTCCATCTGAGTCGTTCCCAGACAACAGCATTCATTCATTTGTTGAAACTCCAAGTTCCCACGTCCTAGCACAATGCATCCTATATGTCAAGTTTCAATGACTTGAGATCTGTTGCTTTACGAAACTTAAATGTCAAACAACTCTCCTTTCCAAATAGAGCAGAGCATGGTTGTAATTACTTTTTTAATAGTTTATTTTAACATAATTGGCTTCTTTCTCTTAATAGTGAAAATAATCTCTTTTGTACAATCTAAAAAGCTACATGTTGATAATCACAGAATTGCACGCTATTTTGTAAAGGGAATGCAGAAGTCAGTGTGAAAACATGGTTTCTTCTGGTCTCCCTGTAATCCACTTATAATAAAGGTATGTCCAGCTGTGGACACAAATATATGAGATTTCGTTTGTCCTTATCTTCAAGGAATTTATTGTTGGGGAAATAGATGAACATGCTCACTATTAAGTATATGACCACTTAGGAAGCCTAAGTAACAAACATTCATAAAGGATAAAGAAAAAATGTTGAGTGTTTTCTGTGATGAGTTGTGCTAAGTGCTGTTTAAAACATGTTCTTAAAGTTTTAGAAAGAAGAACTAAATTTATTTCTTAGTAATTTTTGAGACTATCACATAGTTGAACCATTTCCCCTTTCGTTTCCTCTCTATAATGCACCCATACACTTCCTTGCTCTCTTTCAAATTCCTAGCTTATTGTTAGGTAATTCATGTGTGCATGCATGTGTGTGTGTGTGTGTGTGTATTCTTAAATATATAAATAGATCCAGCTAAGTCTGTGTAATGTTACTTGTGTATACGTTTTCTGAGCTGAGCATTTCATTCTAGATAGCCAGCTACTGTGCTTTTGTCTGGGAAAGGCTATTCCTCTAGATCTCAGAAATGTTCTCTTGCCTATAGGTTTTTGTCTATGTCTATTGAGACCATGTTAACTTTACTCTGTTCACTTTATCATGTCTACTGTTCCTGTTCTTGCTCAGCTTGTGTTTTGGCAGTTATGTTGGTGAGACATCTTGGGTTTAGCTTCTCACATGCCTAGGAGAATGAATCTTCCAGCAAACTCCCTGTTCCTCTATGTCTTACAATCTTACCACAATGACCCCTGAGCTTTAGGTTCAGGAGTTGTGTATTATATATCACAGTTGGGACTAGGCTTTACAATTCTTCATTTTGCTTTGTTATGGTTTTCTATAATGGTCTCTGTATATTAAAAAGTAAAATTTCCTTTTTGAGGGAAGAGAAGTACACTCAGCTGTAGGCATAAGCATAATTATCCTAAATATAGTGAGGGATTAAGCTGTTTTAGTAAAGTGGTAGTTTTGGGTTCTCTTCCAAAGCCCATGACTTCACTAGCTGAAGTTGGGTAGTTGGGTAGGTTCTTAGCACCAGCCATGATTTCCCCTTTGTTGAGCAGTCCTTACGCCTAATATGAGAGGTGTTGGTTACCACCAAGGCATCTCCCTACTTTAGCATCTTTAGGATTTCTATGTCATGCTAATAATTGTTATAATTCATAGATATTATAGCTGGGTAGGAGTATTGTTTTCTTCTTTTGGAAGGTTGCATGTCAGTTTCTGGTACTGTGAAAGTCCAGATTTTAAGATATATTGAAGAGCCATGGTAGCAAAATAATATGGTAATGGCACAAAAATAGTTTGGTAGAACAGTGAAACAATTAAAAACCAAAACATGAGTACACATAATTTCAGCTACTTAAAAGTTGACAAAGATAATGGAAACATATGCTGACAAGAGAAAGCATCTTTAGTAACTGTTGAATGGAAAACTGGGTGTCCAAATGTAGAAGAATAAAAATTAGACCTGTGTTTAACACTAACTCCAAATGGATCAAAGACCTAAATTTGAAATCTGAAACAATGAAACTGCTAGACTAGAAGAAAACATAGTTTGTATGACATTGGCGTGGGGCTCTACTTTCAAATTAGACTTAATTAACTCAAGAATTAAGGTCAAAAATTAACAGCTTAGAATTCATACAACTAAAAAGCTGTCTATTGTTTTTAATAATAAATCAATAAAGTGAAGCCTATAGAATAGAAAGAGATTCTTTTCCTGCCATACATGTGACAAACAGTTAACATTCATAGCATACAAAGAACTACAGAAGCAAATAGTCAAAACAAACAAAACCAAAAGAATGATCCTGGAATCTGGACAGCTAGTTCTCAAAAGGAAAAATAATAACTGGCTAAAGCAGCGTTTCTCTTTAGTTGTTCATCCTTTGAGGGACAAACAACTCTTTCACAAAGGCCACATACCAGACATTTTGAATATCAGATATTTACATTACAATCCATAACAGCAGCAACATTACAGTTAGGAAGTAGCAATGAAATAATTTTTGTAATTGAGGTTTCCACAAAATGAGGAACTATATTAAAGGATCTCAGCATTTGAGAGGTTGCAAATTACTAGTCTAAAGAATATTTTTTAAAGTGTTCATTGTCCCTAGAAATTAGGACAATACAAATCAAGACAACTTTGAAATTTCATCTTACTCTGTTCAAAATGGCAAAGATCAATAATACCTCCAACATCAAATGTGGGGGAGGACGTGGGGAAAAGAAATTGTCATTCGCTGTTTGTGAGATTGCAAACTGGACCTGGTGTTCTGGAAATCAAGGTGAGATCCTTACAAAGTTAAAAATAAATCTATCATTTATTTTTGAAAGAAAGTGCTATTACATTCCAAAAATAAATTTTGTGAATCAGAAGACAAATTAAGAAATTCTATAGAATTGTCCAAACTTCTAAAATAATTTATAAACTTGGCTATTAGTCCAGATATCTAATAAATTTTAGTCAGATAAAATATTTACATTCCCACCAAGTAGAGAGCTTCTCACATTGACTGGCTTTTTATTATCTAATTATTTTACAATTTTGAAAAAAGTAAGTAAAAACCTGCAAGTAATTGTTACTAAAGTACAACTGTACTAAAGCAAAGATATAACAAAAAATAATTTTGTCTTCTAGTCATTCAACTGACTCCAATCCATGATTGTTATGTACATGTAAAAATATTGTGCTATGTTTGTGCTGCTTTTCTTGACACACACTTGCGTTCCTAGCACCAAGGAGCCTGAGGCAGGATGGTTTTGAGTCCCAGGCCAGCCTGGGCTGTACAGTGAGATCCTTTTCTCGCACTCACTTACGCACACAGGTTCACATACACAGCAAATTAAGTGAAAGCAGGCGTTTAGCATCCTTGAGAAGTTTTTACAATCTCCCATTGTATGTTTGCTGTAGTTGTTACATAAATGCATTTATTGGGTTAAAGAATGTGTTGGTTTTTTCCTTTTGGTGTGGTTGGTAGAAACAGGCACTTTCTCTAACCCTGTGTCTGTGGTATGAATTTTTCAGTTCCATATCGCAGTGGTTCTTTCTCTAGGCTAGCAGCCTCTTTAGGAACATTCACTGAACAATGCTCTACTGAACACCCGAGGAGGAGGATGTTCAACTCTGAGCATCTGTCTCTGTCTAGGACTGCCATTAAGAAGAACTCTGCAAACTTGACCTGGCTTTTTAATCTTTATATTCTTGGCTCTCGCCCTGACTCAGGTCATCTTTAAGTTCCACCTGGATTACCTTTTCTGTACCGTGGACTCTAGACTATCTGAGTGGATTGGACTAGGGAAGTCACAAGCTGTTCTGGTCCTCATGCATGCTTGTCTTGCCTCCTTATATCCCGTGTCTGTCTTTCCTTCCTTCCTTCCTTCCTTCCTTCCTTCCTTCCTTCCTTCCTTCCTTCCTTCCTTTCTTCCTTCCTTCCTTCCTTCCTTCCTCTCATTGTCTTTCTTTCAATTGATTAATTTATTTACATCCTTTACATCTTAATCGTAATCACAGCCCCCTCTGTCCTCCCTCTTCTTCCTCACTCTTCTCCCTATCTCCCCTTCCCTGTCCTTCAGAAAAGGGAAGCGCCTAGCCACCCAATCCACCCCAGCACATCAAGTCATCAGGACTGAGGCATCCTCTTCCTCAGTGGCCCAGCAAGGCATGCCCCCCTCATCAGGGAAGTGATAGAAAAGCATGTAACAGAGACCTTATCAGAGACAAATTGGTCTTACTAGGGAACCTCCATAAAGACCAAGCTGCCCATTGGTTACATATGTGTATGGGGCGTAGGTCCAGTCCATGCATGGTCCTTAGTGCTTCAGTCTTGGCAAGCACCTTCCCCACCGAACACAGGTTAGTTGGCTCTGTTGGTCTTCTTGTGGAGTTTCTGTCCCATGCAGGTTTTTCTCTCCTCCCCCAACTCCTTCCACAAGGCTCTCTGCCCTCTGCTCAGTGTTTGGCTGTGAGTATTAGCATTTGTTTCGATCCATTGCTGGGTGGAGCTTCTCAGAGGACTCCTATGCCCGACTCCCATCTGCAAACATAGCGGTGTCATTATTAGTGTCAGAGGTTGGCTCTCTCCCTTGGAGTAGGTCTCAGGTTGGACCAGGCATTGCCTGCATATTCTGTCAGTCTCTGTTCTATCTTTATCCCTACACATCTAATAGACAGAAAATTTAGGGTCAAAGTTTTTGTGTGTGGTTTGGTGTTCCCCTCTCACACTGGAAGTCCTGTCTGGTTAGAGGGTTGCCTCTTCAATCTCCATGACCCCTACTTGCAAGGGTCATGCATTGTTCCCTCTCTTCAACCACTTCCCCTTCTACTGTCTGTTCTATTTCCCTTTCTGCTTGAGATTCAAACATCCTCCTTTGGGCCCTCCTTATTACTTGGCTTCTTTCAGTCTGTATTTTTCCTGACATGCAGATTGCATTTTAGAGAAAGCTATTATTTTGAGTGGAAGCATATTTCCCATGCTTTATCTTTAGTTGTGACTTAGGTGATAGATGGTGACTTAGGTAACAGAATAAAAAATAAAACAGTAGAATACACAAAGCAAATATTAATTGATTGCAAAAAGAGTGGTCTGATAGAAAATAATTTGTATTCCTTTCTTTTTCAGATAAAATACTTGTTTATGATGCACAAATAATTTTTCCTTTACTCAAACTTCTTCATATTAATTAGGTAGTAAGCCTGTCAGATCACCAGTGCTTAGCTATCAAGTTTAAACTTCTTTTCTCTCCTTTCAGTATACACATTCTGCCGGTTCAATTTTTATTTCAGGATAGCTGGCCTTCAACACAGTAGGGCAGCTGGCATTAGAATTAGTTTCCTGTTACAAATATCAATAAATAGTAGCTAAGACAAGCAAAGTAACTCTTTGTGGCATTGAGTGGCACGTAAGAAAAGTTGCTATAATTTTGAAAATAAGAAAGTCCAAATGTTGGTTTTCACATTTCTGAAATATAGAAATTGAAACTGATGGAAATCCCCTTTGGGGAAGAGGTATGTGGAAGCTAGGACTGGAAACTGTATATGGCAGATGTGAAAGGCAAGTACCAGCCAAGAGGAGCAAGCCTGTAAGAGTCATTCCTCTATGGCCTCTGCATCAGTTCCTACCTCCAAGTTCTTGCCTCGAGGTCCTACCCTGACTTACTTCAATGATGGAGTCTGACTGAGAGTTGTAAGACAGAAAAAAACCCTTTCTTCCCCACCCATCTCCAAAAAAAAAAAAAAAAGAAAGAAAAGAAAAGAAAAAAAGAAAAAAAAAGGCAAGTACCAAAGAAGACTCATTGACTAACAACATAGAGATAAAACCTGCTTCCTCTCCAGGCTAAGCCAATGCCTGCACTGAACATGACATCCAGAACAGAACCTTGAGATGTACAGCATAAAACATTTGCAGAAGTATTAGAAGGTTGATATAAATTACATTATGCATAAAAAGCTATAGATGAATTAAAGTTTAAGCCCAGATAAAGTGGGATATCCTTAACTATTATTTAGCTTTTAGTCCAGGAAGCTAAAAAGTGACAGCCTAAAATGCTGATGATACATTAATCATACTTATAAAATTATGTAGCCTTTCAAAGGCACTCTGTGGTAGGCTCCTGTCCTGTTCTCTGTTTCCTCCCTCTTCCTATTTGGCTTTCTGAATGAGGACTGAGCATCTTACCCAGGTTCCTACTTCTTGCTTAGCTTCTTTAAGTGTACAGATTTTGGTATGTTTATTCTCTATTATATGGCTAATATCCACTTATAAGTGAGTATATACCATGTGTGTCTTTCTGCTTCTGGGTTACCTCACTGAGGATGATCTCCTAGTTTCATCCATTTGCCTAAAAAGTTCATGATTTCCTTTTTTCTTCATGATTTCCATGATTTTCCTTGTTGAGTAGTATTCTACTGTGTAAATGTACCACAATCCGTTCCTCAATTGAGGGACATCTAGATTGTTTCCAGATTCTGGTTATTACGAACAAAGCTGCTATGAACATGGTTGAGCAAATGTCCTTGTTGTATACCTGAGCATATTTTGGATATATGCCTAGGAGTGGTATAGCTGGATCTTGAGGAACCACTATTCCTAACTTTCTGAGAAAACACCAGATTGATTTCTAAAGTGTCTGTACATGTTTACATTCCCACCAGCTATGGAGGAGGGTTCCCCTTTCTCCACATCCTCTCCAGCATGTGCTGTAACTTGAGTTTTTGTTCTTAGCCATTCTGGGTGTAAGGTAAAATCTCAGGTTCATTTTGACTTGCATTTCCCTGATGACTAAGGACATTGAGCATTTCTTTAAGTGTTTCTCTGACATTCGATATCGAAGCAGATGCTGATAGTCATAGCAAAACTTTAGGCAGAATGCAGAGAATCTCATGAAATAAGAGGGAGATAGAAAGACCTAGAGGGGACAGGAGCTCCACTAGCAGAACAACAGAACCAAAAACTCTGGGCCAGGGGTCTTTACAGAGACTCATAGTTCAACCAAGGACCATGTGTAGACATAACCTAGAACTCCTGCTCAGATATAGCCCATGGCAGCTCACTCTCTGAGTGTGTTCTTTAATAAGAGTCTGTCTCTGACATGAACCCAGTGACTGGCTCTTTGATCACCTGTCCCTGAGGGTGGGCAGGGGCAGCCTTACCAGGCCACAGAGGATGACATGCAGCCAGTCCTGATGAGACCTGATAGCCTAGGGTCAGATGGAAAGGGAGGAGGACCTCCTCTATCAGTGAACTAGGGGAGAGGCATAGGGAGGAGAAGAGGGAGAGAGGGTGGAATTGGAAGGGGATGAGGGAGGCGGCTACAGTTGGGATACAAAGTAAATACATTGTAATAATAAATAAACAAACAAACAAACAGATGGAAAATAAAGAAGAAAAAACTATGTAGCCTTTTAGGATATTTAGTTTTCTAAAGCTGAAGGAGTTATAACCATGATAATAAGATGAAATAATTCTGTACTTAAAAATAATACATATATGGAGCTGGAGAGATGGCTCAGAGGTTAAAAGTCTTTGCTATTTTTCCAAAGGACGCTTGTTCAATTTCCACCACCCTCATGAAGTTCACAGCTGCCTAGAGTTATAGTTCCAGGTATCTGCTGCCCTGTTCTGAGCTCAGAATGCCCCGTCTATGCATGTGCTGAATTTATTCACACATATAAAATATATCTTTTTAAAAAATATAAATATAAATTAGCAGGGCAGTGGTAGCATTTGCCTTTAATCCCAGCACTTGGGAGGCAGAGGCAGGAGAGCTCTGCGAGTTCAAGGCCAGCTTGGTCTACAAAGTGAGTCTAGAACAGGCAGTGCTACACAGAGAAACCCTGTCTCAAAAAAAAAAATCAAAAAAGTATAAATATAAATTATATATACTGTATCAATTGTTTGATGAAAATTTATGCATAAAATAGCCTGAAATATAAAAACATAATACTTACTGCCATTAACTATGAAACTGTGGTAAGATGGGTTATTTTCTATGTGTTTCTGTACTGTACAACACTCACAGTGAGGAAGTCTTCTAGACTCTCTTTGCACGCCAGCTTCTCCCACTTTTCTGCTCTTACACCCTATCGATCAAGGCTACTCTGTTCTTATCTCTCTTTGCTGATTAACCTTCATCATTCTGTTAAAATTTCACTTCCTCACTGAAATATTGCATAGAACTTCTAACAGGAGGTCAGCTTTATCATGATGGTAGTGTCAGAGTTCATTATTTCTGCCCTTTAAATCCTTGGACTATCCCAGTCTAAGTTACTCCTAGCAAGCCATTTCATACGCATCTGTACAGCACTGCAATCCACAGCTGGGTAAAGGAATGCACATAGATTATTAGCCAGTGAATTATTGTCTTTATTTTTAAGCAACACCGCTTGGATGAATTCCTTTCTCGAGAAAGAGAAATGTGTTAACAGAAGCCTAAAACTGTAGCGTGTGGCTTCGAGGAGTGATGAGCCAGATAAAAATTCTGCAGTGGTCTATTTTATTATTAGGGATCTAAAGGACATGTTAGGCAATGCTGGTCATGGTCTAGGAAAGAAAGGGAAGCCATACTAAAATCTAGACCTGCTTAGACTTAAAGCAGCATTAACTTCTTTTAGAGAAATTAATATGAAAACCCTAAGGCCCACTTAAAAATTGCAAAACAATGTCAGGACTCTATTGTGTATCATTTATATTAGTTCCTTAGAGGAAAAGGCCAAACAGCAGCTGGCAAAACTTTCTTAGCACTAAATTAGGGTTTCTTGCTTAATTCCACAGATTCATCCACAGGATGATTTACTCACCTCAGAAGTGCACAGCTAAAGGAGATTGGAGACTGGACTTCCTCTTCATTATCAAAGATGTACAGAGAATAGCTGAAGAATTGCCATTGCCATATTATCTTCCTCATAGAGAAAAATCTCAAATCCTGATTATTTTAGAACTTCAGAATTGCTCAGTGTAGAAAATTCATTAGCACAGTTTAAGGCCCA
The DNA here is from genome assembly GCA_028658305.1 of Pachyuromys duprasi. Lineage (NCBI taxonomy): Eukaryota > Metazoa > Chordata > Mammalia > Rodentia > Muridae > Pachyuromys > Pachyuromys duprasi. The sequence goes on from CM053763.1 coordinate 32,045,491, forward strand.
CAAAAATTGAACTTTTCTCTTTGGTTGTCCTACACGGAGCTGATTGGCCATTTGCTGGTTTCTCCTCATTTATAGAGTATCATGCTGCCAAACTCAGTGTGTGTCATTTAACTGAGTACCAACAAACCTCACTAGGTTTGCTGGTAGCACACAGCTGATGGTCTTTTGCACTTATGACTCTTAGGTTACATGTGACCTGCAGAATAAGTCCTGGCTATTATGGTCTACTCTTAGCACACACAAATCTTTCCTTTAGGATGACAGTTCTACAACCATGAATTTTCAATTTGTGTTCCAAAACACATCTTCACACATCTTAGCTTCCAAATGCTAAGAAAACCATACCTCCATTTTCATGTTTTTTTCTACTTTATCCTTAATTACAAATAGCAGTATACCTGCACGTGGTTCATAATTCTAATGATATAATGCATTCCTAGCATTTTACTGCCAAACATAAAGTGCTCCAGCAGATCTATTTGTGATTTATGGAATCAATAGAACTCTCTAAATTACATCCTATATTATGTTGTAGGGCTTGTATTGCCCAGTGGGTTCACATACAATGTCAGAGGCAGAGGGAGCAAGAAGTGGAGGACTGTGATGTCACTGTAAATCAAAACTTAGGGGTTGTTTATGAGCACTGGGCATTTAACACATGATACGGCTTCACTTCCTCCCTCCCCACGGAGCAGCTTATCTGATGGAGGACAAAACCTAACTGAATGAAAAATTACTTACAGTTTAATGTCTTTAATATTCCTACTAAATAACAATAATAAATAAAACTGGGCGTTAGGCATATACTTTATTTTCTAACAAATTTGGTGGGGTTTTTTTTTTGCTTTAAATATTGATGAAATTTTTACAGTGGAAACAAAAACTGTATGCACATTGTGAATACTCTAAAACTAAAATCGTTTTAATTACAATGATTCAAAATTAACCTTTTAATCTATTGATATTTAGCATAGAAAATAAAATGATAGAAATTATCCTTAAAAAGCTCTATGTAGTCACCAATAAACTAAAAATACTAATTTGTATTACATGGTTTGATTAAAGTAAGTCATAGACCCTCAAACAAAAACAACTAATATTAGAGAAGACGCCAAATTCCTTCTGTGCCCAATATTCAAGAGCTAATGTCATCTTTAGCAGTGCATTTCAGAGTTACCGGAACACCTATAATTTTTCAAAGCATTTCAGGGAGGGATGGTAGGTTGACCTCATTGTTTTATAGAATAAAGATATCTTTTGATGCCAGATACTTCCAACCATGCACCTAGCGATGATCTGAGGTTGCTGGAGATCAGAACAATCAGTTGAGATTCGGATGCAGGCATTTCACTTGAGCATCACCACATGATGCACTTGGGCTAAAACTGTGAGAGGCAGACAATGAACATAAAAAATTCATAGGCAGCCCAAACATCCGAGTCACAACTAACTCTCATCACCTATTTAGAATAGCATTCCCGCTTCCCGGTGAACAATATATTGAATTTTCCATTTATGATATTTTATGTACTGCAAGGACATTTGATGTCTCCAGTCTGGGATCAGACTATATCACTGTAGCAGTATCACTGTAGTGATATTTCTAACAAAACATATTTCTTTCTGTCTGTCTATGTATGTATCTATAGGTATAGAAAGAGACATACAGATTGGCATAGATAGATAACACAGTTTAAAAATTAGTTTCATAGACTTATTTGGATTCAAGAAATCACTTAAAAGCTTACTTGAGAAATAAAAAAAAAGCGTGAGGTTATTTCTGTATTCTATGTGTCTAATATTTACCTGCAGGCACATATGAAATAATTCTTAAATGATTGGGGCTATTTAAAATTTACAAAATTGAACCTGAACACAGACAGTTGATCTTAAACTGACACAAACCAGATAGTCTCCTAATGTTACTCTGAGGAGTTTCAACTGACTCTGTTAAAGCTGAGGTTATTTGCCTTGGGGATGCCTAATGGAAGGGTTATTATAACACTGTCCACAAATAGGGGCCTTGAGAGAATAAGTATACTGCACTCCATTGGCAGCTAATAGATTGGGCCATTGCCCTGTCACACTGATCTCCAAGGCCAAAGGTCATATCTCTCCCTTAATATTTAAATAAAGACACTTGACAAGAGCAAAAGACACCCCATTGCCAGTGGTGACTGGGACTCGATTTATAAAAACCTTTAGAAAGTCATGCTAATTCCTAGCCTCCTTAGAATGCATGGTAACCTTTCATAAATCCATCTTTTCCAGATGTCCTTGGAAATGACAGTTATAAAACTGTAAATGATTTGTAATGCAAAACGGGACTGACAGACTTGAAGATAGGATTCCATGTACTAAAATGAGCCAGATTATAGCTAACAAAAGGCATAAAATGCATCGATAAGTAGCTACTGAAGTAACTCAAGATTTCATCAGCTAGCCAGGGCAAATGCTAGAGCAAAAACAAACAGGGAAACGCAGGCTTCAATATCGTAAGTAGAAATTTACTTTCTGGATGTGAGGGTAAAGCATCCCTCTCTGTCAGGCTGGATGAAAGAGAACAAACGGCCATGCTTTCTCCAGGGAGTGAATGTTTTTGTCATGTCATTTTAAATATGTACAGATTTCATTTTTCACAATTTTGAGGAATAGCAGACCCATTGAACTTGATCATATATTCTTTGCTGTTAACTCTCAGAGCATAATCAATGACGCACCTTATCTTAATAAAATGTTTGGGATGAAGTGGGCATTAAAACTATTAAAGCTCATTTTCATTGCCAGTATTTATTACGGAGATGATTTATGTGGCCCCAGGATACAGTGGGGCTGTGAGCCGCAGAAGTGCACGCTGTTTTTAAATGCCTGTTTTTCGGGCATTTGAATATGAGTGAGTAATTTGAGCAAAAGAGAGAGAAGGGAGATTGTGGGGGCCGAGAGGGGGGATGGAGGACAGCAGAACACAGCCCATGGAATCAACTAAGTGGGGCACGTATGGGCTCACAGACACTGAAGTGATGATCGCGGGGCCTGCATGGGTCTGCACCAGGTCCTCTCTGTGCACCTTACTTCTTTAGCTGGGTGTTTCCCTGGGGCTCCTAATAGGGAGAGCCAGTGTATCTTTGACTTTTTTGCCTGCTCTTAAGACTCTTTTCCTCCTGTCAGGTTGCCTGTTTCTATGGTATCCTGTTTTGTCCTGTCTGACTTTTCTTTGAGGCCCATTCTTTTCTGAAAAGAAAGAGGAGGCAGAGTAGGTTTGGGGGAGAGGGAATGTAAGGGAGCTGGAAGGAGTAGAGGGAGATGTAATATATGAGAGAAGAATCCATTTAAATAAAAATGAAAAATAAATTTAAAAGTATGCTGCAGATTGAGCCTTTGAATACTTTAGAAACTAACAGAAACTACACAAACACACCACACCGCATGCACCATACACACACACACGCACACGCACACACACACGTTTGAGTAACCTATAGAGTAAGGCATTTATCCTGTGGCACTTTAAAGTATCAGGTTTCTTCCCTCTTTCTGAATCAACCAGGTATGATAAGACGGTGAAGCCCCACAGGTCTTGCTGGAGAGGAAGCTCACTGAAGGCCCAGGCAAAAGATTCTCACTCTGCAGAATATTTTACATTTGCCTTCTTCATTGACGTTAATTCCCTTCATTTTGTTGTCATGTTTTCTATTCCTAATATCTTTTTTAAAATATGAGAGTGAGCCCATAGCTGTAATTACTGGGATGAGGCATAAAAAAAATACCAACAAACCTTCAAATCAGTGAAATCTTCAGATTTGTGTATATATTTTTTACAATTATTTTTAGTTTTATATTAATTACAGTTTATTCACTTTGTATCCCAACTGAAGCCCCCTCTCTTGTTCCCTACCAATCCCACTCTCCCTCCCTTATCTCCTCCCATGCCCCTCCATCCACTGATAGGGGAGGTCCTCCTCCACAAGGAGAGCAACAGAACCGAAAAATCTGGGCCCAAGGCTCTTTTCTGAAACTGATACTCCAACCAAGGACCATGCATGGAGATAACCTAGATAACCTACCTCTACTCAGATGTAGCCCATGGCAGCTCAGTCTCCAAGTGGGTTCTCTAGTAAGGAGAACAGGGGCTGTCTCTGACATGAACTCAGTGGCTGGCGCTTTGATCACCTCCCCCTGAGGGGGGAGGGGCAGTCTTAACCAGGCCACAGAGGAAGACAATGCAGCCAGTACTGATGAGACCTGATAGCTAGGGTCAGATAGAAGGGGAGGAGGTCCTCCCCTATCAGTGGACTGAGGGAGGGGTATAGGTGGAGAAGAGGGAATCAAGATATTTCTTATTTCTTCAATGTCATAAAATGCATGATCTTGTATATAGTATGCCAGAGTGTGCTTATATGCACAACACTAAAAAAGATGATGTTTTCAGGTGTGGCCTTAAAACACCCTAGAGCGCAGCGCATGTTGGCATGCTTGGGGAGGCAGAGGCAGGCCAATCTCTGTGAGTTCAAGGCCAGCTTGGTGTACAAAGTGAGTCTAGGATAGCCAAGGCGAACCAAGAAACAAAAAGCTAAACCACCGCAGAATACATTGGCTGAATAAAACCCAAATGCCATTTGGGGATAGAGGACCACGCTCAGCAGGGAAACTCTGTGGAAAGCAGAGAATATCTTCTCTGTCACATTGTCCATTTATTTTTTTTCTCACTCTGTCTATTCTCTGAATAAGCTCCAGGTACAAGCAAACTGGCTTTTTCTAGATAGTTTGAATATCAGACTTAATTTTTGTCGCTTACCAGTCTGTCACCTAACTTTGAATTATTAAATGAGACTGAGAAAAGTAGTCATCTTCAGATTTTTTGACCATTTGATCTACAATGTCTATTCATTCATTTACCCATTCATTCTTTCATTTATTCATTCTGTATACATCATCAGTTCTTGTAGATACAGTGTAAATGACCACGATGAATAATTCAGGGAATCTGCTTATGAGTACCACACAACTTAATATTACACCCTTATTTGATGGCATAATCACCTTCATCCTAGACTGTCATCTCCTTATTGACTCATTATCCCATGGGGGGGGGGCGGAAAACAATTGCATTACAAGCTGAAAATTCCATTTACAGAGAGAAATATTCTTCAGCATTCTAATACTTCCAAAGTAAATGTTGAACAATTGATAAATTAGCAAATGAATGAATAAACTAATAAGCAGGACACTTAACCATAGAATTATATTGGAGAGTAATCTCTTGATAGTTGGCTTTTCAACCCAACATTTTCAGACAAACCATGACACAGTATTTCATATGATCTTGAACACGATTCCCTTCCCAAACCTTGGCATGGAAAATTTTGAAAGCAAAAGAAGCTTGTGATTCAAATATGGCCTACAGATGCCTTTGCTCTCAATATAGCTATGTCATCTGGGAATAAAACATATTCAAAGTCAGGATGAAACTCCCAGAACATTCTACATGTGCTACCAAACAAGATCTGCTATGTTGCCTTTTAAAAATTAAAGGCTTTGCTTAAATAGTTCTTCAGCTGAGAGTTCCTCCGGCGGCCTTAATAGGGTTTGATCTGTTGTTGATGCTAATAAGCATGCACATCATGTAGCCTGATGCTCTTAAATGATTCTTTATGATGTTTTTAAGCTTCCACTCACACCACTATTGTCCAGTTCTCCTCCTTGACTCACTGTCTGGTTGTAACACAGGGCCTTTTGAGTAACGTACTATTCTTTTTTCTCTTTTTAATATAAATCCATCCTGGCAGGCCCAGTGTGATACATAGACTGGATTGAATCAAAACAGCATTCTCCCTCCTTCTGTGTGCATAGGAAATGATACTAACAAGAATCAGATTTTCCTGGACCTGTAACAGGGGAAACAACTTCTGGCATCATAATTCTTTGAACTTGAACCGCAAGGGCAAGTAGTAATGTCTCCTTTCTATCATATGCATGGAAAGCAAAGGTCTGTTTTTTTTTTCCCTGACTGTTGAAATGGACTAACTCAAATTTCTGGTACTAAATATCTGAAATTAAATGGATATTTTGATTTATCTTGAAAGCTTCCATGTTCACAATTCATCTGGTCCTATCAGGAGTTCCAACTTTGATGGCATGTAATTTACTTCTGGAATAGATTTAAGAAGGAGGTGTAGGAAGATATCTTATCAATATTTTCAGAACTTTTGTTAAGAAGAAAAAGACATAAGACAAATATAATTCAGCAGTGTTAATAATCCAGTAATGGAAAGTTGTTTTAGCAGAAATCCTTATCACCGAGCCACAGACCCTAGGGAGAAAGCTGGAGCTCAGCATCCACCACTGATTAGCTGAGTTACCTGGATCCATGGAGCCAATAGCTATGAATCTCACCCACCTCATCTGTAAAGATGGTGGTAGCTACAGAACCTTTATTCAGGTGGTAAAGTTCACAAGATGCTATGAGAGGAAAGATGGTTTTCTATCAGTCTATTTGTTCAAATGATTTTATCTCCATCAGACCTACTAGAACTGGGATCCCATTGAATCATCTTCATACAAAACTATGCATCACCATGTGCATATAGAGCATATGGTGCATGCTCTATAAATGTTGAGTAAATATATGAATGGGGAAATTCAGAGTACAGGAGTCCCAAAGATTAATGCAGTTCCTGCTCTTAGCAAGCCTGTAAGCAGGAGAGGTGTTAGATACAGGTGCAGTGTACTATAACATAATTTGTAATTATACATCTATCTTGTATTTTCTCTATTCTTTCTTTTTATGTGCAAAGATATGTAGATATATATGCATATATATGCAAATACACATTCTAGCTCATAGTAACAGACAAATTTAAAGCTCCTGTGAATTTTAACCACTTGTAAAGAAATAATTAGTTTTCTTGAATGCAGTTTCCCTGGGTATATAAATCACACTTAAGAGCAGCAGTAGATGGCCAACACAAAATGAACTCAATGTTGTTGTTGTTTTGTAGATTTATTTTTGTCTCATATTGCTTTGTTTTGTCATTTTTACCTTATTGGCCTTTTGCTTGTATATTATCATTTATTATATGTGCTTTTATGGTGTGTGTGCTTGAACATGTGTGTTGTGTGTTTCTCATGCTCTTTTCATTGTTTTCATTTTAATTGTTTTATTCATTTTTATCTTATTTTTTCTTTTTATCTTCTAAACTCAGAAAGAAAGGAAGCATGATAGATATGGAGGACCTGGAAGCAGATGAGGGAGGGGAAATTGTGGTCAGACTAGATTGTGTGAAAAAATATTTTCAATAAAAACTAAGAAAATAATGTGCCTGTGAATTTTGCCACATGAACAAATGACAATAAAGTCAGAGTTTTTGTCTTTCTTGTATAGAATAAATGTAGAGTTCAGATAGAATACTTAGGCAAAGGCTGTAGTGGGAAATTGGCTGGTTAGTTTTTGCCAACTTGACACAGCAAAGTAGGAAAACTCAGCTGAAGAACTGTCCTGACCTAACCGCTAATTGTCAGGAGGTGACCCAGCCCTCCGGATGCCATTCCTTCTCTAGGCAGGCAGATCTAGTATGGATGGGGAAATTAGCTAAGCAAACTAGTGAGCAGTGGCCTCTTCTTCGGTTCCTGCCTCCAGGTTCCCGCCTTGAGTACATACCCATCTTTCCTCAGTGATGGGTTATTTTTGGTCAGGAAATATAAGTGAAATAATCCCCTTTCTCTCCCAAGTTCCCTTAGCTCATGGTGTTCATCAATGCAGTAGGAAGGCAAACTAGGACAGGAAATTAAGTCTGTACTATGTATGTGGTGCAGAAGGTTAAATGACTCACTTGTTTTTCTGGTTTAAAAGCAATATATGCTTCTTTCTTTCGTCTTTACCTTGTAAACTGACAAAGGAAAATTATACATATGGACAGTATGTCCTGGAAAACACACATGGTGGAATGCCTAATTTGCACTAGTTAACACATTTTCCTGACAAATTTCCATGTTTGTTTCTAGATATAAGTCCTGGTTGAAGCTGACCATGTCAAGGTTGCAGTCAATGCTCACTCACTGCAATACAACCATCAGATGAAAAATCTCAAGGGAATCAACCAGCTGGGGAACTCTGGTGAATAACCCTCACCAGGGCTTCACACACCATGAGCTAATACAGAAGGGGCAACACCTGAAACTGACTCAGTGCCCATTATGAGTGAAAAATATTTACATTTATCCCTCCTCATCCTTCCATTTAATAAATGGGAAGATACCTGCTTTTTATTTACTTGTTTTTCTTATACTAGGTATCAAATCTTAGGGCCTGTGAATGCTAGGCAAGCATTCTATCACTGAGCTACACATCTCCAGCCCTTTGAAATTTGTGTGTCTCTGCGTGTGCTCGTAATCATCAAACAGTGCTCAGTAACATGACATCCCCAGATGCTAGTAGTGAGTGTCTACTGGGGAACTGTTTCAACTGTTTCAGACTCAGAAAGACAGTGATGATCTTTTGAATACTTCATAAAAATATAAATGTTGTTTTTATTTCCTCAGATGAGGGGATGAGATGAGAGTCATTCCCAAGCCTACCTAGCTTTTTGTGAACTCTTGTCGGCTGGTTCAACTCAGCTGTTCTGGCCTAAACTCCTCTTCAAGCTGATTGATTCAAAATGGCTTCTCTTGCTTCTGAATGAATTGTTCTGCCTGGCTTCAAACTAATTCTGGTAATATGTTCTAATCTTTTGTCTCTGTCTCATTCTCTATAGCTCGCTCCGTCTTTACCTGTTTCTAGCTTATTCTCTCTGCAACCTGTCCCTGTAAAACTGTCCTGATAATCAACTCTGGGTAAAAACTTCTCTTTCCCCTTGTACTGCTCTTAAGTAGCCTCTATTTCCTGTCCTGTGACAGTTTGTGAGAGTTGGGCATATCCTATTTTGGGCTCATTGTGTGTCAGATCTTTCTCTGATTCATCACTTTGTGTGCTCTACAATTAGATGTCAGTTTTGAACACAGCTGCTTCCTTCTATAAACTAACCTTATCTCTTTGTTTGTGATTAAAGGTGTGTACTAAGGGTGTTTTTGTATTCCAGCCAGTCCAGAGCATGTCTGTATTCTAGCTGGATCACATAGATCTAGAAGGTCTTTCTATGTGATCCTTTGCCAGAGTACCATGTTGCTGGGTTCCTCTATAGAGAAATGTAAAATATGCAATGCTTAACTATAGTGAAAAAAATCTTACCTTGGTTAAGAGTCAGTTAGAATAATTGTATCTTAAGAAACATTTTTCTTCCAGAGGTATTCTTGTTGAAAAAGCAGAAATGGCTCTGCGTGCTTAGTAGGTGCTTTAGTAATTCTTTTCTTTTCTTTCTTTCTTTTTTCTTTCTTTTTTTTTTTTTTTTGCTGGAATGTACCACATGATCTTCTAGGTTCAAGATTCTTTGAAATACTTTGAACTACTGGAAACCAAAACCTCCATTCTTCCTAAGTGCAAATGCAACTGGGACATAAAAACTCTTATCTTCCTCTTGCATAGTGATGTTGAGTACTAGTGGTCCAGAGATTCTCTGGAAGAAGAAAACACAAATAGGTTGGCTGAAAATACTGTTTGGTCTCAGTCATGAATCTGTTCAGTCATTTAAGGGATTATAAGGTTTGTATACCAAACAATGGGCACAAGATCAAAACTAGCTCTGTAGAGCTACACCATCAGTTCCCCAGGCAGGGAAACTCTCATGTCTGCTGTCTCCACTTTAAGAAACAATGGTATTTTATGTTTTCCCAATGACCTTATCTTTTCATCAGTATTAGGATAAGGGAAATATGTATAATAAAAAGCTAAAGACTTAGGATTTCTGGCCTGAGTAGAAACAGTTACTCAGCCCTGTAATTGTGTCTGTTTGCTTGTGTGTGTGCACATGTGTATGTGTGTGTAGGCCAGAGATCAACACTGGAAGATTGTCTTCTTCAATCTCTTTCTGCATTGTTTTTTTGAGAAAGAGTAGGCACCTGGGATTGCCAGTTTGACCGGGCTGGCTGGCCAGAGAACTTTCGGGATCCTTCAGTCTCTCTTTTACCACAGCTGGGTTGCGGGTGTGCACCACTAATTTCTACTTGTTTTTTTTTTTTTTTTGTGAGGTCTGAACTCAGGTCCTCATGCTTATATGACAAGAACTCTAACAACTGAGCCAAAGCCACAGAACAGGGTGAGGAACAAGAGGCCTGAGAATGAGCTTACCTGGTAGCCTCTAACATTTCATCATCTCGAAATTGAATTTCAGATATAGTTTATTATTAAAAACAAAAGGCAGAATTAAAAAAAAAAAGTAGATGAGAAACTCAGAGTCTGAGAGTGAAAGGAGTTTTGCTGTAAAAGTAGCAGAACAGTACCCAAGCTTCACTGGCCTGCAAGGCTGAAGGTGCTGGTTACACTTGCCATCACCATAGGATCAAGTCGGAGGCGTTTTTATGGTAAGTGACTACTTCTTACAAGGAGAGTTTCTCCTCAGAGCAGTGAGCACATACAGAGCAGCCTTCACATTGCAGCTCTGGATTCCTAGCCACATTCTCCCTTTTCCTTAGTCCAGAATACCTTCTTAACCCATGAGATTTTCGATCACACTGTCCCTATAAGCTAATGCTCATTTAAATTGGGAGCTCTAACCCTCCCCCATTGGCAAATGCTGCAGATTTCTCTGTAGTTTAGTGCTACATTTGTAGCCAGACAGCATATCATAATTTTCATATTTATCATTAATGTTGTTTAAAGGAGTTTAAGGCAGCTAGAATTAAACTATATGTATCGGAGGATGACCCAAGAGCAGCTGCATGGAGAACAAAGGAGAAATAATCTCCGAAATGCGTTTGTCAAATGAACTCCTCTGTAATCCAGAGGCAAGGCTTTCTTTAACTGACTCATACTCCGGCACCTTTTTAGTCTAACACCAGGGACTTTTTGAGATTTTTTTCTCTTAAAAGTTAGTTTGGCTGGGTGGCTAACATGTTCTATGGTTGAATGAACTGTTTTGAAAAGCTGGAAAACCCTCTGGATCCCTACCTCACCATCAGCAAAGTACTTTGATGTTATTCTATGTAAAACAATTGCCTATGATCAAAACCTAACTTACATACGGAAAAAAAATCTCTGATTTCTAAACCATTTAGCTCCTTCAGTGCCTGGGTACCCCCTCTTAACACATCCGAGACACCTGTTATTTGTTTTTCAAAATCAGATGTCTAAGAAGTAAGTCGAGCATCTAAAAAAGCACTCTCCCAGTTTTACTCAGAAAAGCATCAGCGGCTTGAACACGTCGCATGTGCTAAGCATTAAGGAGGCATTTTGGCTGGCTGCCTTATGGACACTACCTTAAATAACATGTGCCAAGTTCTGTTTCTCAGAGGAAGCATAAACAATAAAACGCCTGTCCGAGACACTTGCGTGTTTTCCCACTAGAGGTCTCTCTCGTAACAGCTTTTCTTTTGTTGGACTCATTAATTATTTTACTCAAAGGAACAATTCCACCTTTTAGACTGGAATGCTGCACTTAACATGTTATGCTAGAGAAAGCTAGAACGTCACCCTCCTCTCCTCCTCCTTGATGAGTAGATATTAAGGTGACTGAATGAATCATCCTGGCTATTTTATCACACAATGGCTGCACTTTACGAATGAAGTTCGAACTTTCACCCATGTTTCCAAAAGTTTCACATTTTGACCGGTTAAAACAGTTTGCCAAAATAAATGTTCCTTACGAATGAGCACCAAATGCCAGGGCTTTGCATTCTACCTAATAATACCCAAGATATGGTGTCAACTTGGATCACGTAATTGCAAGGCTGAACTATTTAATGTTCATTTCTTTCACTTTTAGGGGTGAAAAAGAGAGCATTCTCCCACTTGTATAGGAATATTCAGATTTTTTTCCTGTTCCTGATCTATTCCTTCCACAGACAATAAACTATTAGCTTTAAGACAATCCATATATTATTATAGAACTCGTTTGGGTTTTATATATGCCATTTGAAGAAAGTACTAATTAGAAACTTTGCTTTTAACCAGGAAAAAAAAATCCTATAACATTAACACATTCACAGAGACCAGTATGTTTCCATCAATTTAAAACAGAAGGAATTTAAAATGAAAATAAGCACAGAAAATTGCACAGAGCATGTTAGTGCAGAATAAAACACATTGACATCTGTCACAAAGCTACTTAAATATTCAGAAAACCCAAAGACTATTCAGATTTCTGAGGACAGAGGTAGAAAGACAGAGCCGTGTCCTCAAAGGAGAAAATCAGTGGGAAGATGTGAAATGGGGGATGCAAAGGGATGCCTAGCAAATCAACTGTAGTGTTAGACTGGAGGTAGAGTGTATCTGTATGAACCAATACAGTGGCCAAGCAGAGAGCAATGCTGTATAATGAAAAGGGGCAGGTGCCAGAGAGGAAATTTGACAAGTTGTAAAATGTACCTCAACCTGACCAGGAGAGCACAAACCTGTCAGACAAGCATTTTGAGAACTGGAAATGGTGCTTTAGTGGGAGCAGAAAATACACAATGCATTACTTATATCACTGAGGCTTTATTTGGCTACCTCAGTATCTCTTCTAAGGACTGTAAATTATTAAGCAATTAAGTATGTATTTCTATTAATACCACTTCAGTGTACCACTCAGTCATCAAAGTTAAATCTGTGAGGACAAATCACTTCAACTATTTGAATATTGGTTGGTGACTAAAAATCCTTAGTGATATCAGGATGGTACTAGTTGAACATTTATTCATTTATGAGATTAAAAGGCATACATATTTTGTTTTCCAAAGTTTTGTTTTCTCCTGTGTTCTTGATAGGCACCCAGTGGCAGCCTAGGCCAGAGGAGGTAGTCTTTTTGAGCATTGCAGTTGCTGGAAGAATCCTGTGATATCATAGAGTCATGAAATTTTAGTTCAGGAAAATACTGGTTTGCCTATTTTAGTTTTAAAGTCAGGAATCATAATAGTAAAATGGCTGTTGTCTGACCCCTCAATAAATGCATTATTCTGCTTGTTGGGATGAAAAGATCTAACTACTTAAATAAGAACCAAAAAAGCATGCAAAAAAGGCATTAGCTTGGCAGAATCACAGCATATATACATTACAGAAATACACAGTACCTAAGGATGAGGCCTAAAGATGAGCTGCTGGTATTTTCTGATAGAGCACTTATTTATTGATTGATTTTTACAGAAAACGAGTTCATTTTAGTGAAATGTAAAGTAAATTTAATCTTTAGGAACGGTGGGCATTCAGCTTAGGTGTTATATGAAGGAAGGTCATGTTGTCCTTAAAAAGGGACATTTCTGTCATGTTTCCTTGAACAACTTAAGAGATGGTATGTACACCCTTAAACAGTTATTGTTAGTTTTGCTTAGTGAAGAATATTCTGGTTGAGAAATGAAGAATTTAACTTGGTAGACAACCGTAATCGAGCTGACAACAAAATATGGCATATTATAGAAAGAAGAGCCGTGCCGTGTGGACAGGAGGGCCCTGCTCTCTTCCTCGCCACGGCGGCCTGTTGCTGAGGGTGGTCCACAGCCAAACCTGGGCCCTCCAAAGGTGGATTTTGAAAGAGGGACAGCAAAATCATACTGTCATTGAAACAAAAAAGCTGCAAGCTTAGAAAAGAAAAATGGGAGTGAAAGAGCTAAGCCGAGCTTTTCTCTGAAAGAATCCAGTGCCGGCAAGCAGGGCAGCTGATAACAGCAGTCTGAAGTGTTTATGTAGTTACTTCTGTTTAGACAAAATCCCACATTCTTATGTTGGACCTAGCTCTTCAGGGAAAAAGAAATATCAGAATTATCTAGACCATTAAAACAATACATTGCACCCTTTGTCTCACCAATTTTTTAGATACAATTTGTATTTATTTGTGACCACGGAATTATAAAGGAATACAATTGTTTTGAGATAGACGGATTAAGGGTTAATAAACCTTAATAACCACTATTTTTTTTCTTTAGTGTGTTTCAGAGTAAGGTAAGACAATTTGGAAAGTAAATAAGGTTTTTCTCATTTCCTCATCCCTGATTATTTCCTTCTCTATCATTTAATCCTTTTAATTCTCGTTTCCTTCATTATCCTGTGACATTTTAGAAAGTTATTTGCTTAACTTTTGTTCACATCTTCCATTCTAAATACTGGATGAGTTTCCTGAGGTCAGTGAAACCTCTCACAAGACAATGTAAATACGTTTTAGTGATTTTTAAAGTATGTGGCTTTAAATTCATATCTTTAACTTGGTAGAAATAGAAGTGTTTGGGTATTCCTTTTCTCCCAGCATTAAATTATAGATCATAGAAATAGCTGATCAGAGATGAAAATGTCAAGAATATGGATCAGGGATGTGTTTCCCTCCAATGAAAAGCGCTACTTCATCTTCGAGTGGCAGGACGGATTTCATCCGGTGGAGCCACTCTGGTGCCCAGGCAGTTCATAAAACAGACTGAGCAGTGGCTTCTTGTTTTCCTTTTGGCAAATTTCAGTGTTTTCCTCTGAACATCAAGCTCCTAACAAGTGTTTCTCTTGATGGAGTAATTTACAGCTGGTGGGGAGAGTGAAAGGGTGCTTGTTATCCTGCCTGGGCTGTGAACGCTCACTGCGTAGATCACAGTGAGGCTGGTGAAGGAAGAGCAACAGGCGCTCTGGTACTGACTCTGACTTGAGTGAACTTAAAAGAAAAACGTGGCTCTTTGTTCTTTAAAGGAATTTTTCCTTAATGGACAAAGATTACTCTTCTGAAGCAAATGTTTGAACCACCTTGTTGACAGTTTGGAGGGAACTAGAATGGCACAGAAAACATAGAGAAGGGTGTCATTGCTTGATTCTGCTTTCAAAAGGAGCTACTTCACTTTCTTAAAGCTTTGACATATTTATGTGGTTTTTTTTCCCTTTAAAGTATATATGAACAGCCATAAAAGCTGTCAGTAGTCACCTGATAGATCATTTATATAACTAAATTCTGGTATAAATAAATATGAATATTAAATTGGTACAAATGCCATGAACATTAGGTGCTGTAAATCATGCATCAGCTGTCATCGTGAGCTGAAACATGTCTGTGTATTGAGGAGCATACTTGGTGTATCTAATCAGAACAATGTGTAATCTGTTAGCATGCATGAGGTCCTGCCAAGCCCAAATTATTTACAAGCCACATTTTGTGTCCTGGAAAGTTTCATAAATGAAGAGTATTAATCCCAAAAATAAATACACTGGTTTTACACACTAATGAAAAAAAATCGAAGCCGAAGAAAAACATGTACAATATATTTGATAAATACTATCAAACTCAGAGAATTAATAGCTCAGTTTTCATTATAATAGTTTTCATTAAAATTGCTTTTTGTATCATTGTTTTTGCTGATCTCATTCTACTAGGTTCTTGGATATCTAAAGTCAGAAAAGGCCATTTGCTTTATCTTCTTTTTTCCCAAAGCTCAGTTCCAAAATGCACAAGCATGAGAGATGGACAACTTACCCATGAGAGAATGCCTGTGATGGCGTCTGCTTCATGTATGAGTGATAAACTAAGCATGCCAAAGTATATAGACATGTGTGAAATGCCATTGGCCTGCCAACAGAAACTAGATGCATTCTTGAAAGAGAAGATATGTGACAGCCATGCCTCTAGTGAGCCTGGAAAACACAATTTATTTTCAGTGACCTTGAATTTCTCATGGAAACCCTTTCTCCTTCAGATCTAAGATTCCTGTGTCCTGTGTTTGTGTTAGTTACTGATAAACATG
The DNA here is from genome assembly GCA_028658305.1 of Pachyuromys duprasi. Classification (NCBI taxonomy): domain Eukaryota; kingdom Metazoa; phylum Chordata; class Mammalia; order Rodentia; family Muridae; genus Pachyuromys; species Pachyuromys duprasi. Next base: position 32,061,262 of record CM053763.1, read on the forward strand.
ACTCTCACCTTTTCTGTCTTGTGTTTGGACAACCTCCTTGTCATTAAAATCTTAAATAAAACAAAAATGATACACCATTGCCATTTTAGAAAATTTTACTTGTTCTGTGCCCTATAGTGGCTCCATGAACTCCATATACCTTTTGTTATCCTGGTTTTTCTAAACCTCCTTGGGCAGGTATTTGCACAAAGCATGCTTTCAATAAAGGCAGAATAAAAATATAGGACTGTATTTGATGAGCTTAATTCTATGTTTTAAAAGTAATTGCTAATAATTATGCATATATTGTAAGTATGACATTTTAAAATGTAACTTTGAAAGAAATCATAATAGCTGATTAGTAGGTAATCGTTTTTATTAGATTTTGAGCCATCATTATTTTCTATCAATGTCTAAAGGGAGCTGATAAACTTTGGTACAAAAGCACTATAGCAAACTTTTAGATTCTTTTCTCCTCTTTTCTGATAAATTTTCACTAATTTACCATTGTCCTTTTCTTTCACTGCTTTAGGTGGTGCACGTACAGGACAGAGCCTGAATGAAGGGGTGAGTGTGAGTGTGCTTTGTGTCAATAAAAACTTGATGTGCCTTTACCTCCCTTAAGTAGTTACATTCTTGGAACAGTGTTTCTTTTTTAAATTTAAATTTATTTTTTATATTAATCACACTTTATTCACTTTGTAACCCAGCTGTAGATCCCTCCCTCATTCCTGCCCAATCCTATCCTCCCTCCCTCATCTCCTCCCATGTCCCTCTCTAAGTCCATTGATAGGTGTGGTCCTCCTCCCCTTCCATCTGACCTTAGCCTATCAGGTCTCATCAGGAATGGCTGTATTGTCCTCCTCTGTGGTCTGGCAAGGCTGCTCCCCCCTCAGCAATCAAAGGGCCAGCCACTAACTTCATATCAGAGAAAGTCTCTGTTCCCCTTACTAGGAAACCCACTTGGATACTAAGCTTAAAAGTGTTCTTTTTTTGTACGTTTTCACATCAATCATCATCAGCCAATAAATAGATAAATATGAAATTTAAAGTTACCTTCATTTTTGCCCTTTCCTATTTACTAATGTTAAAATATAATGAGTCATAAACAAATTCTTCAAAATCTACTATGAGAAATTATTGTATCTTACTATGAAAATATAACATTGATCAAACTTCATAAGTTAATGCTTCCACATGAATCCAAAGATTTGTGTTTAATTCTTTTCAAAAAACGTCTTAAAATGTACTTGTATGTAAATAAAGCAAAATTAGATCTTTCTTTCCTCTTGTAGGATTGATTCATCGAGGTAGATCTGGCAATAAGAGAGAATATTGCTGTTTCCAGGAAATTGTCTGAGAGACTGCTATATCTGAAATGTGTTTATGATATTGATAAAGCTGCATAATTATAAAGATCAAGATTTTAAGCTGTATTTCAATTTGAATTTGGGGATGATTTTTTATTTTATCTATATGTTTATTTTTGTTTGTATGTGGAATATAATATTCAGATAAGTTTCAGAAAAAGATGATTGATATGTCCAAGCAGCTTCTCAAAGTTCATTTCATTGAAAGGAGCACAATTTAACATTTTATAATTGATAGTGACAATTCTTAATGGTATGAGTTACAGTGACACATTTCACATTTTATGATTGAATGCATTCAGGAAAAAAAAATCAATTTCTGATTTCTTGTTCTTAAGTATTCTCAATAACTCACAGCTTTGCTTACAATAAAAGGTAAACTTTGAAAAAATAAGGGAAATTCATTTTAAAAATAAAGATATATCTTCTAGATATAGTGTATCAGTAAGCTAGAAATAGTGTGACATCTATCATCTATCTATCTTCTATCTCTTTATCTCTCTACCATCTATGTATATTCTATCTGCCTCACAAAGAAAACCACTAGCTGTATTATGCCACATGAAATTATACAAGTAAATGAAAAAATAGTAACCTGAGATTAGCATTAAGAATTGTCAGATAAGTATGTTCTTGTCAGTGTCTATTCTACAGGTGGTTTCAATGGTCACTCAGAGTAGACTGATCAACCAGAAATAGTCCTTTTTACCAAGGGAAAACTCATGGGTTTTCCGAGTACTCATTCAGATTTGAACAATGAAACTAAGTGTTGTTTTACATGCTGTGTAAGAAAAAGAAAAGTTTTCAAAGTATTTGTTTATGAGTACCCCCTAGCCTTTTGAAATAAATATGTTAAATTATGTTCTTTATTTTATTGTTAGTGTGTGTTTATACTTGTGAACATGTGTGTGGGGATCGCATGTGGGGATCACACTCATTCATGAGTGTGTGAGGAGGTTACTGGTGGATGTTGGGTGAACTTGATATAACCACTCTTCCCCTTATGGCTTGAGATAATGCCTCTCACTGAACCTGGAGCTCAGCATCACACCTAGAGGAGTGCCCCTTTGATACAGTTCTCCATGTTGTGGTGACCCCCAACCATAGAATTACTTCATGGCTACTTCAAACTGTAATGTTGCAACTGTTATGAGTCACAATGTAAATATCTGGATAGCTGATCTGCGCCCCCCTGTGAAAGGGTCACTTGACCTCCCCAAGGTGGTGGCCACCCACAGGTTGAGAACAGCTGATCTAGGGTGCTGACCTGGAAGCTTCCAGAAGATCCTCTTCTTCTGCCTCATAACCATAGCCCCTTGGTTCCTGTGGTGACTGATATTTCCATGACGCTGGGGAGCTGAGCTCAGACCCTCATGCTTTCGAGGAAGGCACTGACCCACTAATCAATCTTCTGAGCCCTCAGCTGTGCTAATGATCATTCTATTTATATCCAAAATATTTACATTCATACAAATTTTTAAAATATTTCATGCATATGAAGCCAGTTAGAATCCAAACAGAAAATAAACAGCAAAAAGTATAATCAATGCATTTGTGTCATTTTTTCTGGTCTTTTTGGGTGGAACTATAAGTCCATGGTGGCACATGGTGGGTACCCATATATAGTAGAAGAAAGTCTACTTCTTCTTTACTCTCGTGTGAAAAGGTAGGAAATTTCCAAAGTCTCATTGATCTTGGCACAGAAGTGTGGCTTCTTTCCAGGGACTTTGACGTACAATGCTCATTTCATAAACCTGAAAATTGGCTCTCAGAAAGACGAATGGCCTTTCCAAAGCCAAATACCAATTTCACAAATCACAGCACTAGAATTAGAGATTTGGATAATTTGGACTAGTGCTCTATTCTCTTACTACCATGGCTTCATATACATGAGGATATATTTGAAATGTCGAGTAGTTCCTTCATCTAAATATACACAAGTTTTAAATTGCCATTAAAATAATTTAACTGTACTTTTAAAAGTTTTTTTTCTGTTTATTTATGTGTGTGTCTGTGTAAGTATATGCTAAAGTGTAAGCAGGTGCTCACACACACTAAAGAGATCACTGACTTCCGCTGAGTGAGAATTACTTACTCAGTTGTGAACTTCCCAGTGTGGGTGCTGGGAAATAAAAGTAGGTCTTCTGAAAGATTGAGTCACCAGTGCAGCCTGTAAGAAAAAAAGAAGAGGAAATAATTGGCTCTTTGCATGAAGTGGTCCCAGCTAAGGGGTGCAAAGGACACAATGCCAATAGAAACCCCAAAAGGGGCTTGCGAAATCTCTGGCTGGAACAACAGCAATGACTTTCAGATACTGCCTCACAACCCAAAATTCACTCAAAGGAAAAAAAAAAGCAAAACAACCAAACAGAAATGGAAAACAAAAATGAAGAAATCAACACCGGAACATAACAACAGGGCCTGGACAGACAGATCACCCAGCGGTGGAAACTAGCTGCTCTACCTGTTTGGTGCCTGTTTGGTACCTGTCACATACATGACAGCCAAGAACCAACTCTAATTCCAGTTCCAGGGCAGCCAATACCCACTTTTGGCCTCCTCAGGCATCACACACATATAATGTACAAATACACATGCAGGTAAGGCGCCCTACTCATAAAAAAGTTAAAAAACAATGAAAATCATATCTGCCTAAATTTCCACATCAGAGGCTGTGCTGCCCCAGAATGAGACTTCCTTGATTTGTTCAGAGTCATTCTCTTCAAAGTTTCCAAATCGGAATTAGCAGGGAGCCATCTAGGTCGTTACATCACTTAGTATTTAGAAACACTCATTAAGACCTTGAGGGTCAAGATGATGACTGAGCTGGAAGAGGCTTTTACTAATGAACCTGACATTCAATCCACCGTTGAAAGAAACAATGAACTCCCACAAGCTGGTTGTGTACACCCACATACATGAAGATAAAATGAATTTTAAAACGTAAAAAAAAAACTATATAAAATCACTCAAAATTTCAAAAAAGACTTGGAGAAAACCTCAAAATGCTTTTCATGAGATTAAAAAAATGCTAAGAATCCAAGGAATATGGAATTAAGAATACAAAACATGCTCGTTCCCTAACAGTGGTTGCTTTTCCCAAATATGTCCCCAGTTTCTTTTATATGGTATATGTAATATGTGTAATATCTGTGTGTAGGTCATGTTTCCATGGTGACACAATTATTTGTTTTTCATACCTATTTTTCACAGGGATGCTTTCAAAGAATGTAAGTTAAAACTGACTTACTTTAGACGTGAGAGTTGTAAGCAGATCATTCTCTCCCAAAACGCGAGGCTTCATGAGTAGTTCATTTCACAGGTGACTTCTGAAACGTGCTTCTGGTACTCAAGACGCAGAGAAGAATTGACTTCTTTTTCCCTTCAGTCAACACCACAGGGATTCCCAGCTGGGCTTTCCCAGTGTCGAAGAACATACACAGCAGAAGGCAAAGTTCTTCAGTGTCTCTAATACACCACTCTGAAGAATACTCATGCCTTGCCTTCTCCAATAATCAGAGTGTGATGAAGTTATCACACATGATGACATTAATATTTCGGGAAGTAAATCGCTTAACTCTCCTCCCGTTCACTACCTCCGAAAAGTTACTTTTCCTTGAAGTTTGAGGAGAGTTTTTTTTTAAACTACCAAATTCCTTTTTCTTGAAACTAAATTATTTTCCCAGCTGCACATTTTTTATCATTAGTTGTAACAAGTGTAGCTTCTAATTAATGATGTTCTCACTATGTGGTCTAAGTATCAAGGTTAGCTTATTATTTAACTCGGTGTTTTTTCATATTATAGGCACCCAAATGAGTAGAAATACACTTTTGGTAGTTAACAGTTTTTAGCCTGACTTTGTTGAAAAGCAACCATCATATTTAAGAAATTAATGAAAGTGTGGTTCATCCATAAATCAAACCTGTTTAAAAACATTTATAAAACAACCAAACAATACAGATATAAACGTACTAAAATGTCCAACAAAAAGCGCTATTCAAAAAAATAGATTCCATGTGGTATAGGTCAAATGCCTCTGTTCCTTCTTAGGATAAGATGTTCGTTTGCATATTTTATTACTCTGCTAAGGAGAAATACGGGGTTGTCTGAGCTACCCTTTGAAGGGGGATTGTTAAGTTTCCCAAGGCTGACGTGCACTTATTCAGTGACTGCGACATCAACTGTCCACAATTGGGATGTGTCTTTTTGTTTGTTTGTTTGTGTATTTGTTTGAAACAAATAAGCCTCTTTTCATGACTAAAAATCCCCAAACCAGAAGGTAAAATACTTTCAATATTCTACAAGCCTAAGAGTTCTGATTGCTCCCTCAAATCTTCTGGGGGTTGCTTTCTTTTTTTTGTTTTTGTTTTCAGAATAACAAAAAATATTTTACTAAAACATAAGATTTACGGAAGTTTCCAGACAGGCCATACAAAATGGTCACAGGCTTTTTTTTTTTTCTCTCTCTCTTATTCTTTTCTGTGTGTGAGTGTGTGTGAGTGTGTGTGAGTGAGTGGGAGTGTGTGTGTGTGTGTGTGTGTGTGTGTGTGTGATGGGGGAGAGGATTGGGGGTGGAGATTCTACAATTGACAGCAAAGTTACAATGTTACTAGTGAAGGCTGTGATGTTTATTTAATTCAGACTTTCAAGCTTGTCCACCCGCAGAGTCTACAGTTAGGCTTGGCTAGAGAGCGTATTCTAAAAAACTGGTTAGCTGCATTTAACCACTGCATTTAGACTCCTTAAGACAGGGAAGGGGAAAGGAGGCCATAAATTAAACTGCTTTCCTCCTAAAAAATAAAATAAAAATACCCATACCTCTGGCAGACTACCTTCATTCACAGTACTTTGCACTTAAACCGTGATGGGGAAAGGCATCAAAGAAGACACTCACTGCTTTTCAACATCTCAACACAACCCGGATGATGCTTCTAGTCTCTGCTCACGCTTTAACAATGGTGAATCAGGCCGAGGCATAGCTTTGCTAGTGTGCATGTAATCACCAAAGATGAAGATGCCTAGCTTTTATTCTGTAATGTTTCTAAGACTATGCCCATTAAATGCGAACAGGAGAAGTGATGTACACTTGACGATCTATTTAAATATTATTCATGGCATATATCCTATTCCCTGCTCTCGCTGTTTCTATGGCTTAGGCTTCGTTGGTCTTCTACTGCTTGGCTACATTATTCGATAATGGATCATCTGGATTAGGAGAATTTCAGAAAGCCCGGACTGATAGCAGACTTGTGCTGATCTGCAGTGCTTGGGACCACTTGTCTTTCAAAATATCTAAACATAATCATCCCAACTTGTTTACATTAGGATAATAAATTTTGGTCATAAAACGTACTTTAAGCGCTGCCATTGGGTATTCTTCTGGAAGCAGTAGTTCAAGTTTAAAAGTCCCTCTCTCAAAGAGGGAATCCTGGGAGCCAGCAATGACCACATGAAAATAACGGGAGTTGCTCTCATCTGGTTCTGCTTTAATACAAGGAACTGGTTCTGTCAGCAAATGTGGAGTTTCCTTGATAATCCTGCAGGGCAGCCCAGCCATCTTGTCAGATCCCGAGCTCCGTCTCTGCTCTTATCTCGGGCTTAGCTGGCCTCACTGCATATTGACATTAAATGTTACAAATATGAGGACAAAACTCTAACCCAAGTATGTATTGAAAATTAAACCAATATAAAAAACAATTATATGGAGTTAAAATTTCTAAATGAATTAAATCATTATACAAAACATATTCCATTAATGAAAAATAAAAGTGGGCATAAGACACACACACAGGTACACACAAACACATAGCAAAAATAGACCAATGAAATTCAGCCTTACAGATAATATTAACACAATAATTGTGAATGGATTAAACTATCAACTCAAAAGAAATATTGTTGTTGATTATTAATATTTACTATTGATTTATCTTTTAGTTAAACAGTGGTTATTCCTAAACCAGATGTATACCCAAATCACCACACAGAGACTAAGATGTACTTAGTTAACCTAGAGCACAACGCTGGGCAATAATTCGTCCATCCTAAACCTCCAAACCCGCATAGCTTCCTCCCATCCAGATTTCCCACTTTATACTTGCTTTTAGTCATATCATAGGTCCCGTTCATCTCTCCTCGTGGTTCCAGGTCCTCTCCTGCCTACCTCTGCTTTCTAATCTCTGCTCTCTGGCTCCCCACCACACACACACTTTCTTCCTTTCTCCTCCCCTCTGGACCAGGATGTCCCACCCTAATCTCACCATTGCTCAGCACTGGCTGGTTGTTCTCTGTTGGTAAGAGAACAAATGGTGGCATGTTTACACAGACTTGAGACAAGTGATATTTGTAATAAGCATCACAATGCAATGTCCAATTGAAACCAGATAGTGGGGTAGAGAAATCAGCATTTTTAATGCACAAAAGGTAAATTGTATGCATTTCACAAGGACATTATACCAACAAAATATAATGTTAAAGTGAATAAAACAAAAAATTTAATATCCACCCCTGTACAGAGTGAACATTCTTAAAACATGCAGGAACACACACACCATCTGGTTGAATGTAAACCAATGGAGAAAATATTTATCCTGTGACTAACTGTAAGAGAGTTAAATGGCTATACTAGTATCACTCAAACTTTACAAGAATAAAGATTGGTTAGGGATGATAAGGAGGTTGTTTTTAATCCTAAAGGTATCAATCCATCAGGAAGATAACAAAAATCATAGATATAAAAACCTAACAACATAGCCTAAAGATGGAGGAAGTGAAGACCAAATGAACAGAGGGGACTGTGCATATTTATGATAGTAGAAGCATCCAGGACTTCAGGTATCGAATTAGAGGCTGAGACTCATAGATAAACTTTGGGCAGAGTGCAGGGAATCTTATGAAAAAAGGGGGAGATAGAAAGACCTGGCGAGGACAGGAGCTGCTCAAGGAGATGAACAGAACCAAAAAATCTGGGCGCAGGGGTCTTTGCAGAGACTGATATTCCAACAAGGAACCATGCACGGACATAAACCAGAACCCCTGCACAGATGTAGCCTATGGCTGCTCAGTCTCCAAGTGGGTTCCCGAGTAAGGGAAACAGTTGCTGTCTCTGACATGAATTCAGTGGCTGCCTCTCTGGTCACCTCCCTCTGAGGAGGGGAGGGGGCAGCCTTACCAGGCTGCAGAGGAAGACAATGCAGCCAGTCCTGATGGGACCTGATAGGGTATGGTCCGATAAAAGGCAAGGAGGACCTTCCTATCAGTGGACTGGGGAGGGGCAGGGGAAGAGAAGAGGGAGGGAGAGCAGGATTGGGAGGGGACAAGGGAAGGGGCTACAGCTGGGATACAAAGTGAATAAATTGTAATAAATAAAAAATAAAAATAAATGCTGGGGAAAAAACATAAAAAAGACTTTTTACTTTAATAAAAAGTGACATAACTATATACATTTTCCCTCAATAATATATTTTTATATTTTGGTAATAACACATTATAGGCCCGTTCTACAATTGTACTTTTGAATTATTTTAATTGTACATATCTGTAGATTTGGAATAAACATTTAGCCACAATTACATCCTCTAATCACATATGAGTTTTCATTTCTAGACATAAATTGGATGGAAACTCATTCATAACTGTTGGGTTTTTATTAATTCTGCCAAATTATGCTGAAACTCCTACTCTTCTTACAAATAATATTTGAAGTCTAGATCTGATTATCACAAGACTCTTCAGTATGTAGATATTCAAGTCTCTGTATCAGCTTCTTTATTTACACACTAACGAAATGTTAACTTCATAATCTTAATGTTATAAAACATGTTTAGTAAAAGATGTTATAATTTTAAAACTTCCAGTATGCAAATTATGCATGTGCAGAAAATATATTATCTCAAGAAATTTTGACTCCTTTGGGTACTGTATTTGTATTTGATTAGCATCATATACAAAGTTCTATTTCAACTCTCCAGGTGTGTTTATCTAGAAATACATTTTATTTATTCAAATCATTTAAAATAAATTTATTAAACCTCAAAAGATATTTTTTACATTTTCATAAACTTTGTTAATACTGAAAATACTTTTAAAATAAAATATACTTAGCATATTTGCATTTTCATAATAGAAGCTCTTACATCACAAAAATAATGCATTTATGAATACAATGAAAATCAATAAGCATAATTTTAAAACTGTAATCACTAAACTGTTCTGATACATTGCTTATTTTATTGGTATTTGTTTTCCTATTCACAAAGTTAATTATCACATACTTTATTATATGTGGTATGCTAAAGTCTGACCACCTTGTTTTGGATCAATAATATAGCTTTGGAATTTGTTATCAATTTCCTGAAGATTACTAAAACTCAGCTCTAAATCAATATTACTAGAGTTGCTATTTTTTTAATGTTTTCAAATATTTGTTTGCTTCAATTTCTGTATGATTTTTACAACTTCTTTTCATGGGAGAACTCAACTAAATATTTCTACTTTTGAAAGAGGGATTACATGTGTTAGTTTGGGCTTAGTTTTTCTTACCCTGTAGTTTTGTGTTTATACTTCCCTGATATTCATTGTGTCATCTGTTTTGATAAAACTAAATTGATATTGAGTATGTACACTACTTCTGAAGGCAACTGTAGATATCAATTCTTTTTCATTTTTTTTCATTTATGAACTGGTAATTTTTACTTCCTTTATTCTCTTTTCTGCTTCTGTTTTACTTGGTTTTCTTGATTTTTCTTCTTTGCTTTTATCTAAAACAACTTTTTAAAAAAATCAAATATTTGTCTTCATTTACATACTAAAGCTTGCCCAATGGTGGTGGCATGCGCCTTTGATCCCAGCACGCAGAAGGCAGACACAGGCAGATCTCTCAGTTCAAGGTGAGCTTGGTCTATAGAGTGAAGTCCTGAGTAGCCACGGCTACACAGAGAAACCTCGTCTCAAAACACCAAAATAAGTAATAAACAAACAATAAAGACACCCCGCCCCCCAAAAAAGACAAATTTCCTGGTTATCTGGGGATGAAGAATCAACCACAATTAAGAAGAGAACAGCATCACTGAAGTGAACTCTTCTGGGACTATTTCTTCAGGATCAGCATACAGCAACTACAGTTCAGAGGGGGCCAAGACTGCATCTCATGCAGGACATTGAAACTGGCAGCCTAAGAGTTTCCCAGGTATGAACAAGTCGTGGAGAGTAGCTGCGGCTTGGCCCAATAAGATGCGCGTAGCAGTGAAAACCCTGGGCTTGAAGCAGTCTTAAAGCGTAGCTGATGCTTGGCACCCGGTGAAAGTACAGCCCATTTGCCACGAAGATCCTATCATTTTGGAGATACCAGGACCATGAGATGATCACCAACACATGACAAGGACAGCAACACATGTCGAGTAGAGCAAACTTGAGCCTAGGAAACAAGATAAGCGTGCTGTAGATTGCAGTTCAAGCTCTCTGGAGGATCCCAGAAGATCATGAGATAGTCCCAGGAGTCTGAAACTTAGCTTTAAACTCTTGAACTTCAGTTTCATTTTAATTTTGTTGTGTCTGTACCCTGGTTCTGCCCTCTTGGGCTTAAGAAAGTATGTAGCTCACTTTTTATTTTACAAAAGCCCACAGTTGAGAGATTTTAGAGTTTTACAGAGACTTTGGAAACTTTTAATATTTCAGAGAGGCTTTGATCGTTGAAATAGACTTTGAATATTTTAAAGAAACTGAATTTAAACAATGGTATGACTGTTTTTAAAAAGTTATGTTTTATAATGTGATATCAATACTAACGATATCTTGGGGACAAGAAGAAAGGAAAGGTTATTGTTTAACATGAAATGTGTTTGTGTGTTAAACTGACAATGGATCAGTTATGTTGGTTGGTTTTGTCTACTTGACACAAGACATTTCTAGGAAGAGAAAATGTTAACTGAAAAAAAAATGCCTCCATAAGATTGGCTTAGTCTGCAGGGTGTTGCCTTGATAGGTGATTGATGTAAGAAGGCAAAGCCCATTGTTGGTAGTGTCACCCCAGGGCTGGTGGTACAGGGTGCTATAAGAAAAGGGGTTGAACAAGCCATGAGGAACAAGGGAGTAAGTAGAATTCCTCCCACTCATGAATGCTGCAGTTCATGATTCTTGGTTGCTGCCTTGAGTTCCTGTCCTGACTTCCCTTAATGACAGAATGTTATCTGGAAGTAAAAGATAAAATACACTCTTTCCTTCTCAGGTTGCTTTTGGTCATGATGTTTTATCACAATAATATAAACTCTTAACTAAGAAAGATACCAGCATAAGCTAAAATTGATGTTAAATCAGGTAAATGTCTTACAGAATCATCAGGAGGTCTTATGAAACAAACCATAGTGAAGATTTCTGTAATAAAGCTCTTCAAGGATCTGATAAGCTAAGATCAGATGGAAGGGGAGGAGGACCTCCCCTATCAGTGGACTTAGAGAGGGGCAGGAAGGAGATGAGGGAGGGTGGGATTGGGAAGGAATGAGGGAGGGGGCTACAGCTGGGATACAAAGTAAAGAAACTGTAATTAATATAAAGTAAATAAATAAATAGATAGATAAAAAGAAAGTTCTTCAATAGTCTATTTTATCTGATGACCAACAGAAATAACATTTTCTCTAGGATGAGAAAACTATCTTCCTACATGAATCTTGACAACTGTGGAATTCAGAATCTTGTTTTTACTACTGCAATTCAGAAACCATTCTAATCATAAACAGGAGATAACCTTGATCATGATACCAGGCTCAAGTCAATATTATATATATATTAATCTGTTTATTAAAATATATATCAAATATCCTACCTGATTGATCTTTGTTTATGCTCAGCAAGAAAAAGTGTATGCCTCTGTCTATGGTTGACACTAAAAATAGAAAAATCTTTCCTTCACTTTTATCTCTCTAAAAATAGCTGCTACATCAGAGGATTCCTGAACAGACCATATTCATATCCATAATCTTAGTGGAATCTGGAAATTAACTGTGGCTTTTTTTTTTTTTAGCTTTCTAGCAGCTTTAATGCTGGGAGAACTTTTTGAGTGCAGAAAATCTGCACTTAACTTATTTACACGAATCTACCCGTTCATACGTGAACTTAGTGTCCAACTTTCTTTACGATCCTAAACCCGTAGATGATAACAACAGAGAAGCAAAATGCTTCTAACCACAAAGCACCTTCAATCACTAAGAAAGCTCTAACTAAAATCAAATCTTCTCTTTAAAAAAAGAAGGTTTCGAGGAGAAGAGGGAGGAAGGATGGGAGTGATAGGGGGTGAGGGAGGGGTCTACATCTGGGGTACAAAGTGAATAAACTGTAATTAAAAAATAAGTAAATTAAAAAATAAATAAAAGAACTTGAAACTGAGTTAGAGGAAAACCACAAGATGGCGAAGGTCGGGGAAATAACAGCTATATTAATGTCAGCACGCCTCTCCACAGCTATTTCCCACACGTATAGGAGTCTCCCCTCAGCTGGATCTGTCCATTCACTTGACAACACTTGCTGGAGCCCACCTACCATCTCCTGAGTTGTGCCGACCCTCATCTGAGCTACACTGCTACAGCACACTTTGCTCCTAGTAAGTGACCCATTAATACTTGGTTTTATTGGAGTTTTGATCCACCTAAACAGATACTGTTACCCATTTATGTCTACCTTCTCCATATTAAAAGAAAAGAAGAAAAATGCATTTCAGTGGGTGCTGCCTTTGATACCACAGAATCACTTTTCATTCTGCTTCTCTACTTCTTCATTTGATCCTGAAAGAAGAAACATCGGAGGCTGGAAGTCTGTGCAGAAACACAGCTTTTTATTTTAGGTCTCCACATCATTTCCTCAGATGGTTTCAGGTTTTGAATTGAGATGTTCAGCTGCAGGGCTCGTGAATGCCAGCTTACATTAAGCGCATGGAAGCCTAGCTTTCCCAGCGAAGCAAAGGGCAGGTTCAACGTTCAACTGTAAAGCTTGACTGGCTGAGGGAATCATTCATTGAGCAGCTGCTTACGGGTCTGGAAAAACTTCTGGAGCAAGACAGAGTACTCAGGTCATCAAGGATTCCTGTCTAGGGAGGGCAGGGGGAAGGCTGAAGAATAGATGAAATTTTAATCTCAGATTAACAACAAATAAATTTTAAGTTCACGTGTTTAAAAATACGACAGAATGATAGTGAAGGAACTTTTTGTTATTTATGTCCAATATAAATGTGTGGTGTCCTGTATTCACTGAGACATGTAGCAAGGCAGTGCCGCATAGCTTGTGGGGTCCTTTGTACAAAGTCAATAACTCAGAACAGAAGACAACATTGCTGAGCTTATCCAGTAGCTTATCTTCCAAAGCTATAGGGACATGAGTCCTGACAATCCACAGTAATCATTTAGAAAAACAATAGTACATAATAAACTTTTGTAAGTATTAACTATTACTCATTAAATCTGCTAAGAAAATAAGAGAAATGCTGGCTCCTCCCTCAGAGCACTGATAAGAAGCTCTTTATATCTTAACAGTGAAGGTAATATGAAAAAGAGGTGGTTTGGACCTAGGAAAAAGACAAAGGAAAGGAGAAATGATGTAATTGTAGTATAATCTCAATAAACAAACTTTCATGTTAAGAAATTATAGGTCATAGAAAAGAAACAAGTAATGCTAGACTTCAACTCAATATTTTCCCCAAGATGATTTCTGCCCCTCCTTCATACAGATTCTCAAAGAAAAAGGGTGTGCGTGGTCTGCCAGTCCATGTTGTGATCATACCAGAGTCTAAATCCTTGTCTCCAGAGAGAATGCTGAACTTGTCATTTCACTTGTCATGGCAGAAATCTTTGGCTATTTCTGACAATGGAAATGATAACCTTTGTCTGGTCTTTTAACAGATGCAGATTAGTGTCTATTTTTATATTCCTTTGGTCATTTCAGAAGGTATGAGACAGGATGAAAATTAGACCCCTGGACTCAAATTATCAGCTTTCTCAGGTTTGCGAGCATAAGAAGGGCCTTCATTTCATTTTAATCACTTGACTGTATTGATAGTTAATAACTGGCATGCCACTTAAAATTCAGGGGGACAACAGCGGAGAAAAGATTGTTCAGCATGAACATCACTGACATGCTCACATCTGGGTTGTTTATAAATGTGAGCCCAAATTTCCTCACTAGCTCTTTACATGTTAATATATGAAATTCCCTTTTTAGCGTTAATGTAATACAGATCTAATCTGTATGCAATGATTCTAGCCTAGGACTCTTTCCAGGCCTCTGGAGTTATTTATATGCAATTTTCAAACAGAGGTGATCTTTGCTATATGCACTAATAATATTTACACTTTTAAATGGAACACAGACAGAAAGTTGAGGCAGAGGGTTAGGAGGTCAAAGAAACACAGAAATTAGATCTTTAACCAAAACAGACTGTTACATATTGAAAATATCGATATCGTATTGTTGAAATGTTCATGCTCCCATTGGAGACTAGCCAACTAGACAGTTGGCTAGCAGAAGTAAAAAAAAAATATTAAAGCACAAAAGTGTTTGTCAACTATTATTGTCAGCTGTTAAGTACAATATGAAGAGCACTGGCTTCTAGAACAATAATACATCTGGACAGCTTCCAGCAGTGAAGTCTGAAATATCGGAAAAAGGGGAGTGGGGGTAAATATGTAGTTATATTTAAACCCTCAGCAACAGAAAAGCAAATGCAAAATCATAAGTTAAGACAACCAATATTTCAAAGTGGAAATTCAGTATTTGTAGTGAAGCCAAATAAACAATAAAAGAATGATAAAGACAATGTTAATGACATTGCACACAGCTCTTGATAAATTAAAAGTTTAAAATGGACAAACATGATGGGAAGAACACAGAAAACAAGCTCTGCAAGCACTGTGCAGGCCAGCAGAGGAAGGCCCTCCCATTTCTGTCCTAAAGAATGATGGAGTTGTAAGAAGGCAGTGGATACGCCTGCTGCCGTGAACGGGTCTTACTGAGGGTTCACAGTAGAATATGCCTATACAGTTTTGTGAAATCACTGATTCTTTCTGCTCACCACTTGGTCTTTTATAGCGATAATGAGGGGCCCCATCTGTGTCTATGGTAGAAAGTTTGCTGCGGTATGGATCAAGTGGGGCCTTAAGCTAAGCCTTTTGAGATAGGAATTGCTGTCTGTTGTATGTGTTGGCTCTACTTGACAAGTCTTATGTCTGGTTCTCTAAAAAACACCTCTCTCTCTCTTTCTCTCTCTGTCCTCTCATGCGTGCACGCACACACACATATACAGGGTAATAACTGGAATTATAGGATGTAACAGCAGTTTTGTTCTATTTTAGAAATCTTAGCTGTCATATTCAATCTCTAAATCTGGAGATTATTTCATCTATATGATGTGTGTATGTGTGTATGTGTCTGCATGTTTGTGTATATGTTTGTAAATGTGCTTGTGTGTGTTTGTATTTGTATGCGTATCTATGTGTATATGTATGTGTAAGTGTGTGTGTGTATGTTTATATTTGTGTATGTGTGCGTGTCTGTGTGCAACAAATATCTTATGTCAAGACTGGTCAGACTTTTGCTTTAAGTGCCCAAATAATATTTTATGATCCAAGGGCTACATAGTTCCGCAATCCTGCCATTTAGGTGACTATATCATATACAATATATAAATGAGTGAACATAACTAACTTCCAATAAAACTGCATTGTGGGACTTTGTTTTCTCACACTTGGAATTAGAATTTCACACAAAGTATATTCTTTTTTACTTGTTTAAGGTAACTGTATATAAATAAATAAATGTAAATTACAGAATTGTACAGTTATTACATACGTATGAACAAGCTACAAATTGTCTTTAAATTTCTGTAAGTGAAAAATTCAAAACTTGAAGGAATATTCTATAAATACATATTTTATATTCTATTTTAAACTATTTTTATAGATACCATTATAAGATTTTATTAACAAAAACATTAGAATTTTTTTAATTTTAAATTTTCTCTTCACTACTTATTCATTATATATACCGACTGAAGCCCCCTCCCTCAACTCCTGTAGTCCCGCCCTCCCTTCCGCTCACCCTCATCCCCTTTCCTCTAGACCACTGAAAGGGGAGTTCTCTACTCTTGCAATCTGCCTATTTCTTGTTAAGTCTCATCAGGACTGCTAAGGATCCTTTTCCTCCATGGCCTGGCCAAGACTGCATCATTGGGGGTGATTGATCAGAGAGCAGTCAACAGTTCATGATAAGGGCAGACCCTGCTCAGCTCATTCACGAGATCCACATGAAGACTGAGCTGCCAATTGGTCACATCTGAACAGGAGGTCTAGGGTCCCTCTTTGTATTTCTTTCATTTTTATTGAATTTACATAAATAAACAGAATGAAGATAATCCAAAATCATGTTTTTAACTTTAGAAAGAATAGCCTAAAATAAACATAGCTGGCACTCAGCAATCAGTCCTGAGGTGGAAAAAAGAGTAAGAGTTTTGGATTGAAATTACTAATATCATGTACTGTCCAACACGGTTTAGCAACACAGTGACTAAAGTATTCAGAAATGTAGGCAGAAGAGTAACAAAGAGTTGAAGAATAGGGAAGTTTTCAGAATGAAAACAACCTAATCCCATGTCCCTTACATCTGAATAAATTCCATTTGAAATTCTCAATAGAAGCATGGTGGGTTAAAGAACAAAGGAAGGAGCTTCAGGCTGTTTTTCATAATTTTTCTAATTCTTTGTTTTAATGGAATAGAAGAGTTTTGTGGGACTGAAAGGAAAAAAAGAAGAAGCCATCTCTGACGACTTCTGCATTTGCAAATAGTACCTGCCACCTGAATAAAGTAGGGCGCTTTGAATGATGGCAAGATTGTCAATTATGTATTTTAAATCAATGTAGCTCTAAAGAAGGCAAGATCTTTTCTTCATTTCACATTAATGTATTTACCATTTTTTTCTGGGCTTTTCCTAGGTCATAAATAATAGAAGAACTGATATTAGCAAAGAAAGGCAGAGAATTCTAAATCCTAGCTGTATTAATAATAATTACTGTATTAATACCTGTAACAACTATTTAAGAAAAAAAGCAGAGTTATTCCGTGAAGATTAAAAACTATTCTAATATACATCCATGAAAAATGCCTTGGAAATTGCAGTAATCCATTAAGGGTAGAACAAGAGCAGGAAGTATGTTTTATAAATGTAAAACTCCCACAGATTTCTAAAGAAGCTATGCCACATTCAAGAAACACAGTTCTTAATCTGGGAAAATACATTCTAGAAGATAAATTTTGCAGTGTAGTACAACGAGCTGGGTCCCATGAAGAAATGAAAAAATTAGATGAGTCACCCAGAGGCTCTTTTCTACCATCCTTCTTCAGAAAATACTAGATAAAGACAGGGAACACACAAGGGCAGAGGAGAACAGTAAGTCAAATGTACTCTCTGCCACATGAGCAGAGGACTCTGAATCACAATACGGAGAAGAATGCCACTGAAGCAAGCACAGTGCTTCTGTGTCAGGAAAGGTTTGCTGGCAAGCTCTGGGAAGAAGAGTGGGATCGAACATGTGATGTGCTGAGAGAATGACTTTTTCCCAGGGCAGTGAGTTCTCACCTCAGACCTCTATGCCTAATCAACTGCATGGTGCCAGATGTCAAGCTTGGGCTCTACATTCAAATCATTAAAGGAGGATGGAAAGCATTCCATATCCCAGATTCAGTCCGTTTCTGTTAGGAAAGCAGAGAAATATGCCTTGTGGGGGAGCTCAGTGTTTTTCTTGATGAACCAGAAACCACAATGGGATTTTGATACTCAATTTTAGCCCTAGGTTAAGACAGGAAGAGCAGTGTCTCAAAATTAGAATAAAATAAAAGAGCTCATTAAAGACATGTTATAACCAGGAGCATTTAGTGTTAGTTAGATAAGGCTTTGAAAGGAGGTTATAATAAATAATTCTTCCACAATGTCAAGAGATACAGTTGATTGCTTTGTCAGATAGCACCTCCTAAGTAAACCCAGTGGCCATCCATGTGAAGAAACAAAGTCATATTTTATGATGGTTTGTTTTATTGTCCTCTTAGACTAGAAAGTCTATTTCTCATGCAGGAATTCTGAATTCTGTTTTACCATTACTGACATCTTCAATAGCATGGACCTTGTAGTTATTGGAGACCCCCTTACTGACTGATTAGGTAAGTTGGAAGTGTTGACTCCAAAATAATGAAGGAAAAGTATTATTGTTTTCTAAATTAAAAAGCAAGGAAGTATGCTACAATAGATGTAACCAACAAAAATTATACTTAAGATATATTTAACATATTTAAAGATACTTCACAGACTAAAACATTTGCACACTATATAAGACAGCAAATAAGACAGTTTAGTTACTGGTGTTACTAAATTTAAGTTCAAAACCATTTTCTCAAGTTTCTTCCTTCAAAGGTGCTCATGTCCTAGGAAGGTTGTGATGTTTCTATCAAGCCTCAAACAACAACTGAATACACAATCAGCAATCTATATAGGTTTTTTTTTCTTGCCCTCATCATCAGTGAAGGGAAACAACTACGTGGAACAACTATTTGGAACAGTCTTCCACCATCTCTTCCAAAATTTAAATTAGTTCTGACAAAAGATCTTTAATTATAATGAAAACAAGCATGTTAGTTTTGCTTCTACACCACATGAATGGTCCCTAGTAAGCATAATATGATAAAGACTTAAATAACCTCAAAACATTTAGTAAAAGAATCAAGCCACCCCATGGGAAAAATGGACAAATAATCTGACAGATCCTTCTTGAAAGAAGACACACAAATAACCAACAAATACATGAAGAAATGCTTAGCATATTTAGATATTAGGAAAATGTAAATCATAGCTATGTACTATCTTATCCCACTCAGAACGGCTATTATCAAAAACTAATGGCAGAAAGGCCAGAGATTCAAAGGGGAACTTTATGTTTGCCACAATGACCATTTGCTATTGGATAACCAGTTGGTGTGTTCTTCCCTGCGGAAGTCTATTTCTCTACTGTCAACATGCCTTGGTTGCTGTAGTTTCTTTGTGTAGAGTTGAGGTATTCTACATAAGCATGCCTATCTTTGTTGTCTATTTTCAGATTATGCTTAGTTAGTCATAACAAGACACAGTCTCACAGCAAACTCCCTGGCCCTGGGGCTCTTAAATCATTCTGGCCCTTATGAGCCTTAGGTGTAGAAGTTGTAGTGTACATTTGGGATTGGGCTCCACAAAATTCTGCCTTATGGTTAGTTTCTTTAATGGTCTCTGTCTGTTGGAAAGAAAAGTTTCTTTGATGTGGGGGAAAACTACACTTATCTGTGTATATAATGATAAATATTTAGTTAGGAATTCTGTAGGAACACACGTGAGCCTGTGTTCACACATGTCATCAATGACAACTCATGACAAAGGAAGCCATGAATTTGAAAACAGTGAGAGGAGTATATGGGAGGATTTTGAGGGAGGAAAGGAATGGGGAAAATTACGTAATTATAATATCAAAAATAAAAGAAAAAACTTTAAAAATAAAAAGAAAGGAAAGTTCTATATTGTTAGTAGGAGTGTAAGTTAGTCCTGCGCCACCAACCCAGCCCTAAAACCTTCAACCTACAATTTGACATGCTTACAATGTTTGCTTGTGTAGTGGTGCAGAAGCTGTCCTGCTTGAGACCCATGCCATGAGATGGAGCCCAGCCCTGACACTCCCCTAACAACCAGGAGCCAGAGGCTAGAAAGCCCAGGGAGACCCACAATAGAACCAAACATGAATGCAAAAAAAACAAAAACAAACAAACAAAAAAACAAAACAACAACAAAAAAACTAAAAACAAAAGCCAATGATATTCAGCAATATTCATAGATTGGCTTCTAGCCCAATTGTCATCACAGAGGCTTCACCTAACAACTGATGGAAACAACCCGCATAGAAACATTAGGCAGAGCAGGGAGGAAGGAGTATAGGAGCCAGCAGGGTCAAGAACACCACAAGAAAACCCATAGAATCAACCAACCTGAGCACATAGGGCCTCAATGAGACTGAGCCACCAACCAGGGAGCCCTCATAGGACATAACCTCTGCATATATGCTACAGTTGTGTAGCTTTATCTTCTTGTGGGACTCCTAACAGTAGGAGCAGGAGCTATCTCTAGCTATGTTGCCTGACTTTGGGACTCTTCCCTTACTGGATTGCCTTGTCTAGCCTTCATAGAAGAGGAGATGCCTAGTCTTGCTGTAACTTGATATGTCATGGCCAGTTGATATCCATCATGCCTGGTCTTTTTTTTTTTTTTTTTGAAGAGAAATGGGAGGTGGGAGAAAGGGGGTTGGGATGGATAAGAGATTGGAAGTGGGAGGGGGAGGAGGGAATGGAAACTGCAGTTGAATGTAAAGTAAATTTAAGAGAAAGTTTAGTACAACAGAAATCATTGTAATCATTATTAAAGGTTCTCACAAAAGCAAAAGTAATTGTTCTATGTGGCCTAAATATATAATTTTTTATATGTTCCTTAAGCAATCTAATTCATTATATAGGTTAACTATTATCAGTACTGCAACATTCTTATTTACTGTGGTACTATTCCAAACAACCAAGATAGGGACTTGACAACAGATTGAAGTGCTAAGAAAATATGAACTCTATACAGAATTGAGTCTCATTAAGCCACAAACAAAAACAAAATTATATTATTTGATTGAAAATGAGCAAAATTAGTGATCTCCACATGAAGCAAAACAAACTAGGCATAGACAATATACCATGTTTCTCTGGTATATGAACACTAAAGTGAAGAAATAAAAACTGACCTGATGTAGTAGAGGAATTACCGAGGAAGGGCCAGCGGGTGAGAAGAGGAGCGCAGAAAGATGAGAAAAGGAAGTTGGCATGGTATAGACAAAGCACAATGTATGCATGTGTGGAGAGTCAGAGTGAACTCTATAGATGTACGTATTTAATATGTACCTATAATTATTTTTAAATGAATTGCAAACCTTTAAAATGGTCGAGAAGACTATCATCTGTGTTTTGCACAAGTTAAAGACGTGGCACTCTGAAAGACGACTGACCGAAATATAGTCTAAGGCAAGAAATTATGTAGGTGGAAATATTCATGGTACTAACAAAATAGTGATAGACCAGTATTAGGAGATCAATTGTATGTCCCAATGAAATGCCAAGCATGCTATCCAAAAGACTCACAGATCTAAGATTTTTAAAAGAATTGCGCTAGCCCTCCTTCACTCCCTAATCTTAACTTTCAACTCAAAGAATCTGTTAAGTATGACTTGCTTAGGAACCAGATTTTCAGGGATTAGGCTTTTTGCTTAGCATTTCTCAGGTATGAAACAAGTTTTCACTATGTCTATTTGCAATTTCTACCTTACTTTGTAATTTATGCAATGATTCCAGGTCCTTTATAATATCTGTGTGTGTTCAGATGGCTAAAGTTTTTTTGTTTTGTTTTGGTTTTGGTTTTATTTTGTTTTTTTCCTGTTAGTAAAGTGCATTCTTTTGGGGACAGGAGTAGGCAGAATTATAATGTAAATTACATTGTTACAGACAGACCAGGGACAGTAATATATCTGAAGTCTTTTCTTCCTTAGTGGTAGAAATTGACTACACATGCTAAGTAAGCACTCCACCTCTGAACAGTCTCCCAAATAGTGCTCTGAGGAATGAAGTCAATGAAAGGACAACAGTAAGACTGTGGGATGATGTACTTATAAGGCCCTTAAAAGGTGACACCAAGCAGCTCTGACAAAATCCTAATCTTTCATCACGGTCAAAATACAGTTTTCACATCATGTAGACTTTCCTTTGCATTACTGGTCAAGGTCAACAATCGAGATCTCCAACCATCACTACCCCCCTTCTTCCTCCTGTTTCTTCTTTTTGTGATTATTGACAGTACAGGGAAATGAACCAAGGCATCTGGGGTACAGAACAATCACCCTACCACTGAACTATAAATCCAGGCCTTGACTTACTACTTTGCATCTACATGTTTGAATCAAAAAATAATGTCAGCTGTACGTTTTCTAAATCAGCCTTTACTCTCTCGCTCAGGAAACAGGAAGAAAGTGTCTGAGCTTTCTTCCCGAGAAAGCATGAACTTTTCTGATAATGGTGCTCGCTCTATAGGAACAAGATGAACATTTAATATGCTTGATTGGTCTCACAAGTGTCAAGCCTGGGACGTGCACGAGGTCTCCAAGGATAGAAGTACACTTCTTTAATTGACAATGAGCCAAGTGAGAAGCTGTGAAGAAGATGCCTACAGGACTACGTATCAGTATGAAGGAACTATTGAAAAAAGTCTTGATTTAAGGCACTGTGAAGGGAAGTCTCAATAATGCTATTTATCATTGTTGCTAACTACATAATTCTCCTATAGAGTTCTAATTTGTACCTCATCAAAACTTTTAGAAGGCCACTGCTAATAAGACATTTAAAAAATATTATCAATGTTCCATCAATGTTTCAATATACAGTCCAATTAAAACTCTTTTAGTTCAGAGTGAAAGAAGCGTTAATGAAACATTTTAAACCTTGTTACACGATGGAAATAGGAGAGCAGGCTCTAGAAATAGAAATGTAAATGGTACTAGCAGAACCCAGTGTATCTAGCATTGCTTTTCCTGAGTGGAGCCTAGTGTAGGGCTTATCTCTGAGGCTAACAGAATGGCAAAGAAGCTCAAGGCCATATGCCCTCACAATGTCCACCCTCACCAAAAAAAAAAAAAAAATCCAAAATTAAATAAAAAGAAAGGAAGGCAGGAAAGAAAGGAGAAAAGAAGTGAAAAAATTCTTACATCTCATTGGTTATGATTGGGTCATATTCCTGCCTCTAAACCTTTGCGTAGTCCATGTAATGTGTCTGTTTATAAATATCCAATTATCTATCCTGAAGCCTGGAAAGGGAGGTCATTCTGTAAGTCCAAAGACTAGAAGAAGTACTCTCTGGGAAGGATTGTTTAAAGGTTCCAAATTTAAAATTAATTGATACATAGTCAAAAGAAGAGACTGGCAGAGTACTAAGTGAATAAATAGTTCAGGTAGATAGAAGAAAGGAGTGGTCACGGCAGAGGGTGAGTAAGAAGATCAAGTTAAAGCCGTGTATTATGATTGGTAAAGTGAAAACAGAAAGAAAAAGGTTAGGAGCCCAAAACTCCACAGAAAAAAAAATAAGCTATGAAGTGTAGACATAGTATTATTTTTTTTTATTATTACATCTAAAAGTTAGGATAGTTCTTGGAATTTTAAGATGTCCGATACCCTTTCTGGAACATTTGCTGTGTGTTATTTCCTGTATGAATGATTTGTCCATGTGTGTACCTATGTGATTAAGTGGGCAGGCTATGATATGAGACTATTCATATTTAGTACATTGGCTACCTTGGGACTTTGGCAGATGACTTTAAATTCTGTGGTTATTTACCATCTGTAGTACAAGGTAAGTCCAACTCTCTAGAGTTGTTGCTTAAACAAAGTGTTTGGAATGTTTCTTATCCTATAAACAACAGTTGAATGATTGTATATCATCATGAAGTGTTCATTTCATTATGTCTTGAAACCTATAGAGTTGTTGTTGTTGTTGATATTATTATTATTACAACAAAATTAGGGAGCAAATGAGATTAAATAATCTCTCAAGTCACACAATTAGCAGATTCTGAAGCTGGGCTATGAATTCAGATCCATTACTCCAGAATTCACGGTATCAGTCATAAATTAAGACATTCAACTATGGAGTCTCCCCCAGAATTTAGAGAATTTAGATCTCCCTGAGTGTAAAGAAGAGGTTGAAAATGTGCATGGCTGGGATTGCCATCTCTTTTCCTCTAGTATCTTTTAAAATGATGATCTCCCGAGGCAGGAGAGATTGCTATACATTAAGCAACCTGATCGCTCTTGATACAAATTCATCTTGGGAAGTCACAAAACCTAATATGTCTTCATTTCTAATTCAAATTTTATCATTACCTGAAAATAATAGTGACCAGAAATTTCACCAGAGAAGGTAATTGATTAATCAACCAGGTAGCCTGCATACTATACTATTAAAGACTTAATTTACCAGGACCAGAAGCCCACCTTTTTCAGTTAAAACAAGACTAATGCTTAGCATATCAATATTTAAACTGAATCTATTTTTATTAATTAGAATTTGAAGGTTGTCAGAAACTCAGTACAAATCGTCAATTACCTTGTACCTGGGATGTCCCTTATAAGAATATCACATTACATGGCCATAAAAAATTCAGAGATGAAGTAGAATGTGCAAGAAAATCTTCATTTAATATTGAAAGAATGAAAATTAACCCTTATTCTTTAAGCGATCTTATGTTTAACTTTGTGTCTTTCTGGATTTTGAAACTACTAAAGAACACTGTAGGTGCCAGCTCTTTTTTTGTTCTTCCTAATCCAATTGAATCTACTTTAAATAGCCATAATTGGTGATTTTCCAGATCAAAGGTCTTCCTCAGATCAATGGGCAGAGCTTGTCTGTATTGATTACCAGCCATGCCTATGAAAATATCATTCGTTACCTCGGGAATGATAGTGGAATGAAGAGGCCAGCACCAAATTGGAAGGAGATCGATGAGTTTCATGTAGATAAAAATAAGCATGTTACCTGAGAAGAGAACATCAATTTTTTATGGACCCTGGACCAAATAGCAGAGGGAAAAATTATTTAGTGGGTCAGTCAGTCCTTTGATTGCTCAAAATAGCTTCTAACTCATAGCTGTGCTTGTAACCTTGCAGAATTTCATCCAAAAGGAAAGAAAATAAAAAGGATGAAAATTCTTATTTCTATCAGTGCTACAAAAACATGTGTTTTAATTTTAAAAATCTGTTCCTTCCTCTTTCCCCATATTTATAAAAAAACTATCAAAATACCTGGTTCCATGGCAAATGTTATTTTCGTAAAGCTGTTCCAATCTTGACAGCTTTAGCTTCTTCTGAATTAAGTCAACCCGGGTGTACAGAACCAGTATAGACTAGGAAATCATTGACACCAATGTCAATTTTGAAAGATACACTATAATTTTTGACAGAACTTTACTTTTCCTACAACATGATTATTGCCCTCGGCAGGTTAAATCACCTCCAGTCCTATTAGCTCTTAAGTCAATAATAACCAGTCTACAATCCATAGAGCCACTGAGGTTAGGTATAAAGTAAGGGAGTAGGGAGGAAAGGGAAATAGAATGGGTAGTTATGGATGAATGGCTAGGGTGTATCCTGAAACAGGAGGATCAAGGTGGGAGGGAAAGGAGATGAGAGGATGAAGGAGGAGTTATAGAAAAAAATAGCTAAAATTAAGGATCACTGAAAACCTAATATAGTAGAAGTTTTCAAAAATATGTACTGACATGAAGGCAATCTAAATGAAATAATCAAATAGTGAAGGAGCCCTAGCCCCAAATGGTCATCTGTTGTCACCAATGAAACTTCCAGTACCAGGCTTGCTTTACATTTAATTAAGTTGCTGGCCAAAGGGATCCCATGGGAATCCCTAAAAAACCCAGGTTTATTGCTTTCTCCACAAACTGGCCTCATTGCTGAAAACAACATCTATGTGACTCATTGAACATGGAGAAGGTGAGCTGTTGCCTACTTTACCCCTACATTCTGGAATTTTTGGTATGGGAAGGTACCCTAATTGCTATCAAAACAGAAACACAAATATCAAGCCAGGCACAAACCCATTGCCTTACAATTCCTGCAAAATATGGTAGGGCAGTGTGGCACAAATTTTTAAGAGTAACCAACCAATATCAGATTTGCCTTAAGTTCCACTCCAGGAGATGGAACTTATACTCAACAATGCTTGGGTGACCAAGAATTTCAGAGTAGATAGTACAGGGACCTATGGTAAAACTAAATATTGCTCTTCTAAAAAAATATAGCAATAAGTTGACTACTACTGATATTCTGCTATACCCACTGATCAGTTCTTTGCTCCGTCGTCATCAGAGAAGCTTCCTCCTGTAGCAGATGAGAACAAACATAGAGACCCACAGCCAGACATTGTGCAGAGACTGAGGGACCTTCGAACACTCAGCCCAAATCTTTCCCTCAGAGCTCAGAGTACTCCACAGAAGAGGAGGTGGAAAGAGTGTCAAAGCCAGAGGGAAAGGAAGGCAACACGAAGACAAGGCCCTCTAAATCAACATGAACAAACTTCATATGAGCTCACAGAGACAGTGGCAGCACACACAGGGCCACCACAGGTTTGTGCCAGGTCCTATATGTCTATTATTATGGCTTCCATATTACTTGTTTTTGTGGAATACTTGTTTTGTGTGAATGAGTGTGAGTGGGTCTTTGTTTTTCCTGCATTGTCTTGGGTCTTTTCCCTTCCGTTTGTTTTTGTCCAATTCTGATGGTTTAGGTTTTGGTCTATTTTTTATTTTATTTTATTGTATCTTTTAAAAATTTTTATTATTATTCCTTAGAAGCCTGTTTGCTTTCTAATGAGCAATAGAGGGAGTATATCCAGAGGGGAGGGAAGGAGGGCAGGAACTGAGAGGATTGGAGGGAGGGGAAACCAGAATCAGGATACATTATGTAAGAACAGTTTATTTTCAACAAAATAACAAAAATAAAATAAAATAAAATAAAATGTAAAACCAGGAAATGACAAATAAATAAATCGCTTCCACACATAGAAGGTATTATTGGGAGGACCTCACTGATACCTTCTCTGTACAGAAACATATTAACCAAGCTAGAGTAGAGGTGAGGCTCTTACCTGAAGGTCATACAGTGGAGTGACCAGAAGCAAAGGGGTTGAACCTACTTGTAATGATAGCACTTGGAGAGACTGGGGCATAAGATTTCAAGAGTTCAAGACCAGTTCGAGTTACATAGCTGGCCTTGTCTTAAGTAACCAAAATTATGATAATAATGATGATATCTAGACCCCTTCTATTCTATGGTATAGTGTGTTGTCCTAAGAGTCACAGCTTTGAACTCCAAAGAGAACACAGTGCTCACTATTATTTTAGTTTTCGTGACTCCCAAGCTTCTTAGAAGCATCTGTTGAGAGAAAAGGTATCTATGGTTCTTTGACTACTGCCGGGGCACAAACACACAGAAGGCCGTGCTGTTCAAGCTACAGTAAAAACTGGTAACAAAATATGCATGTCCAAAGCTTTATTGTCAGATCAAGATTAGTTGGCAGAAAATGGAAACACGTCTCCTTGTGTGAGTGAGAAGAAATCTTATCATTAAATGGTTGTATAGATTACAGGACAAAGAAGTCCACCCAAGGTTAGAGAAAGACCTCAGAGATAAGCTTCTGAATGAGGACTGAGTTAAACCAGAGGCATCGTCCCTGGAAGGAACAGGAACCAGGGACAAGATTAAGACTAACAGTTACTTTTGGTCCCAGACAGAAAGGAACCATGCAGACCACAACAATCTGAATGGCTGGATAGAAATGAGTCTATCTGCTAATAAGGAATAGAAAAGTTCCTGATGGGTAGCTAGTAGGAAAAGGTAACTTTTGAATTTATTTTTATTTATAACAATTTATTCACTTTGTATCCCAGTTGTAGCCCCCTCCTTAGACTCCCAATCCTGCCCTCCTCCCTTTCTCCTCCTCCACCTCTCCCCAGTCCACTGAGAAGGGAGGTCCTTCCCCTCCTTCTATCTGACACTACCCTATCAGGTCTCACCAGGACTGACTGAATTGTCTTCCTCTGTGGCCTGGTAAGGCAGCCCACCCCCCACCTCCTCAGAGGGAGGTGACAAAGAGCCAGCCACTGAGTTCATGTCAAAGACAGTTCCTCTTCCCATTACTATGGAACCCACTTAGAATTACTAGGTAACCCACTTGGATACTGAGCTGCCATGGGCTACATCAGAGCAGGGGTTCTAGGTTATCTCCATGCATGGTCCTTGATTGGAGTATTAGTCTCTGCAAAGACCCCTGTGCCCAGATTTTTTGGTTCTGTTGCTCTCATTGTGGAACTCTTATCCTCTCCAGGTCTTACTATCTCCCCCTTCTTTCATAAGATTCCCTGAACTCTGCCCAAAGCTTGTTTATGAGTCTCAGTATCTGCTTTGACACCTTGCTGGGTAGAGACTTTAAAGGCCTTCTATGGTAGGAGGATAGGATTGGGAGGGAGGGGGGAGCAGGCTACAGCTGGGATACAAAGTGAATTAACTGTAATTTATTTAAAAAATAAATTTATTAAAACAAAAACTAAAGCAAAAAATATCCACAGTGAACATTTATTACTATTGTAATAAGAGGAATGTCTGATTTCAATGGAAACATTTAAAAATGGTATCTCAATAAGTAATAGGTAAAGAATTTAATTATTTGTTAAACATATAAACATTTATACTACCTTTTCCTACAGGTTGATTATCTTGATGAGAGAAATATATAATAAACAGTAAAAATTATGCAGGTAAACAATGAATTGTTAATTTAATTCATCAAATCAAGAAAAGTGAAGATCTGTTTATAAATATTGTTGTTTAATAAGGGAGAGTCAGAAAGCAATTTGTTTTAAATTTTATTTGTAACTTTCTTGGAAAGATAATGAAATGATTAACTGCATGCTTGTTTTATTTCACCATATTTGGGAGTATTTGGCAAGAGATGAGCTGTGGTAGAGAACCATAATATTTTTGTTTGTTTTTGGTTTGGGGTTTGGTGGGTGGCAGGGGACAAGGTTTCTCTCTGTACCTTGGCTGTCCTGGACTCCCTTTGTACACCAAGTTGGCCTCAAACTCACAGCAACCCACTTGCCTCTGCCTCCCTGAATAGTGGGATTACAGGTGTGAGCCACCATGCCCGGCAGAACCACTTTTAAAATGATGCACAAACAGTGACCTCATTGGCTGCCTTCAGGTGAGGAAGCTGAAAAGAGAGGCAGGTAGGATGTATCCGCAGGGAAGTTCTTCGACACCACATGTTCACTATCATTTAAATA
This sequence comes from Pachyuromys duprasi, assembly GCA_028658305.1. Taxonomy (NCBI): domain Eukaryota; kingdom Metazoa; phylum Chordata; class Mammalia; order Rodentia; family Muridae; genus Pachyuromys; species Pachyuromys duprasi. Next base: position 32,090,589 of record CM053763.1, read on the forward strand.
CTGAACTTAATAATATACTACTTACCTAGTAAATAGATAAATGCTGAAATGATTTGTCTTGTGAATACATAGGAAGCTAAAGTACTGTGTGGATTATTATACAATTTTGAGAAAGACTGGACAGTGCGTGGTGGAATACAAAGAGGAGGTTTCTTATGTCCCTGTTCTCTTTCAAAGGGAGGCATCCATTCACAGCACACAATGGTTCCAGTTATAAGTGTTTTCCAGTTACCATGTTTTGAACAGAAATGCTCTTCAGGAAGTCACTCTATGTGCTAAAAGCAATGCTACCTTTTCATTACTATAGAGGTCAACTGACGAGATTTTACAAATAAGGAAAGAAATTTGACAGAGCTTTATTTGTCGACACATATATGATTCAGCTATAAACAACCCTTTAATAGTCCCATTACTGGCTTAAAAATAATGCCTTTATACTCAGAGATCAAAGAAAGACTACAAATGCATCCAAAGTCACTCTCAGAGGTCCTTTTTTTCTGTGCTCCACTTTCTCGACAAAGTTAATGAAAAGAAAGAAAAGGTAATCATCCCAAGAAGCATTGGTAAAAATAAAAATGATATTCCCTTAGGAAAAGTATTAAATAGTTCTGAAAGTTTCTCTAATGATGATAAAGAGACTATATCTAAAGGTATAGAAGAATACGATATTTTTATGAAATTAAAAAGTGTAGTAAAAACTATTCGTAATTATCCTTAAATGTATATAGCTCAGTAACTATTCCAAGTAGAAAACTGACTACCATTTCTGCACCCTTATGATTTCAAACACCGAAAACAATTTTTATTCAGGTCTTCTCATCACAAAAGTAGAATTGTCTTATTCTGCAATCACCTTACAGTTGTTATTGTAGTGTACTTTAAAATTTCACCAAAAGATTTATTTTTAACATTTTTCTAAAACTGAACACGAGAATCCTTTTACATTGCACTTTTCTAACTATATAACCTTTTAACGTATTGTTCAGGAAGGCTTTCAGAATCAGACGTTTATCCCACATTACTCTCAGCAGCACAGATGGCATTAAACACAGGTAAAATTGCCTTTGAGTCACATTAGATGCATTACAGCCCAAGGAACATATATAATCCAAAACTAAAATTATTTTTACTAAAAGCTTAGGTCTCTTAGAGACTTTCTTTCCCACAGTGTCAGGGAGACTTCAGAATAAAAGCTTTTCTGTTTCATTAGAGCCGACCACTATATCATCATAGAGTTTGCAAATTATCCACAGCCACTTCAAATAAATACCTCTCCACAGTGCAGTATTCTTAAAATATTTTGGAGAGTTGAAGCAAATCAATGAATTCATGCACCCCTAGGGGGGGAACCGAACAAAAGTTGAAAACATAAACACTACTGTGACTTATGGAATTTTTAGTTTAATGTAAACAGGGTGGCTGAAATACTAATCTTTTATTTATTTAAAACAAGGGAGAAGGTCATGAAAATAATTCACCATACTGATTCTGGCACGTAAAGGGAAAAATAAAGGCTCTGTCAGAAGAGAAAGAAATGTTAATAGTAAATTAGTGTGCTGGATACAACTCGGAGCTGTTTACTATAGCTTTGACATGAGATCACTCTTTTTCTTGAAAGACAGAAAGCAGTTGGTGAGCTGTTATTCTAAGAGTGATGCCTACATAATGTAAAAGAAATTTCACAATTTCAATCCTCATATTAAATTTCATAATAAGCAAAAACCAAAAGTCTTCGTAAATGTTTTGAAAAGCATACATTTTACCTGTATGCTACAAGACATTCTCCTGTAAACAAACTGAAGTTAAATTAAGCCGATTCATTAATTTGATTAGGCGTTCTCAACATTTCTATACTGCCTTGCTTCAGTTCTTGATCTCAGGGTTTCCAAATGGGGGTCATGTGAGCAACACTTGTTTTGTCAGGTGGATGGTCTATGGTATACAGAGAGCTGATAAGAACCAGCTGCTATGACCTGATACTAGTTAGGGCTGAAAAACCAGACAGCACAAACAAATTCTATATCTTGGCTCAAAATACCCTCCACATCTGCCAACAATTTGTTCCATATCAGACCTCGAAAAGGGTGCCGAAAAACAGTATCAGATTTCAGAGCAAGCAAATAAACAAGAGATCCTGCATTACTCCTCGGCAAAATGGCTAAAGCAGAGCCTGGAGCTGCAGCTCAGTAGACACTGTGGGTGCAGGTAGGTTGCAAGGTGACAGCATGTCCAGATCACTGACTGAAGAGCTCTGCTTAACCATTGTTTATTATTCCAGATAGAAGGCAGCAGTCTGGGTATTAGAGCACTAACCCTCAGAAAAGATTTTTAAAAGCATTCATATGTCATATAGCGAATTCCTTTTTCAGGTCAAGATTTATGGCGAAGTTCAAGATGGCAATAGATAAGAAAATAGAAAGATTGCTCTTTCCCGCAGACATCCATTTTCTAGTTCTCTATTTCGCCTTCTTTTAAAGTGAGTTCCACTTTTGTGTGGATGATGGGTTTATCCTAGGGTTTTTTTTTCTCTTTTTCTTTATTCTCTCATACAATACACCCAGCCTCCCCTCTCTCTCCTACTCCAAGTTACCACTCCCCTCCCCAGATCCACTGCTCCTCTGTTTCCCTTCCGAACAAAGCAGTTTCTCTCTCAGTGATATCAACTGAACAGAACATAACAAGATACAATACGACTAGGCATAAACTCTCATATCAAGCCTGGACAACGCTACCCAGTAGGAGGAAAGGGGTCCTAACAAGCAGGCAAAAGAGTCAGAGACACCCGCACTCCCGCTTTTAGGAGTCCAACAAAAACCCTAAGCTAAACACCCACAGCAGGTATGCAGAGGACCTAGCGCCGACCCATGCTGGCTCTGTGGCTGCCTCCCCAGTCTCTGGGAACCCACATAAGCTTGCTTAGTTGACTCTGTGGACCATATTCTCCTGGTGTCCTCAGCCCCTCACGCTCTCTGATCCTTCCTTCTCTTCCGCAGGGTTCTCTAAGCTTTGCCTAATGTTTGGCTGTGGGTCTTTGCATCTGTTCCCACCAGCTGCTGCAGGAAGTCTCTCTGATTGTGATTGGGCTAGGCACCAATCTATACATATAGCAGAATAATATCAGGAATCATGTCATTGGCTCCTTTCTTTCTTTCTTTCTTTCTTTCTTTCTTTCTTTCTTTCTTTCTTTCTTTTTCTTTTTCTTTCTTTCTTTTTTTTGTGGTCTTGTTTGGTTCTATCCTAGGTCTCTGATATATCCAACTTCCAGTTTTTGGTCATTGAGGTAGTGTTGGACATGGGCTTTCTCTCATGGCTTGGGCCTCAAGTTAGAGCAGCCATTGGTTGGCCCCTTCCACAAGCTCTGAGCCTCCATTGGCCTAGCACATTTTGCGGGCAGGGCGATTTGAGTGTCAAGGGCTTTATTGCTAGGCTGGTGTCCCAGTCCCACTATTAAAAGCCTTGTCTGCTCACAGAAGGCCGGCCGGCTCAGGTCCTGTACCCTCCACCAGAAGGAGCCCTTTCGAGAGCCACCAGGGAGTTCCCACTGCACTAGGTTTCCATATTGCCCCCTAAGAAATGCTCAGCACCCTTAGCCATCAGGGAAATGCAAATCAAAACGACCTGAGATTTCATCTTATACCTGTAAGAATGGCTAAGTTCAATAACACAGGTGACAGTTCATGCTGCCTAGGATGAGGAGAAAGGGTGATGCTCCTCCATTCCGTACAACCACTATGGAAATCAATAAGGCAGTTCCTCAGAAAATTGGGAATTGATCTATCTCGAGACCCAGTTATACCACTCTTGGGCATATACCCAAAGGATGCTCCATCCTACTGCAAGAACACTTGTTCAACTATGTTCATAGCCACTTAGTCATAATAGTCAGAAAATGGGAACAATACAGATGTCCCTCACCTGGAGAACATATAAAGAAAATGTGGTCTATTTACACAATGGAGTGTTACTCAGCTATTAAAAACAAGGACATCATGAAATTTGCAGGAAAATAGATGGAGCTAGGAAAAAACATTCTGAGTGAGGCAACCCAGACTCAGAAAGACAAACATGGTATGTACTCGCTTATAAGTGGACTTTAGCTGTAAAATACAGGATACTTGGGCTGCAATTCATAGACCTAGAGAGGCTAAGTAACAAGGACTCAAGAGGTGGATGAATGACTCCCCCTGATAAAGGGAAATGGGATCTATTTTGTGACTGGACTGGGGATGGATAAAATTGGAATGGGAGGGATCAGGTTGGGGAAGGAAGGAAGGAAGGAGGGAGAGAGTATGGTGAGAGGTGAGTGGAATGTTCTGAGTTTTTAAGTCCTCAGCCCTGACATTTGACTCCTGGATGGGTTATTCCTGGGATGGTAATTGACCAGAGTAGTTTGAAATCACTTCCTAACCTGAAATTTGCAAATTTTCTCTATCTTGTGAACTGGGAAAACTTGCTGTTTTCCCCTTCTGTTGTGCTGGCCCCATAGATACAAACCAATCTGAGCCAGGAACACCTGTGTCATCTCTGAGACACACCCCACACCCTGTCAAGCAGGCTGCCCCTGTCTCCATACCATAGTGTGGTGACTGGCAGAGTTTGTTTCATTCACAGAGCAAGGACAGCCAGTACTTGCTCGTTCCCTAGCATCCATAATGGCACAGTACACCTTAAAGAGGACACCTAATGCCTGAAAGCTGCTAGACTTCCTCTGGCTAAACCATGCTTCTACAGGAAACCTCTCCTATCATTTCATCGCTTTTGGTCAATTGAATCTTTCTCCTTCCCTTTTCCTTCAGAATTTTGAATGTAGGATTACTCATCTGTCAAGTGTTTGTCAAATGTATGAAGTCCTTCTAAAATGTCATAAATCCACAACTATGTCTTACTTAGCCCTCTCTTTTATAGGTGTGTGTCAGAGATATCTAAAAACTGAAGCAAGACAGAGAAATGAATATATGAGAATGTCTTATGTGGAAATACATTATCTGCTGGCTACGGGTAATAGAATTGAGTGAGTAGATAAAAAGATATATTAAACAAATAATTCTTTTAGACACAATCAACATTTACTTAAGGCCAGTATTTTAGATATCCATTAGTAATAAAGCAGAAAAAGTTTTGCTTTAGAGCCTCTTCAATGTAAAAAGAAGATGGACTTTTCTACTCCTATATTCCACTTGAAAGAATAATTTAATTAAAAGGCAAAGCCGGCAGGAACTTTATAATCTGCATGCAATGCAGGATATTATATAATGACCTTCATTTAAAACTCAAATCATTAAAACTAGTAAGTCTAACTGGTGACAAGGGAGATTTCAACATTAGGCCCAACAGCTTAAAAATATGAATAAAAATCATGGCTTAAATGAATCAGTCCATTGAGAACCCATCACAAAGTAAAAATGAGAGAGGAAAAAGTTACCTAGGCAATGAATCTTTCTGTAGCAATATTTTATCTTTTGGCATGTGCTTCTTCCTCTGTCTCTCTCTCTAAGAGCTATGAATAAACCCAAACCTAGTTTCCAGTTTAACATATACATGTATGTATACATTAAATATTTATATTTAAGTATATCATATATATATAATTAAATATAAAAAGTCATTCTCAAATAGTACATACTTGATTTAGATGCACCAGAGAAAAATAATGTTTAGAGTAGATTCAATCACTTCTCTTCTAGCACAGCTTCATCGGTTTTTTCATTCATTATAGATCTCCAGTGAACATTTGAAATCATTTCTGCAGTTCACAGCAGTGAGACACTTGCTGCCAGAAACCACGTTTAGGTTCTGTTAGAGCTCCCGAGCTTCCCTTGGCCATCTTCATGTGATGGCCACCCTTAGCACAGAAGTGCCTCAGCTAACAGTTGAACCAACGCTGCAGCATTGGGGTGCTCTTCTAGCTGTTACTGAGAGTCGGAGGAGGCAGTGAATGTGTAGTGTGGCTTTTATTGCAACATTATACTGGTGGTACTTCACAGTCACTAAATCTCCCCTCCTCCCTTCCCCTGCCCTTTCCTTTTCTGTTCTTCCTCCTTTGCTCTCCTCTCACCCTCCCCTCTTTCTCTCCCTTTCCCTCTTTCTGTCCTGTTTGTCCTCCTCCTTTGTCCCTCCTCCTCTCCTTCCCCTTCTCACAGTCTCCCTCCTCCTCTTCTCCTGTCCCTGCTTCCCTCATGCTCTCCCTTTATGCATCTGTGCTTTGTCTGTTTGCTGTTTCCCCTCAGCAGTTACCTAGTTCCCCCTGTTACCGCCAGGCCTGACTTCCCAGGCTGTAATCACAAGCACCTTTCTTCACCATGATGACTTCCAGAAGAGACCAAAGGAAATTCATTAAACAGTCCTTTTTGAGAAACATGCTCCAGGAGACTCAGGAGAAAGGTGATACCTACCTATGTGAAGTGGCCTTCTGTGCCACATGAAGAAATTGCTAAGAGCCAGTTAGAAAAGAAAACAAACAAACAAAAAACTAGTTACAAACTATGGTTTCATAAGAAGTTCTATTTGCTCCAAATCAATTGAACAAACTATAGTATATTTCCCCAAACACTATTTACATTATTTATAAACAAATAACCCGTTTGACTAGTTATTTGATCACCATTTGTTAAGTTGTTGTTAACCAATAATGTTGTTAGGTAACTAGTTAAGCTAGCTTATGCACAGTTCAAGAAATAAATTGATTTGTAAGTACATATCTCACCCTATTCTGATAGTGGCTGGTATGTAACTTAGAAAGAAATCAGGCTTTCAGGTCTTCAATAAATGAAATATCCTTTTCAAAAATATTGTGAGGAGGAAGACCTTACAAAGTTTTCTCCAGCTTGTATTCTTGCTGAAGCCATTCCAGATTTATCTAGAATCTGATCTCCTTGTTGGAGAATTCCACTGAAAACTGCCCATCTCCGTTCCAAGAACCAAAGGTCAGGATGTCCTAGCTAACTTGTTTAGCCTTTGTTAAAACTGCTTCTCCAGAGTGCCTTTCAGCTTAGGTTCCTGTTTGAAGTGGTGGGGCACAGGACCTAGGACCCCTTGGGCTAGCTACCTGCCTATTTAGCTTCTGTTAAAACTGTTTTCTTAAAAACAACTTACTGTGCGACACTCCCCTTGCCGCTGACCAAAGGAGATGCCTGGACCAGGTCTCTGCATTTAAGATCGCTCTGTTCTGGACACTCGGGTCCACCCTAGGCCCCTGAACACCTGGGTGTGGTCCCAGATGGCTGGAATAAAGACTTAACAATCGTCTATATACTGTGCTTGATCATCTCTGGTAATGTCTCTAAACACAACTATTCTATTATTGAAAGTAAATAGAATTCCATTGTAGAAGAAACACTAATTACTAGTTTAGGAGGGTTGATTCTGATTCCTAGTCTTTGGATATCTCCCCACTGTAGTTACTTTGGACAAAGGATGCAAGCATATGCTTTCTGGCCCTCGCTATCTTTGTCATAAAAGCATTGTATTAACTCGCTGGTCTCATGTCTATTTTTATTCTTACTGTCTGTAGCTAGATGTAATTTTGGTTTGGAGTATATGTCCCAAAGGGCAACAAAAATATGAAGCTAGATAGGTCTTTAAGTCACTAAATTTCAATGAATATGTATTACCAATTAATGGCATTGCGATTAGCATTTCATAGTGTAGCTAAAACGGGAATATGTTTGTAACTATGTAAAATAAGAAAAGATTACCAAACATATTTGATACTATTTAGTAACCCAGTGGAGTTTTCCTTGTTAAAATACTAACGGTAAATAATGGGTAGGGTTTTTCAATGACCAGATTTACAATAAAATAATTAAAAACTAAGATAAATTTATGAGAATGACCTTAAGAAAGATGCACAGAATGACAAACAGAAACTGGGCTAGTTGGCACTAATTTAAAATTTTAGTTTCATGGCATATTAAAACACAGTCATATGAAATTGTATCTTATTGAAGACACCAGGTGAAATTTGTTGTTTTTAAATAAACAGGCAAGGTTATTTTTGAAGGTAATTTCTAGCATATTATTTTTTTAATCTGGGTTAATAAAGAAAAATGAATTAAATTAGATGTAATAATCTAAGGCAAAAATAGCTCAAACGTTTAAGGCACGTTATAGAACAAAGTACTCAACTAGTTCATTGTGTTATCCTTGGCAAAATTTTACCCAGCACCTGGTATTTATTTAAGAAGTCATTCACTAACTCATACTTACTGAGAAAACTGCAAGGTGTGTATACTATATGATGCACAGATTTAGAGTTTGACAGCAAAGTTCTTCCATTTTCAAAATTTACATAATACTTTCTCTACTTCTCATTCCTCTCTGTTTTTCTGAATGATTCCTAACATATGGTTACTGTGGAAGTTCGGGAAACTAATTAAGTAAAAAATAGGTGAAGACAAGTGTTGGTAAACTGAGTTGTAACTGCTTCTATCTCACGGCAAGGCCTGGTTTTTCAGCAGGTGTTCACACTTTGCACATACAACACTTTTCATTTGAGGAAAGGACATTTGATATGTAGATACGGGGGTGTGAATCTCTGGGGAGGAGGGCAGGTTAGACTCCTTGGGGAGAGCTGAGCTAATTTTAGAAGTATATGTATGAGTTCGAAAATGACCATACACTAAACTGTACAGAATACCAATACTTCAAAACCCAGATTGAGCCAGATGGATTACTTAGGAATAAATGTTTACAAAGTTTCAAGGTAGAGGGGGTCAGATCTCCCCATCCTCTAAGACGCAGAAAGGACATGGGGCAAAACCAAAAAGGCACTTCTTTTGCTGATTGTGCTTATTTGCATAATCTTATTTAATAATTGCCATGTAGAGAAAACCGAAGGATGGATCCAATAGCTTGATGAAAATTTAAAAAAAAAAAAAAAAACTTCTTCAAAGGGTTTCCTAGTTTTTACAGTGCTTCATGGTGAGTGAAGTGGGAACGGGTTGTAGGATGGCGACGAGAGTGATTCACATGTGATGGAGAATGAGAAATGGATAAGAACTGAGTGCTCTTGGGTGTAGGCTTTCCTGCAAGGACATTGGGGTTTCTCTTGGATACGTAGAACCGCTGCTCTATCCAGTGGAGCTGGGAATTTCAATGCACCTGGAATACGGATCTTCATGACTTGATCTCATGGCAGCAGTATTTGGCATGGTAGCAGCAAAAACAGCAAATAGACTAAATTTATATCTTACTGGTTTTGCTCTAACGTGGAAGGATTTTCATTGATCTGGATTGTCTAGATCAAGGTAAACTGCAGACCCAGCTTGACAGATCAATAAAACTGACAATCTCAGGACAGAGATGGGCCAGTGGGTAAGGTGGTATGTCTCACAAACATGAGGGACTGAGTTTGATTCCAGAAAAATAAAGCAGTTGGGTGTGGTGAGCCTTGCTGTTACTTTCAGCACTGGAAACAAACATAGCTGAGTATCAGGGCTGCCTGACCATTCAGCTTAACCTATTTGATCAGTTTAAGGTCAGTGCGATAGCCTTTCTGAAAAGCAAAGCAAAACAAACAAACAAAAAACCAAGATGGACAGCACCAAAGGCATTATATTAGAGCATGTTCTCCGGCTTTCACATGCATGTGCACACATCTTCTCACCTACGTGAACTCACATCCAATCACACGTGCTCACACAGACTCAGGGATGTTAGCAGGTTGGCTGAGAAGTAGGAAACTGTGCAGAACCGGACAGCTAAAAGAATCCATACAAGCGGAGTCCGCAAATTAGTGCCACGAAGACATCAGAGTCTCAAGCTGTCACACTATGGAATTTTAAACAACAGATAGAAAGGCATATTTTAACCAAAAAAATAATATAACTTAGAAAATTCCTCCTTCAAAAATACAACACACCTCTTTATTAACAACTGGGAGTTTCACTGTGTGGCTTGGTCTTTAAATGACTTTCCTTGACAAAGTCCACCTGAACTTATATGGAAATCAACTATGGCTCGTGTTTCCAGCCAGTGCACTCCCATGCTTTCCCTATAGGAGTATAATTTACCTAACATGTGTAGGCCATTCAGAGGTTGTTGAAGTAAATTTTACTGATTTGTTTGGGGGTGCAGGATGGGGGACAGAAACTAATGAAAACAGAATTTGTAAACCTTTAGGGATTTGAGATTATATTATAGTTTCTGATATTGTGGTCTATTACATTGCAATGGCAACTCATGCCTAGATGACAGATTACCTTACTCCACACACAGTGACACACTTTTGGATGCCTAGAGAGAAACATATTTTAATACAGCTGAAATATTAGCTTGACACTTCTCAAAACTTTGTCCTATATGGATAATAAAAAGCTACATTCTGAATATATTAAACATAATAGTGGAAGGAGATTCATAAAATGTTTTTCTCATCTTCTACATGCATGGCAAGTCTATATGCTGGAAGCACAGAGGTTCAAACTGCTATCATCTTTCCCTGGTACTTAAAATAGTAGAAAAAGCACAGATCAGAACGGAACATTCCCTGGCTCTTGTCACTTGCATACAAATGAATTCAGATGACATAGCACTACTTAGAGTAAATCTGGAGCAGAAATAACTCTGGCTTCTGACTGATTTCAGTTTCACTTGTCCCTGGTTTAGAGATAATAGATTAGTATTAAATGGAAATAAGTCAAGGTCATGGTTTTTTGGTCATAAGTGAAATTCATCAGCCTCAGCCCTTTTTTCCTGTATCTCCTCTGACTTGTGCTGAAACTTTTCCTATTCAGATGACTTATGTTGGTGAATTTGAGTAGTATTTCTGTAGTAGGCTTCAATATGATATTCACGGTCCTTAGTAAGAAAATTACACTACCTGTCAAATTGATGTTCAAATGCTACCATGCCTTTATGGGACAGCTCTCCTGTCCTTTGATATTATATGTTTCCAATAGAGCAGACAGATTTGTTTCAAGTTGAAATGAGACATTCATTATTAACTCAAAAGTGTTTCATTGGCTGATCAGTTTGCTCTCCAGTCAAGTTCTGAACACTCACATTTCTTTTAACTATTTTTGATCCACTAATAATTTCTTTTCTAATGGTCTCCATTCTCCATCTTTCCATGTCTGGAAAGCATTTATTATTTCCTTAATTAGCAGACAAAAAAGTAAAAAAAAAAAAAATAGCACTTCCTGGCCTCCATCTCCTCTTTGTCTGAGTAGTGACAAGAAGTACAGATCAGGGAATGTTTTGTTTTCTAAGCTATATGGTTCTTGTATTTGCTTTTGTGTTTGAAAAAGTCACAATTTGTACATAACAAAACGTGAACCCCTAATTACTTTCTGGAGAATAGAAGAGCATGTGTAGTGGGGAAGAAGCGCTCTCAGATTTGTTGTGTGACAAGATGTCATGATTTAATCTGGTAGTTCAAGCATCCTCAAGTAAGTGGTGGTAAAATGGTAATAATACAAGGATGACAGAGTCACAGCTGCTTACATGGGAAAATATGATACCTGTTAGAAGCAGGACTCCAGCGCAGAGCACCTCGAAGCCCCCGTGTGTTGTGTAAGGAAGAGTCGCTACTTTCAAAGATTACAGACCCTGTCCTAGTAGAACTTGTATCCTGACCCTATGACTGAGTGACCTTATAGATGTTCTGTGTCTCCCTATTGTTAACTTATAAGGTAACAGCGTATGTATTCTATATTGTCTAATTTCCCCATTTAAAATTTTTCCTTTCCCCTCATTTGTACGTAAAAAGATGAGTCTTAGGACATGTGTGGAAAGGAAAGCACTGTAGCTTCATTCAGGTCAAGAATACTCAAATGAGATTTATAATAATGTATAAATTTTAATTTTTCTTAGAGATGTTGCAGAACCTGGTTGTACCTGTTAAGTAAAGATCACAGAAACTCGGATGGGCTTGGAGGAAAAATGGAATACTGGTCAATGAGAATGACAGTAGAGTGAGACAGAGAGAGAGTTAGGGATGATGATACTGTTCAGAGGTCTTTAGTATTCTCAACAAAATTTGACGGGATTTGAGCCCACTTCTCTATCAGTTTTACTTGAATTATATACCTTTATTTTTGTTATTAAATATTATTATTCATTATATGTATATAAACCTTTTTAGTTCATAGATCAACAGTACCATTTTTAACTTTTCAGTGTTTCTATGACCTTTGGTAGTTTATTAGCTTCTCTATACCTCAGTTTCTACATTTATAAAATCAAATTCATAGCATTTCCTTCATATAAGCATTGTAAGAATTAAATGAAATGAGTTATGAAGGATTGAGACATACAGTAGGGACTTAACATCAAACAGTTATAGAGAATATCTTCCCAAATCCTAAATTATTGGGGGTGATGGAGGGTGGGAAAGTAATATTAGTCAGATATGGTACAAGATAGAGTTTTTGTCAGAAAGCTCAGGCCATTCCAGGACTGGGTGACCTGAAGCCATTGTCTCATTTCTTTTCATTTTGAAAATAATAGTTACACCATAGCAATAAATCAGGACAAAAATTACTTGTACAGACAATGTGAACTGAATCTAGATCACTATTCAATATAAACAGAATATAGGCGAAATGTATTTATTTTTTTAGGTTGTCATAGTTTTTACAAATAAAAGAAAAAAGCAGTAACAGTGTTCATAGATTTTACTCATCCTTATAACTAAAAATTAATGGTTTAAAAATGATTATTAAAAATTCTTAATGCTACAAACCTTACAGAATACCTCATTTTCTAGGCTGTATCTCCATTTGGGCAAGGCACATTTAAAGTGGCCAGTAACCACAAGTTATTATTGACTAATGTCTTTGAGAGCATAGGGCTAGCTTAAGAAAGAGAAGCATGCGATCATACCCTCGGGCACATGAAGGATCTGCTTCAGTCAGCAGAACTTTTGGCTGGTACATGCACATTTGTATAAGGAAAATATTCAAAGGACACCTTTAAAATATAATTTTTCTCTATCCTTCTGTGATAGAAAAAACTTGAGGTAAGCCTAATACCCACTCTATTTTTCTCCTGGTTACATTTATTTACAACTGAGCTTATGAGAAGAAATGAAGACACGCACATACGATGTGGAGGGACAGTTCTGACCATATGTAAACATGCCTTCACCAAGTGGTGATACTTCAGTATTAAAGTACCATTTTCTAAACCAGGAATATTCTAAGAAATTAGAAACATGCAAGACTATCTGCAAAGGTGAGGACTTCCATTGTGAACATGGACAAATTTTAAGAAAAAATTAAAAATATTTTATTATGTCTGAGGTTGATTGCTTAGAAGAAACAATATATTGATGTTAAAATTGGTTTCTTTAATTGTTAAAATGATTCTAACATTTACTCACTGTTCTGTGTTGATGTCCTGGCTGCTTTTTTATTTACTTTGAGCTGTACAACCAGTGTAGTTCCTGAGAACATGTCCTTTATTGGTGAGGTGTCTCTGTGACAGTGCATAACTCCCAAGTAACTGAATGAGGAGTTGAGTGTTTCTAAATAGTTAAGACAGAAATTGTATTTTAAGCAAACACTGAAATACAAGAATAGGCTATACTATAGAGGATTTGACAGCACCCCAAGCAGCTAATCAATCAACATGAGAATTTGGAAGATGCAGTGAGCCGCATCACTTGAGATCCACAAAAGTCTTTTCAGAAGCTGTGGTTGAAGCCTGAAGGTTAAATAACTGGATTATGCTCTCACAGCTATTGTCAGGATCAAAAAGAATTCTGAGTCTCTTTCCAAAGCTGTCCAGAGGCTCCCCCAGCACCTAATACTGGTGTGTATTAATTTGGAGCAAGAAAATAGATCATCTGGGAAACTGAGGAAAAACAATTGAAAACAATCTCTGACTCAGACACGTGCATTTCTGTGAATCATGATTGTCTGTTTCTGTCTATTCAGTTTCTCGTTAAATAAGATAATGAAAACACAGTACTTTGGAAGAGGTCTGGTATATAGTGTTTGCACTTGATAAACTATGATTTTTTTATCATCATTCCTCATGCACCAGACTTTTTTACATCTGCGAAGTATGAATGATAGTACTCATATGCATGGATCTTCACTCTTGAAGGACAACAGCATATCTGTTTGTGAAATAATCTGAAGTGCTGTAATGGGTGTCATTAAATCGTGCCTACCTGAGGCAGTATAAATCATTCGGGTAAATGAACCAATTAAAAACCAATTACCAACACTGTCTGACAATGGGAGATTGAGGGATGGAAGGGAAGGCTGATATGGCCTCTGTGAAACTGGCAGGAAGGATCTACCCCGGAGGTTCCAGGGATGGACTGGCAAGATGGTGAGAGGCATTACATCCTCCATTTCCTGTAAAATCCAGTGCCTGCTTGCTGGACTGCATAAAGTATAGGATCATATTTATGAAAGCTCTTCACTGGACACTTCCTTCATTTAGTGTGAGCTCCACTTAGAGAAAACAGCTGTCCCTTGAAAACTGCCTAGATTTGAGACTCTGACATAAAATCATGTATGTGTCTTCTTTAAAGAAAAGAAAAATTTGGTTGAAGTAAATGGGCAGTCTTAATGGAAGCTGAAGTTGCCATGTCACTGAAAATTTATTTGATACAGCTGAAAGAAAATTCAGGACACACTTTGGAGTACGTAAGCCCTTAACCCATTAATTCAAAATGATTTTTTTCCATGTAAATGTTTTTATATAGAAAACACTTCAAATTCAAGCAGAAATCATCTGTCATTTTATGTACAGAATCTTGGTCAGTATTTACCCTTGCAAACAATGACAACTGCTGTGTTTTATTAGTGACACACTGTTCCACTGTCCTGTTTAACTTCATTTGCATATTACAGCAAAGTACCTGAGAGTCTATTATTTATTAAAAACAAAGATCGCCTTGTTGTCTTAAGAAGTTCAATGATCTTTTTTTTCCTAAGCCATTGGCAAGTAAAGGGCTCTGGCAAATTTGGTGTCTTGAATGCTGTATCCTACAAGGGAGGGTACATTGTTTCCTCAAATGATGGAAGGAATGAGGAAAAACAGACTTTGTAGTTCTCTCTGGCCCCCTTTTAAAGACTATAATCTGTTTGTGAGGGAGGAGTCCTTATGACCGGATCACTCTGAAAAGCCATAATCTCTTCAAACTATTGAATTAAAAACTAAGTGGAACATAAATTTTGGAGGGGAAACGTCCAACTCATAGTAGGTCCTGTGCTCTGGCTGTGCTCTCTCCATTTCTTTATACTGTGCACCAATGGAATTGGAGGCATTCTTATTTTTTCCTCTTGTATTACTTTCCTATATTCTAAAGAATGAATGGTGTTCATAACATGATTGTATTATCTCTCTAAGCTAAAGTTATTGGAGTCTCACTAGTGTCAACTACATATCTCAGAAAATGGTTTCCAGTCTTCAATTAATGTTAGAATCACATGCTTTGCTCCTACTTAGACACAGCTGTTTGTCGATAAACTTTCTGGAAATTCTGATGTCCTTTTTCTAAGATGTGGTCCAGAAATATGCATTTTAGCAATCACTCTAAGTGATTTTGCTACAGATTACTGGTAACAGTATATTTGGTTACCACGATTTGGTACCATTGGGTGACATTCAGCAAGGGCAAGCTTGTTACAAAGTGATTGGCTAAGTAACATAGCTAACTACAGACCTCAAGAATGTTAGGTCAGTAGGCTGCCCAGCACAGATGCCCCACCCTGAGGTAAGATACCCTTCCATTCTTTTGGTGACCTCCAGGCTATTCCTTGGTAGGGAATATTATGGTTTCCTTATTCCTAGAAATGGTGAGGTATGGCCTACTTCCTAGGACTGATGACTTTTGGGGGACGGAGTCAGGCCTGGTCTTTTCATTCCCCTGTGAATAGGATACAATCTCAAATGTTTGATTGGGGTCCAAGGGCTGGTATTGAGACAGTTTTTAATGCTAGGCATAATCATTCAGGGTGCTTTGTGTACCAGAAAAAACAGAACTAAGGGCCAATTTTCTGGTATGCCAATTGACATTATAGAAACCCATTCCTTATGCCAGGGAACCCCTTTGGACTTAGCATTTCAGTCTGTTAGGTAGGATGAAGGCTGATGAATTTCTCTTCTTCTGTAGCTTCTTTAGGCCAAAGTTGGAGTGGAGATATTGGAGACCCAGAAATGCTGAGAGGCTAGTCAAAAGCTAGGCAACAGGGGAACATCTAATTAGCGATACAGTTGAAGAGACAGAGAGACATCACGTCGGCTGGACTGGTTTACTTCAGCTTTCAGCAAGTCAAGATCTCAGCTTACAGTCCATAGCTGACCCCCGAATAGTCTGTCAGCCAAGTGAAAATATGCTGAGACAAATTCAGACTAGAGACAGAAGTTAAAATTTGTTTAGTAAATGGTGAAAGTGAGGGATCCCAAGACTAAGGGAAAAAAGTCATTGGGGGTCTATTTGAGCTATTGCAGATCCAGGTCTTCTGACCTTTTTGATTTCCTGAAACTCAGAGGAATTTTAGTTTACTTTAGAAAAATCAGATAACAGGTGTCTACAAGATAGCAGGAGTAGACTCATGCCACTAAGACCTAGTAAAAGCTATGACTTTGGGGTCAGCAATATACGTATTAGACAGAGATGTTTTCACCATAATGAGAAGCACCTTTAAGTCTATCTCCAGAAGACAACCAAAGGGAAATTAAAATCTCAAGCTTGTGATTGGATAATAAGCGGTCAGTGCTCTATCAGCTTAACAGAATTCTGTAGGATCAATGTCATAACTCTGAACTTTTGAAATCTTATAACAGCATAAGTACAATAGCATAAAGGGGAGAGAAATCTGGGATATCTCCCATTTTTAACATGCCTGAAATTACTTTCTTATACCATTACAACTGGCATTAACATACCTTAAAACACTTACTTAGACCCTCCAGTCTTCTTTTAATTTATTTACCAACTTAGAAACATCTTTCTAGAGCCTCAACTTTTTAGATTTTCATAACTTAAACTTTCATTTCCTCAGAACTTACATTAACTTTACATCTTTCTATCCAGTTATTCACCGTAAGATATAGGCAATTAACACGAAGCCTGTGAGCAAGGCAAACCTCTTTACCTTTCTACATAAGAGATCTAGTACCTAGTACTAACTAGCTAATGCTTTGACCAATGAACTAACAATGGATCTGACTGTCTGCTCTTTAGCTGCAAAGAGCTCATTAGCTTAACTTAGCCATCAATGTGATCAGAGACCCGAGAAGGATAAATTATAAGCTAAATAAATGTATCAATCTATGTACCAATCAAAATGACAGATATGACTAGTCAGTCTACTACCTCTGCAGTTGTCCCTGGCTCCTGTGGTCTCATGGCATCATGAGCAAAGACAGTCTGGCTATCGGGCACAGAAGGTGAAAGACTGTTTCTGTGGAAAAAGTACATGAGAGACTGATATCACCTTGCCTTCAGCAATGTGAAACACTCGCTCTCCAGGTGTCCACAGCTTTGTCCACAGTTTAGGCTGAGTCCTAGTGGTAGGCTGGTTAGGGCAGTCTTGCCCAGTGGTTAGCATACCACAATCCAGTGTCAAAGTCATCTGTCATTGTGCCCAAATATTCTCAGAGACCTTGCGGAGTGACTGCCAGGACTTTTTGTCATAATAAAACCTACATGCATTACATGCCATATTCTTCAGATCTCTGACAAGCTTGAGGCCAGCATATCTGAATCAATCTTTGTCTTTGGTTATGTGCTCTAAACTGCATCCTTTAAAACACAATGTTATAATCTCTACTCTGGCATATTCCTTAGATAAGTGTTTTTTAGGACTATATCTATTTCAAGTAGATCTACATAGGCAAACTTTGTAGTTACCCATCCTAGGCTTAACCTTGAAAACAGAAGCAAGAGACTAGGTAAAGATCAGTTTTGTAACCAGGTATAGTCATTAGCATAACTTTAAATATATTTCTGAACTAAAATCAAAGGAAAACTTTTAGTCAGATACACTTCATAAAGGGGCTGGCAAATCCTACTGATCCTATCATATTGCATTAATACTGAAGAGCAAAAAGCTTAAAGAAGAGAAGTTTCACTTAGCACTGGGTAGAGAACTGAGCACAGCTGGCATCCTTCAACAAAGATGGTGGTAAAATCATGGCTCCACCCTCTTTATCCCTGAATCAACATGGCAGCCAGCCACGTGTTGGTACAGACTGTAGCCAGCAATTTAAAACATAGCCATTAGGTGTTGCTGGTGCTGTTGTTGACTCCTGTGGAATAGCACTGTGTGGCATTTACAGTTTCCTAGAACCAGGTTTTTACATTGTAATTACATGTTTTAGAACCAACTGCATAATAGAACAGTATAGGACAATTTTAAAGTGTACTTGAACTATTCTGGCCATTCCAAACCTATCAGCATTAATCCATTCATTCAGGAACTGGCAGCCAGGCACACACTTCAAATCAGCCTGTTAATCTGAATAGACCTTCACAAACCAGGGCTGAATCACACATACAGCATGCCGCAAAAACACAATCCTGAATTATATAGGGAGATAAAATCCATAAAGACATGATCATAAAATACCTGATAAACTTTAAATGTTTCATAGCCTTAAACACATTTTTAAAAGAAATCTGTTTTTGCAATATCAAAATAAAGTACCCTTTTTAGGAGTGAAGCCACAAACCATAACCATAATTTTAAAAGTCAAAACCAAATTTTATCAGTGTAAACAACTTAATATCTAAAATCAATACCAATTTAAAATCAGACTTGTCTTCTTAGGCTAAAAGGAGATATGATGATAAACAGAATTATGACTATAATTTTTTTTCCCTACCCCACACCACATGGCAATTGCAAGACGGCAGAGTCACATCACAAGTCAAGTCACATGGTTACTATTGTAAAACATCTGTGTTTGTATAGATGTTACAAACACATATGTACACATACATATATTTTAAACAAGTTTGAATTTAAACTTTAAACATATCCAATAACTATTAATTTATAACCAAGATATACAGAGCATATTAACCATTTAAGATCAGTCAGAAATAAACATGTAATGGCCATACATACATTTAAAACAAACAGAACTTTCCTTACTTCACTCAGCTGTAATTTCAAGCACTTTGTTATCTGTTGAATCTTGGAAGGAGTTTGTTACTTGCTAGCAGTGTTGCCTGGGCCAACACACACTACAGCCATCCCTTGGCATGCCTCCTTGCCTTTGCCCTCTCATTCTGACCCGGGAAGAGAAGCAGCCATCCCCACCAGTTTCCCTCCCTGCTCAGTTTGGTCTTTGTGGAGCTCTTGTTCTCCCCAAGTCTCAACAACCTCAACCAGATCTATCATTACTTCTCGCCCTCTGTCAGAGACTTGATCGCGAGTCTTAATATCTGCTCTGATACATCGCTACATTGACCCCCTCCCCCCCACAGAGGTCCTCTTTGGCATGCTCCTGTTCTGTTGCTTGTTTTCTCCTCCACTCAATGTCCATCCCATTTGTTCATTCAAACAAGCATTGATCCTGGGTCCTCCTTGTTGTATATCCTCTCTGGGTGCGTAGATTTCAGCTTGAACTTCCTATCCTATAGGTTTATATAAGTGAGTATATACCATATGTTTCTTTCTGCTTTTGGGATACCTCACTCAGTATGATCGTTTCCAGGTCCCACCATTTGCCTGCGAATTTCATGATTTCCTCCTTTTTAATTGCTGAATAGTATTCCATTGTGTGCAAGTACACAACAAGGACATTTGCTCAACCATGTTCGTGGCTGCTTTATTTGTAATAGCCAGAACCTGGAAACAACCCAGATGTCCCTCAGTTGAGGAATGGATACAGAAATTGTGGTACTTTTACATTGCAGGGTTTTTATTGGAATTTCTAGCTTAACATTTACACGACTGGGTACCATTGGATGACATTCAGCAAGGGCAAGCTTGTTACAAAGTGATTGGCTAACTAACATAGCTAATATTGACTGAGCTATCTGTAGACCTCAGGGATGTTAGGTCAATGGGCTGCCCAGCACAGATGCCCCGCCCTGAGATAAGATACCTCCCATTCTTATGGTTACCTCCAGGCTATTCCTTGGGAATTTTATGGTTTTCTTATTCTTGGAATCGGTGACCTACGGACTAGTTCCTGGGACTGATGACTTCTAGGGAAGGGGGTCAGGCCTGGTCCTTTCATACTGAACAGTGTTTTTCCTAAAGGATCTTGCCTGAGTTTTCTTTTCCTTAAGTCTTCTGAGTCCCCTCCTCTTGCCTCCTTCTCTTTCTCCAGTTTCATCTCTCTCTGATCACATACTATTAAGTGTATAAGAATAATTAAAACAGCATCATTGCCCTCATATTTGCTGAGGCATCTCTTCTCCAGGTCTCTGCACGTGATTGATAGCTAAAACTAAATCTGGTGATGCTAAGCCATTGTCTTTACATGTCCAGCAGAAGTAGGATAAAGAGAGTCTTCCCATCTGCTTTGCAGAGTTTACCTGTGAGATGGTTGTTCTCTCTGGAGACAGGGATTTCTAATTGTTACTCTTTTATTGCTGTACTTTCAGCATTGGAGGGTCATTTAATCCTTAAAAGTGGTTTTGAATTTATTCACCATATCATTATTATTTATTTTAATTCTGTTCTCCTGGGATATACTAACGTAAATTTTTTTCTAATTCCAATTCTTATCAAACTAATGGTTTAGGGTTTAGGTGAATAGATACCAAGACTTGGGATGTGACTGTGGTGTTTAGTCTTCCATAGCAAAACACTTCAGATAATTACATGACAGAAAAGAAAACACATGCTTTTCTTTAGTTTGTCTAAATCGTTGGCAAGGTAGAAAGGTATCTCCCCTCCCCAACTCCAATTTCATACGGCCAATATTCTACTAATCCCTCTCTTTGCTCCTCCCAAATTGTCTCCTTTTTAATTTGATGGCTTCCATGGCTATTCCAGGTTCAGCACATACAGCTAAAAATTTGAACGCATATATAAGCAAGCATATGAAGTGCTTGTCTTTCTGGTAATGGGTTGTCCTAATGGTGAGTCTACTTTAAAAATCAGTTTGGAGAGGTCTTTTATGATCACCTTTTTATATGAGCTCTGGTCTACTTAAGGAATGATGCAGACAGCAAGAATGTCTTCACCAGGACTCTCTACGTTCAGGCAGATCTGTAAACTGAAGTAAGCCTCCCTGTTTTGTAACTTACCTAATCTGTGGTATTGTGTTATAAGTAACAACAACAACAAAATAGACAAAACACTCCCTACCTATGTTTGTTTTGTGATTTCCAAGACTTGCTGTTTCTTGATACAAATAGAAGACCATCTGAGCAGTGGTGGCACATGCCTTTAATCCCAGCAGAAGGATCTCTGAGTTCCCTGCCTGCCTAGTCTACAGAGCAAGTTCCAGGGCAGCCAGGGCTACACAGAGAAACCTTGCCCCCAACAACAACAACAACAACAACAAATAAAAGCAAAAGAAAAACAAAAAAAGCAAAACAAAACAAAAAAGACTGGAGTAAAGCAGACTTAATTGGAGAAGCCTCTCTTTACGATGAACAGTGTTGAAATGCAGAGACTCTTGCTGCTACAGGTGCTGAAATAAGGAGCTATGAAGTGCTCAGCCCTAAAAAGGACTTTTACATCTCTCCTTCTAAGATTCAAAGAGCATTGTGAAAAAAACAGGTGGAAAGAAAGTAAAAGCCTGGGAATGAGAACTACAAAATGCTATCTTCAGGCCTGATACCTTCATTGCAGTCATGATGTGGTCCTACCCAAGACTAAACCTGTCAACAAGTCATCATGGATGGAGGGGAAGTTCATGTGTCCCATCTCCCTGCTGAAGTATTGGCCACTGATAGATTCTGAGAGAGGGGAGTCATTAACTTCTTATATAGACCTACTGGTGAGTCAATCAGGAGCCACAGGATAGTTGCATATTCATAGTCACACAACAGCCCTCAATAAAATCAGCACATCACAGACAAATTTAAATAAAAAGGAACATTGTAGAGAGACCTGTAGGGAGGAAGAGGAATTTGCAGAGGTTGTTGAGAGACAAGAGAATGGGAGATGAGAATTATCAGAATGTAATACACACACACACACACAATGTATAGCATAAATGTAATACACACACACACACACACACACACAATGTATAGCATATAGAATTATGTTTAGTGATTTTCATTTATGAAGTATGAAGTAGGTGGGGAGTTTGGGGGTTCATATAACATATGACTCAATGGTGAGACAATAGAGGAGTACAAAGCCTCTCTCTACCACTTACATAGATGGGCTTCATTTTATATGGCATGTACGCTCCGCAGCCTTGATGACCATTTCTCACTAGACTCTGCAGAAACTTACTAATCAGTTTCAGTTGCTAGGTAGAAAGCTTTCATGGTTTTCTGGTCTTCCTGGATATATTCATAAAGGACTAGAGTGACCGCATTGGTGAGTGTTAGTCAAATTCATTTTATGTGAGAAATCTCTTTAAATTGATCAGATAGACACTCAAGAGTAAGAGGAAAGAGAACAATAGAGAAAGAAGCTGTGATTCTGCACCTACTTTGAATAATACATATTTCAAGGTATGATTTACATGTATTTAAATTTTTGGATAATTAAATATATTAAATCCAAGGCAGTGCTCATATATCTGACTATATGTTGGCCACTGTTTTCTTTATCAGAGTTTCATGCTTAAGATGCTGTAAGTCATTGTCTTTAGTTTAAAATGCATTCCACATTTTCTTTCTCAACATTTTTTATTTGCAATTTTCATTGTCTTTCATTAGTTCTTCCTTATTTAAATTTTTCCTCTTCATTCTTTCAAAAAGACATTTTTAAAATGAGCTCAATATATCAGCCTCCTTAGTGCAATAATTAATTCTTTGCTTTCTCTCATTTATTAGTTGCCCTATTTTTTCTTCTGTTACTGTCTTGTCCCTGATGTATCTGCTACACTGTTTTAAATTCTTCATCTTCTCACAATATTTCAGGTCACACTCTTTATTTGCTTATTCATTTCAATTGGTGTATATATATTCTTTGAAGTGAGGTGACTGAAAATATACAGTAAAATTGACAATTATTTTCTTATTTGGTTTAATTTCTTCTATTATTTTTCACAGTGTCTAATGTCTCATTTAAAAGTATTTCCTCAATTCCTTTTATTCTGTTTTTTTTTTTCTCACAGAAGTCCAGGATGCCTCAGGATATCAATTAACCCTATCTATAACTACAGAATAGAGACTCACAGAATTATTAGGAAAGGTTGAATATTAATTAAATATAATTCTTTTTTCAAACAAGCCCCTTTCCTCTCCCTGCAACATAGAACTTTGCCTTTATTCTTTCCTTGGTAGGGCCTTAACTAGCACATAGACAATCTGAAAATATTTTTAAGTACTCAAGGTCGTACAAGTAAAAAAAAAAAAAACAACAATACAGTGTATAGCAGATCTTCTTTAGATCATTTCAAATTAGCTCATGAATTTTTAATGTGCAAGTGTTTAAAGTAGTTGGATTTTGTTTATATGAATGAAATCCCTGGTCCTTTTAAAACTCAACAAAGCACTAGGGGACAGTATGGGGTAACAGTGAGAACACGACCTGTTGAGTTAGCAGCCTGACCTCTAGTCTTGGTTCTCCCATTGACAAAGGGAAAAGGAACAACCCTCTAAATGTTGTTTTGTCTAATGTGGGTTTTGCTTTTTTTTTCCACTTCATCTCTGAAATGACAGGTATAAGCTGCATGACACCTATGTCTAATTTATCTTGTTATAACAGTTTTTTCAAAGCTAGAACGAGAGTCAACTGCAAATGTACTGTAATGAGATCTAGCCTGTGAGGCTGAGCTAAGAAAAGTTAATACTGTACCAGGTTACCTGCTAAACTGATCCTATAATGTGAAAAAGTAAGTCGTATGACATGACATATGTGCCTTTATGTGAGGGAACCAAAATTTGATCAGATGATATTATAAATGTTCCTAAACGGGCATGTATTATTTCACCCCTCCCTCTAAGGCTCAGGGACCACAGTGGAAGACAGAGGGTGGAAAGATTATAAGAAACAGAGATAAGGTATGTCTACAAAGGAACAGTGTTTTTTACCTGATGCAGCAGGGCAGCTGAGCATATGAACTTGAAGCAATTAAGAAGGATCCACAAGACCTGTGAATGCTTAAGCTAACCAGAATCACATCAGGGAAGGGGAGTGGATGGGCCAAGTATCACCGATAGCTACATAAGGATCTTCAGCATTTGAGAACTTCTGGGTGAGGGAGAGTAATTTTTTTTTTCCTTTTAAGGAATTTACACCTGGTAGAACAACTCCTCTCCAGGCCAGGCCCTACACTCAATGGGGAACACAAACTACCCTCAATGGATTGTTCTGGTTTTTGTTTTGTTTTCTTTTGTTGTTTTCCTTTTAAAAAGGGGAAAAGTTGGGTGGGTAGGTGGGGAGGGGGTGGATCTGAAAAGAGTTGGGAATGAATATAATCAGAATACAATGTGTGACATTATCAAAACTTTAATAAATATAATATTTAAAATTAAAGTGATAAAAAGTTAAACATTTATAAATATAATTTAAGAGGCATGAAACTATATGGATTTAAGTAAGAGTAAAATTTTACATTAAACGTATTTACTAAAACTTGTATAATAATGATTATAATATCTAGAGTACCACATTAAACATAAAGATTAGGGATGACTGGAATTTTGGATGTATAACTTTTTAAATTGAGTGACAACTCTAGTTTCCCAAATGAAGTTGTGAATATCCTCTTCTTCACACATAACTCATTGAATGCCGCTTCCCTTTCTTCACCAAAACTTATCATTCAGTTAGCTTAGAGGTACTGATGATGAGACTCAAATTTTAATACCAGTTTGTTAATTTATAGTTTTATAGAAATTTATAATTTCAACACAAATAAATACGCTTTCCTAATAGTGGAAAAAAATTAGAACAATGACATACAATCTCCTTATTGGCATAATTTTAAAAACTCTTTTATTTACATTTTTATATCTCTTTTTCCCTACTTCACCCCAATCCCTTCCAACACCCCAACACCAGGTAGGCGAAAGAAAGGGTTAGTGAGAGAGGGGGTACAATTCTCTTAGCTGCTTCCTGCTGGTTAGGGTCTTCGGGTTCCTGGAGCCAGTCCAATGCTGTTTCAGGAGGTCTCCAACTTCTTGTCTCACTGTATCAACAACTACCAGGAGCCGCAGGGGTGAAGCAGCCTTCTTCTTTCTGAGAGCTCTTCAACACGTTCTGGGCTGTGGCATTAATTCTGTCTCCAGAATCCTCGAATTCAAACTATCTACAGCTGGCAAAGAGTTCCTCTCAGAGCCCACAAGAAATAAATAGTTTGCTCCTGTGGACTATGTGAATCGGTCCCACATCCCACACCTGGGATGAAAACAAAAACATGTTTATATCCACAACATCTATCTGACTGCTGGGGTTCTTCCACAGGGACTATTTGTCAAGAGTCTAAGGAGGCAAAGCAGGCAAAAAGCAGCCTGCTTTTTGAGAGAGGCTGGCATAGAGCTAGGATGAGGTTCTTCATGATCCCTGAATTCTCACCTCTCTCTGTACTACAATTAAAAGGCACTCGTTTGTTCGATCTACAGGATCAAGGCGTTATTTGAACCTTGATTGTCAATGATGTCCTGACAACCAGAAGTGGACCATTTCTTGATCTGATTTTTTTCAGGTTTAGCTTGGTAGTTCAGACCTCATACAACTTTGTTTTAGCAATTTTATGTTTTAAATTGAGCTTTGGAGTTATAATAGGAACTAAGGATAATATAATTAAGCTTCCAATACCTGTCCCCTCTTTCTGTAAATATTTCTTCTGTGTCACATGGACTTTATAGCAAAATAGTGTTATGTTAAATAAATTGACTTGAGATGTAATTAAAGATTGGTAGTTTTCTATCTGGAAAAGATATGAAGCATGTCATAAGTAAAGGGCCTGGCTTCTGAAATCCTGTTTCTATGTTGGTCAGAAAAAAGGAGTCTAGATTTGAGTATTTTAGGAATGGAAAGAGTGATTGGATTCTAACTTTACATGTAATCGTATTTTAGGTTATCAGTAATTCATGTGATAAAATGTATTAGAATTGAATATGTGGTCCTAAGCTGAGGTTAGCTTAACAAATTATTAACATTCACCATTGCCATTAGTCAGATTGACTTATCTACTCCTACTCTCAAAATATCAATGAAAGACTGGTATATTAAGTTTCCTGAAAAAGAATGGCAGTTTAATATTATTATGGGTAAGTTGTGTTATAATCTTTTATATTTGATTTTATAAGTTGTTTCAACTTTTATGTCTATTCTTTATCATGTAAAAGAAATAATGGTTTTATTGTAATGTATCTATTGCTCTAAAATTCATTTTAAAGATGAAAGATATGAGGGGTCTATTGCACTTGGCTCTTCAGGAAGCAGACTCTAAGATGAGGATTAAAGACTCTGGTTTTTCGTTATATCTGTGATTGGAAAAGAAGCCATGTAGAATTTATGGCAAGCCCCAAGAGGATAATGATAATACAGAGCCCTTGATTTCTAGAACACGATATCGCTAGTGTGAGAATTATATACCACTGGAAAAAATACCACCTGGAATAACTCGGAAGTACATGGGCATCTGAGCTTCGGATAAGTGGTCATCCACCCTCAAAAGTATAAGGTCTATCAGACTCAGAACTCCTTTGAAGCAGACAAGTACTATGACCACAGGCAGAGATCAGTGTCAAAGCAGAGTATCCTGTCATCCACCACACATGTTCTGATATCCCTTATTCATACCTTTCGTTCATGCCTGGCACTACATTACATACTGTACAATCAGTTCAATGAGGTAGGAAAGCTTGTGCTTTGTCAGTGTGTCCATTGAAAATGGGTTGCTGCTCAGCTGAGGAAGAAGTGATCTGGAATGAGGGTATTGGAAATGGCCTCTCCCACTGGGTACAGCATCTGGGGTGATGCACCAGGTTGCCCACTTGTTTGGAAATAGAAATCATGTAGGTGAGAATGTTTGTGGCTCATGGGTGGTGGGAATTTTCCTGGATGGATGGTCTGGAAGGCAGAAGCAGAAGACTGAAACATTAAGAACATGAAGAGAGAAAGTATGAAGTTCACTCTGGGAAAGCTCATGAGAGCTATGTAGATTCTGTCTTCATTTCCTAGCCCACCTTTCTTGCTGTCTTAAATTGATTTCATGCCAAATTTCAAAGTCCCCATGTTCAGGTCATGGGTGGTTTCTACACTGCCAGATCCAAGTTCTCTTCTCAGTCTCAAATTTCTTGATCTCCACAGCATTTGTCATTAGTGGTTACTTTGTATTCATAGAACAGGTTTTCATGTCACCAGAGTCCCTTGAATTTTCTCTTTATAACATGGTATTTATTTATTTAACCTTTTACTTTTCTCGTCCTTTTCTGTCCTTTATATATTATATTGTCCCAATGCTAAACTCTCTTTTCTGTTCATTTTTTCTGTTCATATATATATATATATATATATATATATATATATATATATAGTGTATATATATATATACACTATAACTTTTATATATATATAACTTTTATATATATATAACTATAACTTTTCAGCTCTTGACTGATAGTTCATGGCCCCTCCGGGCTATCACCATTATTATTGGGTAGATAAGGAGTATGCTAAATTAATCAGAGCTGTGATTTTTTTTAACCAAACCTGCTTTTCCATGGAGTTGTACTAAGCTCCCCCTGACATGATATACACCACATCTGCCCTGTCAGCATCAGACATGACAGCAACATCACAACACAACACACATTTGACTATTCCTTTTAACCTCTCTAGGCTCAGCTTCCTCAACCACTCTGGGAGTTAATCCGCTGACCCCTAGCATTCAGTTCTAACTCTAGTGTAGCCATTTCTTAACTAAGATACCATAGTGATATTTTCTTACTAAAAATAAACAAGATATGATGTCATGCTATAGCTCAGTGGTTACTAACTCCATTCAGAATAGAATAAAAATCCAGGCTCCTCAAGTATAGATAGAAAAGGTTACCTAATTGCTCCTGCCTGGTTTGTTGCCATTGTTAGTTAGTTAGTTAGTTAGTTAGTTAGTTAGTTAGTTAGTTTGTATTTTCCCTTCTATGGTCTGTTTTGCTTTCATCAACCAGCATTTTCTCCACTACCAAAATCTGTGTTAATTCCTACTCCAGGAACTGCATTTTCACCATTTCCTCTGTAGAAATCTTATTCAGTTATTTAGTTTTGACTTATGTGGCTCCCTCCCTGATTGAAATCTGTGGATTGAATTTTACCCTCTTAAGAAGCTTCTGACTATTCAACTGTGTTAGATTTTGACAACTTAAGACAAATATAGACATATCTGGGAAGAAAGAGCTTCAGTTGAAGAATTCCTTTTATTATATTAGACCATGGTCATTTCTGAAGCCTTTTCTTTAGAAGGACCCAGCTCACTGTAGACAGTAACACCTCTAGGCAGCTGGGCATGGGCTATATAATAGAGGTATCGAAGTAAATCAGCTAGAGCAAGGCAGTAATGAATGTTCATTTATGGTTACTGCTTCAAGTTCCTGTCAAGACGCTCTACCTTAGCTTCCTTTAATGATGGACTGTAACCTATAAACCAAATAAACCCTTTCCTCCCCCAACTTGCTTTAGCTTATGCTGTTTAGTACAGCAACATAAATATCAGTGCACTTAAAAATACACACCTTGGGCTGAAGAGATGGCTTAGCAGTTAAGAGCACCAATTGTTCTTTCCGAGGATCTGTGTTCAATTCCCAGCACCCACATTGCATCTCACAACTGTCTGTAGCTTTAAGAGGTGACATCCTCACACAGATATACATGTAGGCAAAACACAAATGCACATAAAATAAAAATAAATTATTTAAAAATATACACACCTCTTTATTTTCCTCTTAGAAACCACAGTGATTCTCTCTCAAAGAATTATCAGATAATATATTAAATTTTTTTGGGTTTTGTCTGACCTACTAGGAAAGAGTTAAAATCCATTGAATGGAAAATCAGGTTCACAATTCACTACCTCGTCAGCTTTAAAAGATAAAACCACTATTAACCTATTTTTAACAGGTTAATTTTAACCTATTTCAACAACAGGAATCCTTAATTTTACTACCTGGTAAAACTCATGTAGTTGTATGACTCACTTGTCCTATATAACAGCTCAAAATCTTTTGGGCTTTTGCTACTAGAGGAAAATCATGTGCTTTGTAAATATAATGGAAGAAAGTCATGTTATATTTTATTATCTTGAAATTGACTCTAGAAAACTAATTCAAGTTTTGAGTTAAACAATTAGATTTTCGATTGCTGAAATCTATGTTTTGTATATTTAAATTGTGCTTCCCCCGTCCCTTCCCCCCCCCACACTCATAGTTGTCTTTTCAAGAATTTTAACTCTTTCTGTTTCAGGGCAAAGGTTTTAATTTTAAAGTTAAAAATTCATATTAATAAATTCTACTGACTTGGTCAAGTTCAGGACAATGAAAGAGGAAACTGTAAGGTAGGTACTTGTTGGAGTTGGGTAGAAATAGGACCAAACCAAAATGAGAACAAAATACTTTGTAATGGTGTCTAAGAGGCTTTCCAGATTTATCAGGGAAAGAGGAGCTCAGGGGAAAAAAGACCAAATAATAAATGAGGTTATTCATATTATTAATAATTCTGCTAAAAGGGTTGATATATTGAGCTCATTTTAAAATTCTCTCTTTAACAAGAAAAATGAAGAAAGTAACGTGGGCAATTAGCTACTGACATGACCACTGCATACATAGGTAATGATCAAAAGCATGTGGGTGGGTGGTATCACCAGCTGATCCAGGAGGAAGCTGCACTGTCTGGATGAGTCAGAGCCCCAACATCAGTAGCTGCTTAAATACACAGGGAACGTGGCTGAATTATTCATTTTTTGAATATTTTAATATTTATTTCACATTTAGTCATGTGATGATATGGCACACTGATATGTTTTAATTAATTAAGTGCAAATATTATTTATAAACTTCAATAATTTAGGAAGAAACAATATATAATAACGAGGAGAGTCTAGACTTAGAATTCCTTACCTTACAGAGTTTTTTTCTATGTCAAATGTGATGTGTCTGATACCGTGTAGTACAAAATGATATCATGGGCATGTTTACTTAACATACTTCTTGATGCTTTGTTAGGGTTTATTTTGCTGTTTATGTAATATTTCTCCATGCCACATCATACCACATATTTTATCTTACTACGTTTTATTGTGCACTTTTAAAATTTATGTCAGCATAGAAAACTGTAAACTTTATGAAGCCAAAGGAGAACCATTTCCCTTTCTTTCTCTTCCCTTTTCTCCTCCTCTCTTTGTCAGTATAAGCTTGGAGTACAAACATTTATTGCTGAATGAATTTAGTGAATAAACGGTTTATGTTTTATAGTCTAATGATAGGGTTGCTTAATTCTCTGCATGAGAGATATTCTTCATGCTTTACTAACTGCAGCATCTAAACTCTTATCAAGGATGCTTATGTGCTGAAAAATAGATAAAAACAGATACTGGAGGTGGATTTGATCAAAATGAATTGTATTCAAGTGTAAAATGCTGAGAAAGAGAAAGAGAGAGAAAGACAGACAGATGTATAGACATGGAGAGACAGTCAGAGACAGAGGGGAAGATAAGCTATTCACTTATGATGTTTAATCAGCTGGAATCCTCCATGATGTCAAGGAGAAAATGCAATTTTCAATAATATGAAACTACATGAACAAGACATGTGAAAGTACAAGTGAGTCTATGAAAAGCTCCCGGGGTTATAATGCAAAGGTTTCAAAAAAGGAAAATCCTTTTAAGTAGCATGGGACAATAGTCACAGTCTAACTTTACTCAGTTTGGTAATTTGAAAGAAACACGGGTCTGGATGTATTTGATAGGAAGCTAACTATTCCGAATTGTAGTTTCCAAACACATTGATCTGAGCATATGAAGTTGTGATAAGAAATGACAGAAGGAGTTGTGGTCTGACATGAAGACTGCAAACTTCCAATGTCTACTTGCAAATAAGGAAATAATGAAGGAGTAGACAGTAACTTCAGAGGTAAGAGAGACCTTGAAGACATAGTATCATAAAAATCAAGAGAGAATGACATTGGGGAGGAAGATTTCTCAGTGCCCAGTAACAAGGAGCACACAAACATGTACCTGGATATACATTAGATGGGCCCGATCAATTCAGTATGTCTTTTGTCCAGTAATTTGACATTTCCCATAATTCCATGTAGATAGCTGTCTTGACTTTTCTAATTATGGGTTCTCACAGTGACTTTAAGTCAAGATTCATGTGAGCACTGTAGCAGCAGTGAAAGGAACTGTAGCATGTTTTTCTTCTGTACTCAGCCAAATTTGGTACATAGTTTTGAAGTTCCTCTCACAATTTTCTTAGGATTTCATTGAATACATCTCAAGCATCATCTTCCAGCTCAAGACAGATGGAGAGCCTCTTTCTGTCTTATGGGTTGAACTTAATATGGTGATATGTTGGAGCTAGTAGGCGGTAGAGCAAATCCTAACACTCAGCTCCAATGTCCACATTGTTCCTTTGACATAAAGCTTCTTGATTTGACCCATTCTGTTCTGTTTTGCGAATAATTATTCTTTGTTTTTAATAGTTTTGTGAAGCCCATTTTTTCTCATAAACTAAAAGAAATGCTAAGTTTATATCTGAATTTTTGTAAATGGACTCTGATTCACAGTACTTAGTCTGTTTGAGCCCTAAGATATGACAACCAGTGTGCAATGAGGTGGATCGATGACAACAGGGTCACAGTGTTAGAGAATGAGGGACAAGGACTGACCATCCATGGTTCTTTGCTGATGACTGAAAGGCTGATGAAGTATGGGTCTCTAATATTGAATTTCTGTGCAGATGAGATTTTGTGTCATAAAACAAGAGTGAAATATTTTTCTAGGAGGTCACTATATACATTAGTCTAGCTTACAATATGTGGTTACTAGTTCTTAACATGTTCATATCTAATTAGACAAGAGTTTAATCATGGACAAGTGTTAGAAGATAATTAGAAAAAATATTACTCTTTTTGCACCATAGATAGAAAAAAATATTACTCTTTTTGTACCATGGAGAGAGAGGTTCAACTAGCCCCTTTGTTTATTTTAACCCTTTGTCTTTTGCACATTTTACTTGGCAAAGATCTTAAGTATTTATAAACCAACTTATTTTTTTCTTCGCTAGATATTGTCTTTACATCTTTGTTTTAACAAAGTGATAAATTTGAGTCCCTGTTTTTCTTGTTGTCTTCAACAATATATAAAATGGATGCTTTGAAAGCAGTTGCTATTCATATACAACAGAGAACAAGAAATGATAGAGATATTTAAGGAATCACTGATGTCTTTCAACAGTAGTCATTAGTTTCAGTAAGAAATATTATTTCATAAGCAAAAGTTAGTTTTTCCATTCATTGTGGACGTATTTTAGTCATGTATTTTGTTTCATGATGATTTATAACTTAGTTATAATATATTCATTTAAATGGCATTGTCATTTGACTTTATTCTTTTTAAATATAATCTATAATTGAAACATATATTCTCATTTCTGTAGCTTTTAGGAATTAAATGGTTTTAAAATAAAATGCCTACTTGAGTAGGGTATAAGTGAAACCCATAGAATCTGCAACCATTTTAACAACATAAGAGTCCAGTAGTATTTTACAACTCCTGGGAAATAACCAACCTTATAACAAACAAGTTCAGAATATGTTAAGAGTTTCTGTATTTCCAAATCCATAAAGTCAAATTTCTCAGACAGAGAAAAATATTTCAACTATTCAACAGTACTATTAAAAGTTTTGAAATGTAGTGTAGTGATTCTAATTGGCACAGTCTGCTAAAAACAGAAACGTGCCAATTAAAAAAAGTCATAATATTAATTGGTGGTTCAGTAAAGCACAGTTTTTCGATAATGTCACTTTTATGACATTATTTTATTTGCAATAACATGCATTTTAAAATTTCTAAGATTCATAAACTAAAGCAGGTGTGGAACAAAAAAGAGAGAGCCATACTGAAAGAAATAACAGAAAGCCATAGCAGCTGGCCAGGCAGAGGAGGAAAAGCTTTCTAATGAGCCCTGTGATGTACCTGCCGTCACACCTTTTCATAGTTCAGGCAGCAGGAGCTAGCCTACACCAGTGTCAGGGTTTATGTGTAATCTTCAGGTGTCATTGAATATAAACTCAGTGAAAATCATGGCAATAGTCAAGAAATGAGCCCTTTCTTCAATTCTGAGCAAGACACTGAAAAACATCATAAGAGTTCGAAGAGAAGACAGTTTTTATTCTCTTGTCTGCTAGATGGAGAATTTTTTTTCCTCCTCTTACCAATTGACAATGATATAAAAATTTCAGACTTAAAAGATTTCTCTTTCATTTTTAGCCAGCTTACTTGATCTAGGGGTTAAGAATAGCTTCCTCTAATGGTGTCAATGTGGAAGACAGAGACTTTCTCAGAGGAAGTAGCTAGTCAGTTGCTGTTTGGGCAAAGTGTAATGTAAGAGAGGGGGACAATCCGGAACCCTCCTCCCCTGTCTCCTGCTTCCCCCACCACGTCCAGCTGCTTTTTCCTCAAACTGTGGCTTGAGACTGAGCAAAGAAAGAAACGAATCTGGCAGAAGCATGTGACAAAAGCTCGGCGGAAAAGTACCTTTACTACAACATTGGCTCTGTAGCTCACAGCTAATTAATCCCACAATAGGATGTGACTTGGCTAGTTGTATTTTGAATGTCCTCATGTGGCCTCTTTTGACGAGACTTGCTACCAAGGGTTTTAAGCTTTCACCCTATTTAATATTCATGTCTAAAGAAGCAAGGTGCCTTGGGATATTAAGAATTTTTTAAAAATTGGTCCTTTAGGTTTAGATTATAATGGAAAATTCAACAGCTATAGCTGCTGGAGACAAAGGTGAGCGATTCACATTCTGGAAGTAAACTATCAAGTGCATGCCAAATAGGAAAAGACGTAATTGAAAGGACAGTGCGGACACGTAAATGGACCCACCGGAAGTCAAGAACAAAGTTCCTTACCGGAGAGGAACAGCATTTCAATGGAAGGTGAACTTGGCTTAGCTTGAGGACTTGGAATTATGTTTTAATGTTTCTTTAACTTTAGGATGCTCCTGTCTGTATTTATTTTCTATTATTTATGCTTAATGTATGGAGGGCAGAGTTAGTCAACATTGTGTAGGAATTTTCCTGGCTACTTGTCACAGGTGTTCCTTAAGCTGGTGCTGCAATCCCAGCCTGAGATGGGTGTGCTTGTGGACAGATGGAGTCCTTCCTCTAGAAAAACCAAGTGCATATTTATGAAGTTCTATGCCCTGAGGAAGTTTGGAGAAAACTCTCAGGTAATCTTGAAGGGCACTATGGTGAGAAGATAGAAATATGGATATTGCCTACCTCTTTTTACTTTAGGAAAAATGCTTAGAAACCATTGTTTTTCATTTCTCAGTTGCCCCAGTTTGAATGTCATAGATAGATAGATAGATAGATAGATAGATAGATAGATAGATAGATATAGATATGTCATATATATGTCTCAAATCTCTCTTTTATATATATATTTATATATATATATACATATATATGCATTTTATCCTTTGTTTTAAAAATATCCACTATTTACATCTGTCAACTGTATGATAGGCCAAACTACCATATTTGGAAATGATATAAGGGTAAGGATTGTTCTTTCTTAGGTTTAACAGATAATAGAAGTGGAACACAGTACTTTGTGTGACAGAAGCAGGTACCTCCACTTCAACTTTGTGAGGTTTTCGAGGCAAGAGAAGTTCACGAGCATGGTGATGGTGATACAACCTGCTGTGCACTGAATAAAAGTTATGTTATAAATCTGTGACTCAGGAGCCTGTGGCTTATGTGACTTGCCACAAAACATTAGCAGGATAGTTTCTTAATGTGTGGTAGCATATCATCATAGACATTTCAGGCTTACTCACAGTACTTAAAATTTTATAATAAGAAAGCATGTGATAGGTGCATAGAAAGGATTAGAGTAGGGCCAGGAAAGGAAAATAACATAATTATATTTTATTTCAAATTTAAATATATTCTAATTAATTTCACACTTTCCTAGAAACTTACATCTTGTAGATATTGTGTTCAATACTTGTTTTTTTATTTAATTTAATTATTTTTTTTTTAATGTTTGCAGGTAGCAACCTTGATTACACTGATTTTCCTAGGCAGACCTCAACTTCCAATAGCTCTTAAGAAAAGGGTAGAACCTCAGGAATTCCTCCCAAATCTATGTTGAAATTTTTACTGAGTTGATCAAGTGCAAATCTTGAGGATAAGCACAGCTACCATGAATGGATTTTTGCATCTAACGTACATGTACAGGAAACATTTCACAGCTCTACTCCTTATCCTTTGGCTCTTTCTTCTTACTCAAAATCTTCTCTGAACCTTGGATAAGGGAAAGGAGTAGCTGATATCGGTAACCCAAACAGGGGTGAACACTTAAATCATTGATTCAGTTATGAGTCTTTGCATTAACTTCTACCAACTGCAACCGAAGACATCTTTGACCAAGGTTACTAGCAGAACAAATCAAGAAGTGACACACAAAGGGAACTGACACTTTTAGTTTTTATTGTTATTATTTCAGGTTTGTTTGTTCTACTTGCATTTTAGTTTGAGTGGTTTCTACTTGACCATTTGAGTCTTAAGGATTATAGATCCTTTTCTAACTAGTATCAAGCTTCCAAAGAGAAATCAAATACATTCTTTATTTCTGTTACTTAGTACTTTATTTCCGGCATATAATTTTTTGTCACAGTTCCCATACTCATATCGACATTGCCCAAATCAAATTAGTCTTCTTTTTTCTTTTCTTCTCTTTTTGAGATAGACTTTCTCTGTATAGTCCTAAAACAAAGCTTTCTGCAGACAAGGCTGGCCTCTGCCTCTGGAATTAAGGATGTGTGTCACTACACCCTTTGCCCATATAGTCTTTTTATTTATCTTTTGTCTTTAGGACCTTCACCATATTGCTCAGCATTATTTTAAATTCCCTGAATATTCGAGTATCTGAATGATATTTTATGTATTTCTTTTCATGCTGTTTTTTGGTTAGTTTGGGTTTTGTTTTTGGTTTGCCTTTGATATGACTTTCAATTTTTTGTTGTTGAAAACAGCACTTTGCATACGGCAGTAGAAACTGTGGTCCTAAACTTGTTGCCATTATTCTGGCCAACAGTTGGGCTTCAATTTGATGTCTGTTGTGGGCGTGGGCTTTGGAAGAGTCCTTTCCTCCAGCCACCGTTACCACTGGCCTTGTTTTTAGAAGTCCTTCTGGAAATTTTCCGAGTTCTTCCTTCCATATCTCCGTATTGTTGCTACTAATATCTTGCTTGCTGGGAGAGAGCGACCTTTTCCAATATTCTCAGATTTGCAGGGCACAGAGACCTTGTACCTTCTGGTTGTGATTTTCTCACAGTCCTTAAACCCTCTAATCAGCTGCCTAAGTTACCCAATAGTGTTTTCTAGCTTTAAAGGCCCTCCTTTGTAGACACACTCTTGGTTAAAACCAGGCAACTTCACTAGCGGAAAACTAAGATGAGCTCGGAAGGTAGTTTGCTTCGAGGCCCTAGACAGTGCCTTTTCCCGGTAGATAATGCTTTTGTGTTGTAAACGACAACACAAGAGGTAAGGTTCTGGCAGTTTCCCCAGGCGCTCCACTTCTCTAATCCCGAATGCAGGGAACCCGGAAGGCTTTCAGCTTTGGATCTTTCTCTTGAGGATTGGTGAGGCTGATTCAGTACAAGGGTAAGGTCTCGGTGTCATTCAAGCCGGTGAGCAGTTAGGGTATTTCATCAGTATTTCTACCTTAATCATGCTACTGCTATTACAAGGAATATCTTTAAAAAATATTATTTGAGAAATTTTACACTCTATTGTTAAATTTTCAGAACAATTTTGCAGGAGTCAAACTAGTATTAAAGATACAAGGATCACTCTCTGTCTCTCTGTCTCTCTCTGTCTCTCTCTCTCTCTCTCTCCCGTGTGTGTGTGTGTGTGTGTGTGTGTGTGTGTGTGTGTAAACCAACGAAAATAATTGAACCAAATTCAATTATCAAACTACTCTTTGTGGCTGACTGCCTTCTAGATGCTTTGATGAAGACTGATGATAAGCAGTTATTCACCACATTGTAGGAATTGCTGGCTTTTTAACGGTGCTTTTAATAGCAATGTTTGTGACATTGTTTTCTGCAATAGGACATTCTGTTTACAAAGTACAGTTTAGGAATTTTTTTAACCAACTTTACTAAAATTCCTTGCTTTCTTATCTAACTGGCATTTGAAGAGTTTGCATTTGTGAAAATGTAATAAATTTAAAAACACTGAAAACGCCCCTCCTGTCAAAACATTGATAACAATGATTTCCTGCAAAGCTGACCCCATCAACTCACCCATAGCAACATAAGTGTGTAATTTTGGGAAACATGGCTTTAGGAAATTTTTAGAGGCTTATTGTTAGAAGTCCAGAAAAATGAAGTCCTCAATTAGGATCAGCTACAGAAATTTGTTAGATAACAAGTATGTCTAGATTTAGTAAGGAGACTATTCAAAGGGACTCAGTAAGAAGAGGGGAAAATGGTCTGACAACAGTGGAATGGAGTCCCTGGCTACAGGGACCACTTACTCCAAGGTTTCCAAAATTCTGAAAACTTGTCAAGAGTTATTTTATGCAGAAAGAACAAAGCTCAAAAGAACAGAGTGTGGGAAAGCCGAAAGAGAGTACATTACAAAATATATTTATATGAGACAGTGAGGCACTGTATGCCTTCTTGGGATGAGGGCAGGTTAAAGTTCAAGGTGTGGGGAGGAGACAAGCTTTGCTAACACGTGGTTAATGAGTGATTTGCACAGACTGATCAGTGGGAGCAGCAATTCAGCTAGTCAGTTATAAAGCAAAATTCCCAGGAATGGAGAGGTTTTTTTCCTCACAGCTAAACAAAGATGAGTGAGAGGAGAATGCCTTATCTCTAGAAAGGAAGAGAGTCTAAGATTTCTTGGCCTTCCTTATTATCTATTATCTAGTTTCCCTAGGAACCATGATTGGGCATGGTTGCACAGAATTTGCTTTATTCATCTGGAGAAGTACATCTTCTTCTGTGATACTGTCCAGGCTGCAGTGGATACCCAGAATTGCTGTCCCTTAGGGACAGTCCTCTCACCCTATGAGATTTGAGATGTTTAGACACAGGGAGCTAAAGCTTTCTTTCACGTGTGGCAAATTGAATATTCAGTCTGGATATATCGCTATTTTTAAAAACTTTGAAATCCTTCTGTCATTCTAATTAAGCTTGTCTTCATCTCAGGAGCTTGGCTAGCTCTAAGGCAAGAAATAAAGGAAGCTGGCTTGCCAGGCCAGGCTTCCTAAGCTCTCACATCTCTACTTGAATTGATTTGCATTATAATGCACATGGGCAGGAAGATAGGTAAATTGAATGTGTGATTAACTGAGCAAAGAATAAAGCCCATATAGAGTTAACCTCATTGCTGGCTCCTTGCAGGTCATTTCTGAAGGATGCCAACAGGCGCTCTCTAAGAATGAATGTATGAAATATGATGATTATCTTATTGAATATAAAACATTTATTACATCATCCAGTTTCCTTTTATTTTACTTGAAATGTGTCAGACAATATCTAAGATGAGAGGTAATCACACTCTTTGGAAGTAGCAAGTGCTTGCAAGGTGGGAAAGCCAAGGGATCTGGAAACTATCTAATACTAACTCAGAAATTTTGCTAAATAATATGACCCTACTCATAATCACACTCTAGGATTTTTATGTAATTCTATAAAACGGAGTGGATTTTCCTAATATCTGGTGGAAATATACATATTAGGGTTTGGAGACACTTGCATACCACCCTAAAAGCCAATCAACATGATTAATAATAATGATATTGCTAGATGCTTTAAGAGTATAGGTGTCTGTTTTCAACTGTGACTTCATGTTCCTATGGGCTTTGCTTTGGGTGTGTAATAACCATGATTCTATAATCTGATGGTATTTAGGATAAACATTTCTTTTGAAAGTCGCCATGGCTCTTGATGTTTCAAGTGACGCTTTGATCATGTACATACTCCTTTTACACTCCACCATTCAATTGCATGGGTTAGGTTCATATTAATCACAACAATACATGTGTAATGTTAATATTTCATTGCCTTTTCTGTAAGGGTGTCCATGGATGGATTTTTCATAATCAAGCCAATAGTGTCTGTGAATCTGCATGACGCTTCTGGTTTATTGTGCTGATTCTTTTCACTTTCTTAAAACCACTCATATTAAGAACACATTTATTTTGTAGGGAAAAAGTCCTTTTTTACTTGATTGCTTTCTATACATCATGGAATTAACAGTGTTTTATAATTGACACGCTTATATACAATGGAGATCTGCTTAGATGAAAGTGTCGGTTTGGATAAACTCTTATCTCTAAAAGGACTGGATGTTTAAAAAACAAGCTGAAGCTTACTTACTTATATCTAAAAGAGCATTCTTGCTGCTGTTTTATAGCCCATCAGCAAAATAAACAACAATTTTTTCTTTGTTAATTTCTAGAGTAAATAGAACTTTTTTTTAACAAGCTGTAAAAAAATGGTCACTTCCACTCTGATAACAGGAACATAAATCTAACATATGAACTTGAACATATTAAGCCTGACAGTATATTTTTTCTTTTTACCAAAAAAAAAGTTGTTACTTTTTGCTAGAGCCTTCAAAATGTCTTTAATGTGAAAGTAAAAACTCATGTGATAATACATAGTTTGCATACTTTACTCTTTGGCAGTTTAAACTGGACTATGATTCTACTTTTATAAAAAAAATATTTACCGTTAAAAGGTGGAATAAAATTTCAGCCAATTAAAATGTAGCAGGCACACATGATCACGTTTGTATGCCATGAATGATTCTAACATTTTCTCTGTTAGTAATAATTTAAAGAACAAGAGAAGGTACCAAAGCAATTCAAATGTCACATGGCAACAATGTTAACAATTTGAAGTTTTGCAAATATTACTGGTTTAGGAAAGAAGCCAAGACTTTAAGTCTTAAATTAGTTAATGTTGGGCTTCTTCCAGCGTCCCTGGGTCCGTACTTGCTGCAGGGCGGGGCTGGCATACACCACCCTCTACCCTGAAATTTCCGGTTCTTGGGCTGGGCTTCCCTATATAACCCAGACAGTTTGCATCCCTCCCCTTCTCTCAACATGCACATGCTCCTTCTCTCTTTCTCTTCACCCCCCTTTCTGTCTCCCTCCCCATGGCAACTTCTATGGCCTTGTTCCTTGGGACCAGTGAACCTGCCCAAGAGCTGCATCCAGTAAACCAACCTTTATGATCTAATCTGACTTGAACTGGCTCTTTTGGTCAGCAGAGAAACCCTATTACTTAATGCACATTCTCCCCTTTCTCTCTCTCTTGACTCATAAAAATGATGTTAGTGATTCATTTCAGTTGTGAAGGTTGTCAATATTTTCCCTTTGTTAAAAAAAAAAAAGAAGCAATGAAAAGTTTGTAAAACCAGAGAAGTAATTGTGCTTCCCAGAGGAATATTGAAGGATTATTCATCAAGGAGGTGGCACTGAGGATCTTCCAACTCTCACTACAAATCTGTCTTGACTTTCGGTTAGAATTTTTACTTGGCTAAGGTGCACGTTTGTTTGTGTCTTTGTTTTGTTTTGTGTGTTCAACTCTAAAATAATAGAAGTCTGCTTTTTAATTATGACTCACCAACATGGACTACATTTGCACCAAGAATGTGAAGACCACCATCTTGGCCATTATGGAGAAGTAGTGACTTTGACACTGACAAGTATGTGCTAGGAGTTGACCATTATTCCCACAAGAAAGCCCAAAACAAGATGGCTGTGTATGCCACGGCTGACGAAGCAGATTCAGAGGGATTCTGTGAGTGGTATCTCTGTGTTCAAGGAAAAGAGGAGAGGAGAGGAGAGGATACGTTTCTGAGGTCTCAGTCCTTGCTCAATCCAGTGAGGTCAATCCCAGCACTAAGGAAGTGCTGGAGCTTCTGGCAGTCTCTCCAACCTACAGGTCGGTCAGCCTACAGTTAAGATGAGTTTCAAAATACCACATGGAGCTATTTGAATCCTGGGAACAACTGAAGTAAAAATAAAATAATACAAGCAAACTTTCAACATAGGTTTATGTTCAAGAGAACATGTAACAGTACTATGACATTATTATTGTACCTTAAGCTTCAATGACTTTTCGACATCACCATCCTGCTTTACCATTTCTGTTCTCAGGGGCCATGAAACGAGCTCCTTACACTCTTTCTGACCATGGTTTGCCAGCCTGATGGACTGCTTACTAAATACTTGTTGGTAGGAGTTATTTCTTTCATAATGTTGAAATAGACTTTTATAACCTAATAACTTTCAAGAAGATGAAGAAGTGAAAGAGGTAGAAATACAAACAGAAGTAGAAGATGGAGTACAGAAGACACGAGGCATCTACAGAACCTTTCCAGGTGCACATTCATTCTATTTGTGATAAAATATTATGAATGTTTTAAACACTTTCATCAACTCTAAGCTGAAATTGTAAATGCTCATGAATAATTTCCTTCTCATTTTATATAGAACAAATAAGCCACAATTAGAAGTACAATAAACATACTTCATAAAGTAAAATTTAAAAGTTTATTAAATAGACCCTGGCGTGGTGGTGCATGCCTTTAATCCCAGAACTCAGAGAGGCAGAGGCAGGCTGACCGCTGTGAGTTCGAGGCCAGCCTGGTCTACAAAGGAGCACACGACAGCCAAGGCTCCACAGAGAAACCCTGTCTCAAACAAACAAAAGTTTATTAAGTAGAGGTTCCTTACTACTATTTTATTTACTAATTAATATAATGGAAGGATTTTATTGGGAAGGTTTTAGTGAAAGGTTTCCCATGATAACTACTGGTGAGTTTTATCATGGTAGGTATGTCTTCATACACACACGCACGCACGCACGCACGTATGCGCGCACACACACACACACTTTTTAACTTAACATGGTGAGTGTTCCACAAAAAGGATTTAGGGGTGAAGTAAAAGTTTTCAAATGTTATCAAAAATCTCCTGGTTTGGAAACCAAACGTTGAAGCTTCAAGAAGATTTTGATATTAAATAAAGACAACTGTAAATTCAATCTATGCTAGATATTGAAGATACCATACCTTGCTGAAATCAGAATATTTTTTTAGAGATAAATACAGATACACGTACATATCTCCTCGCTGAGGATCTCCTCTATGAGAAAGGTCTGCATATGAAAGGCAGTCCAGAGACATCTTTGAAGGTTCTCTTTCAAAGCAGCTCCACTTTCCCGTGTGTCTGGGGATTTCTGTTATTAATTGAAGTTAATTTTCCAGCATATCAGTTTGCCGTGCACGTGGGAAAGATTGATAGCCTCTCCGATTCTCGAGAGTGTTGGAAATGACACTGTTCCATCACCGGGTGCCTTCACTTTTATCATCACAAATCAAATTATAAACATCGGGGCAACCTTGCTGGAATCTGGCTTCGGGAGATTTCCATAAGATTAATTAGGCGGCCAAAGCAAAGATGGTAAAATAGAAAGGGGAGGGGGTGGAGGGAGGAGGGAGAGGGGAACCATTCATTCCTGGCAGAATGGAAAGCCAATTCAACAATGGGTAATTAGCGTGGGCCACGGATTCTCAAAGGCACGGAGGACACTGGACTCTTTCTCGCACTCTGATGTTTAGTGCCGTATTGTGGACCCCTCATTTAATTAGTGCACTTTGATACCCACAGGAGTTTGAGGCCCCAGGGCATGCTAAACACAGACTGACACCAGCAAGCTTCTGCCTCCTTCCACTCTAATTAGAGACACAATGAGCTGCAAAGACAATGTTTTACTCCAAGATTCCTTCTGCAGATACCTCTGGCAGGAAACAATCGTTTATTTTGTGTCTATATTGGTATTCAGATTAAATTGTTAGCATGCAAAAGATGAGTTAAGGGCACAGATCTACTAAAAATGCTTAGCAGGGTTCAAAAAATGATGGAAGCCATTGAGAAAAGATGTATTTTCTTGTAATTAGAAATAAACCTTACATTTCAATGTAGGCTGCGTTCTAAGGAAAACAAGAGTTTTGAAATATCCATAAGTTCTGTGTCTTAAACAAATTGTTCTAAAATGATCTCAAAGGAAAAGAGAGAGAGTAAGGGAGGCTCCTTTCTCCTCTGAATTCAACAGCCTTGAAATACCTAAGTAGCACGAGGGAGAATGACAGAGGTCATTTTTACAGGAAGATTGCTAATCTGTCTGGAGATGTTTTTAAAAAGCCCAGGAACATTTGCAGTGCAAGTTAAAAAAAATTTACTGTTAGTTTTGATGGACAGTTCCATGTTGATTGGAAGAATATAAATATCCCAAGAGAGATCGCATATTGAAAATTGCTCAACATCCACAAAATACAATGTGTTATTTTAACTGTACACTGTAAATCTTGTCATCCTGAAATGCAAGCACAAGATAAATATTGCTGTATTATTATTATATATTTTATGTCATATAGTCTAGTTTGAAAAATAAATTTCGCAAGGAGTTGCCAATGAAAAAAATAATGTTATTATTCCTTTTATGTACTTGACTGTCTGTTTAACTGCCTAGTCATGTAACAAGCTACATCTATTCTTTGGAGAAAGTAGATCAGAAATCCCCAAAATAAAAGGAAAACAAAACAAATCAAAAATATCTCTTCTGAGACCATTTAGCCACAAATCAGAGTATGTCTTAACTAACTTTTGGTGTTCTTTGAGAGAGAAAAATTCCATACTCACAGTCTTTATTATTTATTATTCCAGTCTTGAGAAACAACATTTAAGTATCAGAGAGGTAGGAATTTTTCTCTAAACATCTCCAAGCAAAATGAGTAAAAGGTATGTTTTTATTACCTGTTTGTCTGCCTAGCTGTGAACCTCTCTATCTTGAGAAAGATCATTACATAGGTTTCATTTCTGCCATGAACCC
This sequence comes from Pachyuromys duprasi, assembly GCA_028658305.1. NCBI lineage: Eukaryota > Metazoa > Chordata > Mammalia > Rodentia > Muridae > Pachyuromys > Pachyuromys duprasi. The sequence goes on from CM053763.1 coordinate 32,134,744, forward strand.
AAATGGAAAAGAAAGCCGTGGTTGTTTAGCACTGCAGCTCTTGGGCATTGTTTGGAGGTAAGGTGAGACCTGGAACAAATCAGCTTCGTGATGCTGACAACTCTGTTCTGGACCGATGGAGCCAAGGACCATTTGTCATTTGTCCAGTACTGACAACTAGTTTAGAGTTTAGCAATCCACATCCGCTGGAGGGATTTTTGTTTGTTTGTTTGTTTGGTTTTGGTTTTTAGACAGCATTTCTCCATGTATCCCTAGCTATCCTGAACTCACTCTGCAGAGCAGGCTAGCCTTGAACTGATAGATCTGCCACCAGAGTACAGGGACTAAAGGCAAGTACCATCAGTGTCAGGATGAATAGTATTTCTTAAAACTAAAGTCTTCCCTGGGCTCTTCAGCAGGCTAACCATGTATGACCGGTTTATTTTACACTACTTTTGTTTGTGAACAGTACTAGATCTCATAGCTATTATGCATTTTAAAGTTGGACATCCAGGCCAACTAACTTTGACAAGACTCTTGATGTGTTATTGAACATTTCCATCTGCCAAATTCTTTTTATGGTTGAGTACTTCCCAAAGTTCTAGTTAGTCACTCATTAATCACCGTCCTGATCTGTTTTCTGGTACACTTTCAAATTAATATTTAGTACCGCCCAAGTATCTGGCAAAGGCTGTAACTAAGGAGAGCATTTAAGAAGCAAAAAATTCTCAAATTAAGCAAAACTCTTTTTTCTTGCACATTTGAACCAAACAGATAATTGTTAAGAATTTGACAAGTGTATCTGTGTAAAGCACTTTGTATTTTAGACAGAGAAGCCACGAGTGTGTTTATACAATTTGGGATAGAGTTAACAGTAACACTGCTTTATAATTTTTAGTAATAAACCTTAGTTAGCATGACTTAAAAGCACAATCCTTTCTCCCAAAGGTAACCTTATTCCCATCTAAATCACTGAAGTAACTGTTGAATAATTAGCTAGGAATACCTTACATATTAATGTTTTCAGTCATCTATCACTTGAAATCTTGAATTCAGCCTCTGCACCCTTTCCTAAAAAAAAAAAGATTCATGCTTCTAGCTAAAATCACAGGGGACTCTCCGAATGTATCACCCTACAGTATGCTCAAGGAGAGACAATTGGTCCCATTATGACTAGTTTACCAGTGGTTAATATGCCTTCATATTTTCTGCCTGTCTTATTGAAAATCATCTCATCTATTATTAAGATGTGCACCAGACTATAGGTGCTTATGGGCAATTCCCCATTTATTTTTTTAAAGAAACAGACTAAGAAAAAAGTATTTGAATATACAAAGTTCACGAAGAAGTTGAATTTCATTGGTCACAAAGGTGAGCACTGTTCTTCAACTGCCTATTTGCAGAGTCGAGAAGCCTTCTACACGTTTGTATTTTGACATCCTCAAAGATAGAATGTTAAGTGCCATGTAGCATTTGGTTAAATGTGACAGCACAGAGCACTGTGCTATGACATTATTTTAGATTAGAGGCTATGCCAAAAGCCATTTAACAGTTGTATCACAAAGAAGCAAAGGGATCCCAAAGAAACATTCCTCTGCTCATCACACCTGCTTTTTAAAGTTCCCCTTATTTCCATTAGCCTATTTTCTCCCCATTCCTCTCCATCTTCCCTTTTCATTTAGAAATTCATTTCATTCCCTCCTGTATTCAGTGATGCTCCTTGCTTCAGGGGCCCTTTATAGTAATTTATTCCATATGCTTATTATCCTTTGTGTAAAAGAGTTGGGCCTTTTTTTTCCCCTCCTTGTTCCTAACTTTCCAATTTTCAGATCATATCTACTCACTTCTCTGGTCTCGAAGCATAAATAGTTTGCTTGGATCAATTTTATTAATCCACCTTCAAATTTTTAAAACTTCAATTGGGTTATGTGATGTCATTGCCACTGACAATTTACTCAACTTTCTTTTTTATAACTTAATCATTGAGATCTAGTGCCATTTACACAATTGCTCACACTGATCCCCCAAGTGCAGAAGTGCCATTAAGCCTTGCAAAGGTCTAATGACCACAACTATTTAAATTATACAAGGTAAGATTTATAAAATTCTATCAATGAGAGAGAGAGAGAGAGAGAGAGAGAGAGAGAGAATTTCATAATCCAGTTCAGCCAAGGACAGACTGTTCTTTACAAAACACACCACACTCACATCTCCAATGCAGCAATGCCTACAACTGGGAGAGGATCTTAAAGAAATTATAGCATGTCATTTCCTGGTAGACATATTCAACCTTACTTAATATTCTTATGTTTTAAGTGAATGGATATTTACTTTTTCTAAGAAATCTCCTGCTGAAACCTGTAAGTATTCTTATTCCTAAGCAGAAAACTGTAGGATACATATGTACAAGTCAGCCAAGAAATGTTCAGGAAGGTGCTCAGGGAGGTGCATTTTGGGGCTGGGAACGTAGCTTGGAGGTTGGATGATTGCCCTACCACCAGCACAGCCCTGTGTTCAATCCCTAACACCACAGGATGGGGAGAAAAGAAGCTTTGTTCCAGGCAAAGCATTATTCATTTAAAAACATCATTTACCACTTACAGTGTTGAAAGCATTTAACTGAGTACACGTTCGATGTGTAATAAATTTTGGAATGGGTATTAGGAGAGGAAAACTTTCAAAGCATCCTTGCAAATGATAGATTCTTTCTCCGAAAGAAGAAAAACGCTTGTTTTTAAAGGCCTTTTCCAGACCTTAGTATGAATTAGGTGACTTGGGTAGATCTAATTCTCTGGTAAGTACACTTGTAGAAAAAAATGTTCAAATGAAGTTAAATTATGAAATGACTACTTTTAAGGACAATGAAAAAGCCTTTTAGAGCTGTCCCTATGCCCACATATGCACAGATTGCTTGGGTGTAATACCCAGTGTGAATGCTCTGAATGACCACAGATGGAGGGCAGTGTGTGAACTGCCCAGATCCTACCATTATCTTAACAATAAACTCTACAGCAGTTCTCAATGGATATCCTGTTCTTTATATCCAGAAATGGCACTTTGATGTTCCCAGCACTCTGTAAAGAGATAGGGCCCCTAAATAATATTCATTCTTTTGACTAATAACTATTCCCAAAAAGGACTGTATTTTTTTTTTCCTGAAGTACAAATTCCTAGTTTTGGCAATGGGATCATGGCAACACTAGTAGTTTTATTCCTTACACCAATGGTTCTTTGCTCACAATTTAGGCTAGAATCACCTCAGTGATTGTAGATAAAGCTGATGCCCAAGTTTCCCCTTGAACATCACTTAGAATATTTACGGAACACATCCACGTGAATGGGACCTTATTAACAAATCAAGAGCCATGGCTATATCTAGATTTATCCTATGCTCAGTATTTCTGGGTTGTACCGAAAATGTTCAAAGTTTTCATTAGGAGATGGGAAATTTACTGTAGTTGTTTATTTCTCCAGATGTTGAGCTAATGCCTGCCAGTTCCGAGAAACACTGTGAAGGTCTCTAACCTTCATTCTTATACAGACCTATCTTTGTGGCATAGTTAGAAAGAATTCTTTCTAGAATCATGAAAAGAGAAAGGGGACAATAATTAAACTAATAGTTATTGATTTATCACAATCTAAAATTTAATCTGCCCACTACATTTGTGTTATAATGATTTCTATTTCATTGCCGATGGAACTAAAGTTCGAGAGAAATTGAGTATTTTGATAAAAATTATTAACACTGTTTCTTGAGAGCTACAATGACAACTGTTCCCTTCATGGCATCTCTTTATATAGTTTTTTCTTTTTCACATAGGGCTGCTTTTCATATAGTGTTATGTACATGCCTTGGGTGTACAGTTGGGAACTATAAAAAGGTTTACATTTAAGTATGCATCAACCACAGGAAGATAAGTATAGTTTATACTCTTCTCAGAAAATAATTTTTCTTTAACATTAGACTTAATTCTGACATCTGCTATTGATGAATTTATATAATTGTGCGTATGGTGTATGGCTGTTTATTTGTCTGTATGTGTGCATATGTGTGTTTGGGTGAGCTCTCTCACAGGCTAGTTTAGCCAGTTTCTGAAAACAGTTTCAGTATCATATATTCATTATCCAGAGAGGGATATGTTTCATAATGGCATGTTGATTTAAATTTATTATGTTCTTCAGTTTCATTGTTTTCATCTTCTTCTGCTCTATTTTCCTGCTCTTGCTTTATCTCCTCAAATACACTCATGCACATATACATGAATGTTTGTGTGTGTGTGTATATATATATATATATATATATATATATATATATATATATATAATGTGCATGTCTGTAGGTCTGTGTGTATCAGTGTGTATATATGTGCATGTGTGAATGTGTAAGCTAGGTTCCAAGTGTGGAAGTAAAAGTGTGACATTTGCTTTTCTGATGTTAGTTTATTTCACTTGAAGTGATAATCTCCAGTCGTATTTGTTTTCCTCTGTGGCTACAGTGTGTACATTTCCCGCATTTTCTGTATCTGCATATTTGTTGATGGGCTGTGAGACACAGCTGCACTGTTGTGTTATGTGTTTGCTCATATTTACACTGTTGCATTTTGTTTGCTTAGAGCAAATCAAGTCTCTTTAAACTTGCTTAAATGATTTTATTTTTGTGAACATGAACTTCCATTCTTTTATAAATCTGTGATCTGCTGATGCTTGCAAATAGCACCGACTTGGGTGTCCCTCAGTCACTCACATTTGTCCAGTGCTTTGAACTTAGATCCATAACTGGCTCAGTCATGTTTCCTGCTTGTGTTGAACTAAAGTGCAGAGGAACTTCAGTTTCTTTCTTCTTGCAGTGCCACCTCAATGCTGTGACATTTCCTTATGCAGCACTTCTCTACTTCTGTAAAAAAACACCCAACACTCCTCTGTCGACTTCAAGAGTTCAGTAATCTTGGTCTCTCAGCCTGTGGCTCTACACCAGTCTACACCGCTAAACAACCACACATCAGAGAAAACGGCTTTAGAGAGTGTCCTAGTTTCTTTTCTGCTGCTATGATGGAGCATCAAGATCAAAATCAGCTCACAGGAGGAAAGCATATATTTGGCTTTCACTTCCAGGTCACAGTCCATCACTGATGGAAGGCTGGGCATGCTCTGAAGCATGAACATGGAGGCAGAAATTACGGTGGAACGCTAATTTTCAGTTGGTTCCCTAGCTGGCTCTCAAGCGCACGCCCGACTCGCTTTCTCACACAGCCCAGGAGCACCCGCCTGTGGACAGGACCACCCACAGCGCTCTAACTTTTCTTCCATCAGTTAATAATCGAGACAGTCGCCCATAGTCATGCCCATCAATCAATCTAGTCCGGGCATTGCCTCAGCGCTCTTTGAGATGACTATGGTCTGTATCACGTGAAAAGCTAAACCTATGTTGGAGAGAGGCTCTGGTAGTACGAGCTTCGGAGCAACTGTTTGAATCACTCAGACAAAGAAAGATTAAAGCTGTTCTTACTGACTTCTTAGTTTTCACTCTTGTTCAATAATGGTTTTGGACACTATTTCATGCATGTGAGGGTTTGCTATATGCAGGGATGAACTATAGACCCAACCTATTGGATCTGTCTCCCACTCATTTTCCTTCACATTTGTAAACTCTAGTTATAAACTGAAGCGGAATGAATAAGGTGCAAATATTCTAATCCTTCCTCCGCCCCAGCGTTTTCTTACTACATTACTGTATTGCCAGGTGCTTTCCATGTAACACACACAAAGCCTTGGATAGCCATCTTGGATTCATTGCCATTACATGGCACTTGAACAACTGCAAATGATCTCATAGAGAAGGGCAGTTTGAGATGCGTCTCTTGTGTATCCTGCATTACTGATCAGCAAACTTCAGATGGATACCTTTGAATATGGGAAGGGTCTAAAGCAATGGCAGAGACTGCACATTACCATTTGGTTTCAAGTTTCTGCTATTTTAGGAGTGTTTATGTTCCTCTTGCCCCCAAAATCCTTTTGTTAAAACCTAATGTTTGGCATGCTAGCATTGGAGGTGGGGCCTCTGGAGAGGATTCATCCCCGAGATTTTGATCTTGAATTTCTTGAAAAAAATATTTTTTTTCTTTATTTACAAGCCACACAGAGCACAGTATTGTGTTATTAAACAATTTGAATGGAGAAAGACATTTGCCATCTCTATCAGTTAATTGCATGTTTACTGTCCAGACTTACTAAACTACTGATTTATTTATTTTTCATTAAAAGTTATATGGAGTCTCCATCTTCTTAGACACTACGTAGTATGTTATTTAGGTGCTATGTAGATAGTTTTGTTTAAAGTCAGCACAAAAACAACACAATTGGCAAGCTTTATTAGTTGCTTTGGTAAGACAAGAATTTAACTTTTTAAAAAAAATAGCAGCTATGAGACAATGGAACTGCAAAAGAAAACTACACAGGGAATTTGGGGAAGATAATATATGCTGCATGATAGCAACATTTTAAATGATTTCCCCGTTTTATTAAGCTGTAAGAAAGAGCTGTTTAAAAGGGAAACCTTGCAGAGAAAGCAGCAGCCAGTCTTTCCTCATGAACTGATTTCCACTGTGTCACAAAAACTTGCATTGGGCTGAAATCACCCCCACCCCAGCATTTACTTTAGCTCTATATTTAAATGCGTAAGAACGCAATTGTTACTATTGCATGTTGCTTTGAAATCCCGTGATACATTTTTTATACCTTTTCTCTTTGCATTGTAGGTCCACTTGTGACAATTTATGATTGTCGATGAATATGTGACAAGAGAAATGCCTACACTGTCAAACTCACTGACTTTAGAACTCGATTCTCTTCAATTTTCTACTCGAAATAAATGAATCAGAGACCTTTTTTTCACCCTATTGTTTTCACTTTAAAAGCCACTCAGTCTTTAATAGAAAGAAGTAATAAGTACTAGTTGTAAAATAATATGTCAATCAATCAGATGCTTAGACTTTGGGCAGACCACTCACTGAGCTTTAGGGAAGATTTTAAACACACAAGCACACACACACACACACATACACACACAAACACACACCAAATGAAGGAAAATCACAATTAAAACAGATGTAGATTGGACAATTTCATTTTATACTGATTATATTCCTAGAATTGAGAAAGGGCCCTAGTGACTCAATGAAGCCTGTTGTTCAAATGGATGCTTTCAATAAATAGCTGACTTTAAAAAACATGAATAGCACCTTGGCCAGTCACTGCCTGGCAAAAGCATTCCTATGTTCTCCATTCAGTGCATAGGGGGAGTGTGTTCCCTCTTGCTCACCTGAGTCTTGTGGTTGTCTTGTCCAGTCTTGGATGTTCCATTATATTTATTTGGAAAAATGAAATAAGGCAGTCCATATCCCCAGAAAAAAAGGAGAAAATAATTTGCCATGTGATTTCATTCATGAAATGGCTGGAAGCAGTAGCAACCCATGAAGAGCTGAGCTCACCTGGTGTGTATAACGAACTGTTTGCATGTTCCTTCCATGTCCTTGTACTTTTCAGTTGAAACTAGTGGATGTAACTAAACTTGAAGTCTGTAAGAATTTGGGAGGCAGGGAAAAGGCTGGTCTCCCTAATTTGGGTATGATCCCTAAAATTATGTGCATCAAATAATATCCTCAAACACTGCATTTTCATTTAACCACCAGGAATATTTGCCCAAATAATTTGTGTTTGCGAATTTAGAGGCTGGGTTAAGACCATTTGCAAAATTTGGCCCTGAAAATGTCAAGTACATATAGCCTTTTTTTCTTTTTTATAACATCATAAATATTAAACAGTAGAAAACTTAACTCCTTAAGTTCCAGAGAAGTGGTACACCCAAATTCAGTCGTGTGACACTGAAAAGCACAAGCAGCTTCCAACTGTTTCTGCGGGTCCCCGAAACTTCAACTTTAAGACCTCATCTTAAAAAATAATCCATAACATACGAATCCATTCCTAGATTTAAATTTAAAGCCAGAATAAAACTCTTGCTCTCTCTCTCTTTTTTTTTTTCTTCTTCCAATAACAGTGCATATTTTGTGTTCTGCTGGCTAAGGTGTTTAATTAGGTCAAGCCTCAGGGGTGAGGTTAGTCTTCAAGACTCACTTCCATTGGCCTCTGCGGGAAGGTCATTACACTCCTCAACTCCTCATAATACAACTGTGGCTACAGTAAGCCTGAATAGCCATTGCTTCTTATTACCTACTATAAAAATCTATAGTGAGGACTAAAACACAGGCAAATGGCTTAGGAATGAGGAAATTTGGATTTCCTGGAAGTTTTAGTAACTGTGTGCGTTCAGGACAAAGGTGATCAAGTTCTTTAAAAGTCATGTCGTAGGAAACTAGAGAGCTCTCCGTATGAAATATAGGCTTTGTCAAACAGCTTTAAAAATTTAATGAATAGAAAAGTCCTTGGGCTTTTTGGGGGGAAAAGTAAACAATACCTGGGGTGCTTCCCAAAGAATATCGCTTCATACACACCATCCAGTTTGTTGCCTGTAACTTTATGATTGGTTTACATTCCTATTTGCATGTGAGAGCTGTGGAAGCTAGGGAGCAAAAGTATTTTTTTAAACCTTATGCCATTATTAAAGCTCAATCGAGGATCTGAATACATGAATGAGCGTGCAAAGGCAGGAGAGTTTACCAATCATTAAAAACTATTTCCAATATCTCTAAAGCTGTTATATTATTTCTCAAAGTTTGTGCTAAATTTTCGTTTTTAAGTATAGTTGTTTCTGAACAAGTTACAAAGATTCTGCTCTTCTTCATTTTTTCCAAGTTTGAATTTTTCTAATCACTTTTACTATACAGTTTTCAGAGTGAGTAAGTTCAGGATTTTCTAGGACTTCCACATTCAAGTACCACACAGTGTGTGGCTCAGACAACAGAAATGTTTTCTCAGACTTCTACAAGCTGGAAGTCTGAAATTGGGTGTCCTCTGGTTGGAGTCTTCCAAGGTCTTTTATTCTCTTCCTGTGTCTTCAGTGTTCCGTTGTGTGTTTATGTATGCATGTGTGCGTGTGTGCTCTCTGTCATCATTGCCTCTTCTTGTAAGACAACTCTCACCCTGACTTAAAACCCATCTCCAGGACTTTAATGTATCTTACCCCTTTCTTTTCAAATATAATTATATTGCAAGTACCAAGGGTTAGACTTTAGTCATGAACCTGGGTTGGACAGACACAGTTTTCCCTTAAAACTTCTCCTTTTTCTTTACTCTCATGAAAAAAAAATCTTAGTCTGGTTAGTAGGTTTGCAGAACTCTGATAGGCCATTGCTCCACTGAGCAGCCAGAAGCTGCTGGTTCAAAGACTTAACTTTTCCTTACTTATAAGAAGCATTTGACCCAAAGTCATTATGTTGTTCTGAGTCTACCGTCATAGTAAAAAAACAAAAGAATATCATCATAGAAAGAAAAATATCAAGATAACTCCTAGAATGCTAGCAATATATGTATATATTATACCAATATTTTGGAATAATGAGGATATTTATTCTTACCTACAAGGTACAGTCTAGAATATACCTAAGCTATATAATTGAAGCCTTTTATTCCTAGGCTACACATTTATAAATCATATCACTCTACTGAATCCTGTAGGCAATAACACAATAGTGAATGATTAGAAATCAGAGCATAGGAAAATAAATGCAGTAACAGTATGATATCAAGACTAAAAGTTGTTTAGCTCTGTAAGCCACTCAGTGTGGGTGGTGCTTGCTGGGTCCCATGGTGATGGTGGGAACCAGTGGAAAAACATGAATGAATCTAGAAGCCCAGGACATTTGCCCTCAGGCTACACTGGGTGTATCTATTTCTTTATACCTTATTTGTTTATTCATTTATTGTATGTGTGTGTGTGTGTGTGTGTGTGTGTGTGTGTGTATCTGTGTATATGGCTGTGTGAGTATGAAAATCAGAACACAGCCTGGAAGATTTGGTTCTTTCCTTCAGTCATGAAGGTCCCAAGGATCCAACCCAAGTTGTCAGGCTTGAGAGCAGGTGTCTTTACCCCTTAGCCATCTTGATTGCTGGAGGTTACACTAAATTTGCAGAAACATTTTTATGCCTACGAAAACAAATTGACTTTATGTTACGGAAACTTTAAAATTGCATGGATGTATAATATTGCTTGAAATTAGTTCAAAAGATGCATTGCCCAGCTGTACAAAAATATTTCCTATTTGTAATGGTTCTGTATAAGATTTTCTTATGTAATTATTTTTAACGTTTAAACATTTTAGTTAAAAATCAAAGAGCACACACATTGACTTGTGCCTGGGGCAGGGGGCAGGACCACCACGTTTGCTGCAGTCCTCTTCCACATACTGTCCACTGGACATCTTCTGGAGCAATGCCTCAGGTAAAAGGTCCCCTCCAGGGTGACTACACTTTCTTCAGTAGTATCTCCTGAGGCCCTGCCTCCAGCAAGCCTCACTCTTGGAAATACACCTAGAGTGCTTTTGCTGTTGTTTGCTCTTTCAGCCCAGCAGAAACTGCACAGCTAATGCTTTCTTTGTTAGGGAAAGCCTCGTGGCATTAAAGTCTGATTTCAAACTTCCCATATCTCAAACCAAAGTCCACAAAAGCTTCTTCTCAGCTCTTCACGTGGGTTTTCTTGGGGCTTCTCTTCTGTTGTCCGATTTTCTTTGGCTGCCTGAATATCAGGTGATGGGAATTTATCAGAATTAGGTGACAAATTTATACATTATCATCTTGTAAGATTCTGTCTTGTTCATCACTGATCAAAACTCATGGCTGTACACACTATTTCAACTGTCAGTACAAAAACAAGGTGGAATTGAAACACAGTATGATGCAATTGTACTTCATAGCCCCATATTTGTGACTGGCCCTGAGGTTTACACACTTACTGAAGTACACTCAGCTTCTTCAGTCCAGAGCCCAGTATCACACACCTATTCCCGGCCTGTTACCAGAGTGTATTCATCACATGGAATCTTAAAGCTCTCAAAAAATCTTTAATTATGTCACAGGAGAAGTCTGGTGCCCTGCATCTTATTCTCTTGTGTCTCTGTGATAAATAGCAACTCTATTCACTGCCTTTCAGCACACTCATTCACAGAATTAAATTTTGTACATCATTATTTGTCTTTATGTTGCTAGAAGCAGTTTATACTCTATAGCCTGAAGTTTCAATCTCTGGACTATGCAAGAAATTATTAGAACTAAATATAAATTTCAATATAATGTTCTTACCAGAGTGTGGATCATATGCAATATATTCTCTATCACTCTCTTTTCTCTCTCTGTGTAGAGTGGGTGGTGTGCTCATGTGTGAGTATAGTGCATGCACCTGTGGAGGCCAGGGGTTGACCTTGGGTATTTTCATCTATCTATTTCTGCCTTCTTTTTGAGACAAGGCCTCATACTGAACCTTGAACTTAGAAATGGGTTAGAATGTCTGGCCTGAGAAGCCCTGGGATCTCTCTGATTTTGGCTTCCATCACTGGGATTACAGACAAGTGTTTCCTTTCCTGGCTTTTTATGGGAGTGCTAAGGATGTGAACTCAGATCCTCATGATCTGAGTAATCATTTTATGCATGGAGGCATCTCTCCTGCTCCATTGTGTATAATTTTTCTAATTTACAATTGTGGAAACATTGGGGAATTTGTTAAGGATGGAAGTTAGATATATTTTGTCATATATAAATAGATTTTTATCTGGGACTGGAAAGATGGCTCAGTGGTTAAAATTGTTGGCTGCTTTTCCAGAAGACCCAGGTTTGAATTCTAGCACCCATCTGACAACCATCTTCAAGCCCAGTTCCAGCAAATGTGATGCTTTCTTCTGGCCTCACGGACACAACATGCATGGTATGCACAGACATGCATCCAAGTAAAAACCCATACATATAAAATAAAAGGTAAATGTAAAGAGTAGATTGTTATATATAAGTCTTACGTTTAAAATATAGTGATAATAAAATAGTCACTTAAACTAATGAGTAAAAATAGGACGATTAAGGAATGTGAATAGATATAATATTTTTTTGCTTTATATATTTAGATATGAAGGGAAAAAGCTTGGAAGAAAATAAATCAAAATGTTAACAAGATTATTTTTAAATGTCTTCTTCAATTTTCCCCTATATTCAAAATTATCTCCAAAACCAGGCATTACTTTTATAATCAAACAGAAATAATAAGTGTTATTTTAAATTAAATCTCATTATCTAAAATTGAATTCATCTTCCTTCCGAAATGCTCTTCATTTACTGACATTTCTATCAGTACCCGTGGAATCGTTTCTCTGGTTATCCAGACTTATAACTCATGAGAATGATTTCTCCTTTTGCAGTATATGCTACTTGATGGACACACGGCATATACTATGGTGAATAGCATGGGTGCATCCTCTTCGACAGGAGTTGGTGTGGCCATAGCATGTAGGACTGATGCTGCAGAACTGTGCAGTATCTCCATGTTCTCTGGCTGGATTTGAACCTTATGCTTCCGTCTTGGAGCACTGTGCAGCTTTACTTTTAACCCCTGCATAGAAATTGTGGGAGGGTTGGTACTTTAAAGAAACTGTGGTAGGATGTGTGCTGGAAGAAAAACAAACAAAGCAATACCCCGTGATTCTCCTGACTTGTTTGAAGACCCACATGGGATAGTTGTGGAACATGGAGGAAGCCCTGGGTCATTTTGCGAGAAAGTCCTAAGTGAACTTGGATTTTGATGAGGACCCCAGTGCGTCAACCCGTAAGAATTGACAAAGCCTTCTGGCAGTCTGTGTGAATGTTGACAGGGTGTACAGAAAGAACTCTGGCAGCTTCCTCTTCCTTGAAACTGCTCCCTATAGAGACTTCCTACCTACACTCGCTAACTGTCCCACCATGTTGTACTTAATAAATGCTTCAAGGTTCTGAGTTGTTGGATAGTTGGGGCTTTACCACCAGAGAAGGGCCTACCTGATGCTAGCTTTTTGTGTATGTGGCTGTGTCTTTCTTTTTCTTCATTTCCTAGCAGTTCCAGTCATGTGTCCCAGAACCAAATCATGAAGGGCATATCACGCCCCTTGTTTGGTTCCACCCATTTTAATCTGAAAGTTGGTGTGGTGGTATAACCCCATAGACATGTATTTGAATGCTTGACCCATGGAGAGTGGCAGCATTAGGAGGTATGGCCTTTTAGAGTAGGTGTGGCCTTGTTAGAGGAAGTGTGTCACTGTGGGGGAGGGCTTTGGGGTCTCTTATGCTCAAACTCTACCCAGTGTGAAACACGCTTCCCTCTGCTGCTTCCAGATCAAGATGCAGAACTCTCGGCTCCTCCAGCACCATGTCTGCTTAATGCTGCCGTGATTCCTGCCATGATCATAATGGATTAAATCTCTGAAAGTGTAAGACAGCCCCAATGAAATGTTTTTAATTTTCAGAGTTGCCTTGGTCATGATGTCTTTTTACATCAATAAAACACAAACTAGAACAGTTGGTTTATATGTGATTTAGACACTATGTTTTCTTAAGTCAAGGATTATCCCTGCATATTTTGACCCCTTGTACCCAGACAATGGTTTTGAGTTGCTATCATTTGTTAGCTAGGTTTGCATCCCTTTCATGTCATACTGACTTGACTATATTTTTAACATTATATTTTTTATTTTCCAAATTCTCTATAGTTACTTCATCATCTTATAGTCACTGAGCTCAGAATTCAAGTGTTAATCTCTTTATAGCTTTCATACCTTATAATCTAAAAAATATTTGCTATATTAAAAAACTAGACTATAAATATGGTTAAGCTTCTTCCATTCAAAAACTCTTCTGTGTGAATGAGTTTTCACTAAGCAAAAAGTAACAAGTCCATTAGGATTTCATTTTTTAAAACAGGAACTTAAGTTTTCCGACTATTTATTTTGGGTCAATTCTGTGTACTAATAACGATATCCAAAAAATCTTAGGCTGAAAAAAACATGCTTCTTAAATCTGAATTTACTTATGAAGAACTTGGAAATCTTGCTAAAATGCAGATTCTGATGAAATAGTTCTAGGCAGAACTTGAGATTCAATGTTTCTGATAAATTCTTGGGTAATCTCCATGTTACAGTGATAGGCAGCAGTCTGCAGTTCCTTTTTCATCCACACTTCCTGGCACTGAGACTTTGTATCTGCCCAATTTCCCAATCTCACTTTTAATGAGCTTTTCAAACTGGCTTTAAAAATTGTATTTGGATGGAAGGACACAAGCATAAACCTGTGTTAGCTGGAGCCTGACTCTTTGATATTTAGGAGAGTACTCAATGGCAGACAACTGGCTTTTGGCTAGGCCCACGTCATATTTCCTTTCTATGTTTCCCAAAGTCTTCTGAATTTCTAGACTGAAAAGATGAAGTCCTTTCCTTTGCTCTTAGCTCGTTAGCCCTCTCTCTGCTATTTCCTCATTTGAGAATTAATTATCTTGCAAACTCCTCAATGACTCAAAGCTGTCTTCAGGAGATGGTCCTTCCTCTGTTTTCCACTCATAATCCTCTCTGTCCTAGATTTTTCTCAGGCTGACAGTTTTTATTTTCTTGAGACATTTGCTCATGCACATAGCAGTAGTCAGAGGGCTTGATGGTCTGTTCTTTTCATACTTAGCTGTTAAAAGGACCTGTTTCCACTAAAGCTCTTGCCATAGTTCTCCTAGGCCGAACTATTTTAAATGCCCTTACTAGCCCCAGCAAGGAAAATACAGCCTTCCAACATTTTATCTGTAATTTGTACCTCTGGGTGACTGGATTATGATAATGTTTTGGTTTCTATACACATGAAAGCCATTTTCACAAGAACATGGGAACACAAAAAATAAAGAAGAAACTTGGTGGATATTACATTGTAACTTTGCTCGGGATGATCCTACAAGAGTGTGAAGAGAACTGTCCTTTAAGCACATCTAGTTAACCAATACATGTGGATGGACATGTGACTCTAATCATCCGTACACATCTGTATGGGTGGTACCTGAACTGACAGGGAGCTGGAAAGGGAGAAATTTTACATAGAAAACTTAAAAACAGGCTAAAGAACATTCACTGAATGGGTACTTTGAAAAGTTTCTATGTCTGACAATATTTGTAATTTGTGTAACTGCTTAGCAAAGGTCAGTCTATTATAAAACACATTTTCTGAAATTTGGTCAGTGCTTGAGACAGTGATATCAGCAATTAATTAATCATTATTATTAATTAATTAATTAATGAGATCACTTTAGGTACGCAATGTTTACTCAGTGTGCCATCAACAATACAATGCAGAAGCAAAGTTAGAAGCTATGTATGCTCTATCTGTTGGAAGTGTTGAGTATCTACTAATAGAAAGCACCAAACACAGTGAAAGAGCCTGGAGTCAATGGACTATGACCTAACTAATGACAAAGTAAAAAAAAAAATTCCTTCCATAAGAGATTGTGATATTCTGTTTTTACAGAATGTATTTCATGTGGTCATTTACCCTCACTACCTATAGTATCTTTAGACAGAGCAGTGATCATGAGCTCATGAAAAAGCAGAATGATTTATCTCCTGTTATACATAAAGAATCATATTATTTACACATATGTATAAGCACATGCATAACCATGATTCTCTAATGAGAGTCATATTTAATGTCAGAAGATATATATCTAGAATTTACTCTTATTTCTACCTGAAGCAGCTAATTAATGCTCTAGAGATAAAGCAGGCAGGTCTGAAAATTAAGAGACAGTTACAAAAGAGATTAGCTCCTCTTTCGAATATTTTTAATATACTAGAAGAAATTTTTCTTTCTTCCTGAAAGTCATGATTCAATGATTTTGAAGGACAGCTTGTATAAGGGAGTGATGTTCCTATGGTGTCCCAAGACATGGATATTTCTTTTGAATTGAAAGTTGAAAGTCTTTCCTACATATACTGGGTTTCTATATTGAAGTCATTGTGCTACTATAAGCAAGTTTTTAAAAAACAATCTCCAGTTGAAAACAATGGGTTATTGTTACAAATGAGGAAAGCAGGCTATGTTTAGAATTCATAGGAATCATGTGTGCTCATTTGATACTCTTTCCTAGCAGTCCTTGAAAAACTGTGATAAAATGCCCCACACTCTATGAGAATGGGGGGATGTCACATTCCACCACACTGGGTCCTATTTAAGCTGGCGGAAAGTAAAGAGAGCTGAAAAATCAAAGTATAGTTGTTATAATTCCCAGCAAAGGCCTTGCAACCCACCACAGAAATTAAGAGTATAATACTTTCATGTAACTGTGTGTGTATGTATGTATGTATGTATGTATGTATGTATGTTCTAGTCCATCCAAAGCCAGACAAGTAGCAACCTAAGGGAAGAAGGATTTGTCTTGCCTTAGCGATCTAGGACATACAGTGTGTTATAGTAAGGAAGTTATGGCAGCAGGATTTTGAAGTGGCTGGTCACACTCTGAGTGCCTAGTCAGAAACCAGAGCGAGAGCCAGAATCGGTTTCAGTCCTTGGCATGGTACTGCCCACAGCTAAGGTTGGTCTTCTCAGCTCAGTTTGTCCAGTCTAGATAAATTCTTACAGACTTTTCAGAAGTTTGTTGTCTAGGTGATTCCTTGATCCTGTCAATGTGACAATCCAAATCATCACAATGGAACAAGTCAATGATATACTTCATCCCTATTTTTACACTATCACATTGAAGGCATTTATCATTTAAACAATGTGTGTGTGTGCGTGTACATGTGTGAATGCTCATGCATGGATCAGAAGACAACTTGTGACAGTTTCTTTCCTCCACAATGTGAGACTGGAAAATTGAATTTCATTTATTAATGTATCTATCTATCTATCTATCTATCTATCTATCTATCTATCTATCTATCTATCTATCTATCTATTTTGTGGCAACCACATTTTCTCACTGAAACATTTTGCTCTCCCTCTATTCTGGCTGACATTGTGTGTCAGAGCTCTAGATGTGTGGTTTCGGAAATGATCACTTATAGACACTATCCCAAGCAATTTCATTATGAAATTGCAAGTGTCTCCTGCGAACACTCATGTTTGCTGACAGGAGGGTAAAGAATTCTGTTAAATACTGAATTAACTATGCAAGAGTAGCAAAACATTCTTCTTCCATTTATATTGTAAAAAATATCTGTTTCGGAATCTGCCATCAGCTTCAAACACTGATAATCCTACGTTCATGATTATCCTTTCTAACTTGAATCTGTTTCACTTAGTGCAACTCATGAGGAAATGGCATTTTCTATGAAATACTCAGATAAGTCTCATCAATGCTAGAGACAAATTTTCCCTTCTCTCCTTTAGTAGCAATAAAAATTATCTTACCCTGTGATTCTATATTTGAAATATTTCCCTGGAGATATGATATTTGATAATATTCTTATTACCAAAGCTGCCATAGCTATTGATTAACTTAGACCCCTTAGTATATTTTGTTTGGCTTATAAAAAAAATACAGCTTAATGGCTGGAGCGATGGTTCAGTGTGTACGCATACTTGCTGCTCTCCTAGAGGACATGAATTTGATTTCTAGGGTCCACACTGGGTATCTCACAACCACCTGTAACGTCATCTTCCAGGGATCCAGTGTCCTCTTCTAACCTGTGTGTAGGTACTCCACGCACACAGCATAGACACACAAGGACGAACACAAAGATAAAAACAAATCTACAAATCTACATATACATGCGTCGATTTCCACATGTGATCACCCTTGAAATAGAATAAAACTAAATTCCAATATTGAATCTGATATAAGTGAACTGAATTTAATAAGAAACTATGCCAAGACAAACCTGATTCTCAGGGTAGATGAGAACTGACTCTTCCAGGCACAATGTTCCTTCTGAAAGCTCTACTCTAGTATGTCCTTTCTCCAGCCCATGATTGCTTCCAATATTGATGCAGTAAGCACTCTGATTGTCTTGATACAGGCTTTTCCAAGCTGGCTTCATGGCTCATCCTTCAGAAGTCTTGATCTATGCAGGAAGACCTAGAAGTTTTAATGAGGTGAACATAAAGGAGAAAGCAAGATAGAAAGACAGGAGAAAGAGCAGGCGAGTTTACAACTCCAACGTTTTCTTGTAGACAAACAACAACAGATTTATCCTCCTGTTCCTGATAGCTGGGAACTCTTCCTCTTTATATACCAGCTGTTGGTCTATCCTTCCATTCCCCACAGAGGCCACACCCTCTCCTGCCTATTGAGTGAAATAACTTTGTTTTCACTGTTTATGAGTTACTGCCTTTGTGTAACTTCAACATTTCCATTAGGGCTCCTGTGAGCTAACACTACACTTTGATTCAGGAGGTCTCAGTCAGGGAAGGGTGATGGATGGCTCTCTTGTTGAATTATTTTCTGTGGAATTTCTGTTAGCCACATGCATGCCTCTGTCACAGCTTTTTCAAATGTGAAGCACCAGAGCTCAGTTCTGTTAGTAATTGTATTGTTCTACTGGTGATCTTCCATGTTACACTATGACAAAGGTGCTGAGTTCATTCTTCTAACTTAGCCTGGATTGGTTTGGTGCCTGTCTAGAAGAGATGGAAGCTTGGTATTGTGAATGCACTATACCTTCTGCAGAGCTTTGTCTAGGAGGCAGATAAGTACTTGCAGCAGAGATTGTAACTCATCTGCTTTGGTGCTGATTATTTGACTATGAACACTGAGAACTAGGAGTTCCTCAGTCTTAAGATGAATAAGGATTCAGAGGGGACAGGGGCTCCTTAAGGAGACCAACATAGCTAAAATATCTGCAGATATCTGCAGAGACTGATGCACCAACCAAGGACCATGCATGGAGAGGACCTAGACCCCCTCCTCAGATGTAGCCAACTGGCAGCTCAGTCTCCATGTGGGTTCCTAATTAAGAGGAGTAGGGGCTGTCTCTGGCATGAATTCCATTGTCTGCTCTTTGATCACGTCTCCCTGGTGATGTGGCCGTGCCAGACCACAGAGAAAGAGGATCCAGGCAGTCCTGATGAGACTTGATAAGCTAGGGTCATATAGCAGAGGAGAACTCCCCTTTCAGTGAACAAGGGGAAGGGAATAGGGAGAAAGAAGGAGGGAGGGTGGGAATGGGAAGAGTTGAGGGATGGTGCTACAGTAAGGATATAATCTATCTTTCTTTTTCTTTTTCTCTTTCTTTCTTTCTTTCTTTCTTTCTTTCTTTCTTTCTTTCTTTCTTGCAATTTTTCAATGTCAGAGAGCTTTGATCTTCTCCTTCCTCTACCCTTTTCTATATATTCCTGATTTGAAAAAAAATTATTTTGTGAGGGGCAGGATCTCACTATGTGGTCTTGCTGTGTTGGAATTCACTATATAAATGTGATTGGTCTGGAACTTACAGGGCTCCATATGCTTCTGCTTCCTAAGATCTCAGATTAACATTATCAACCAGTACACCTGGCTCAAGAAATATCTTGGGGTTCACTCTCTCTCTCTATATATATATGTATATATATGTATATATATACATATATGTATGTATATGTATGTATACATGTATATATATATATATATATATAGTGAGAGAACCCATTTCTCAGAGGGATTTCTATGAGTAATTTGGATTTTTTTTTATTCCAAATATTTAAGAGAACGTGTTCAATTTATTCTGGCCAAACAAAAGTCTTGATTTTTTTTTCCTCCATGTTTACTTTCTCCACTCAAAGATGTGTTCCTTACTCATTTACCAGGTGTTAGAATTGGTTATCTTATTATTTTCCTAAATTGTTTTCTGTTTCAGTTTTCTCATTATCACTACCTCCATCTCATGCTCATAGAAGCTAGAGAAATTCTTTTACATAATTAAAATTTGTACTATCAAAAAATGAACGATGGCATTGTTGATTAGGGTACATTTGAATATAAGCCCTGTACAGTGTTGATGGGAATTTGAATTATCACAAGCATATGGAGCTTTTCAGAAAGCAAAGTTAGAACTACTAGGTGATCTAGTGATCCCAATACTGGCTATATATCCAATGGAATGAGAGCAGCCAACATGTTAACTTCACTTCTACATTCATTGTCATATTATTTATCATAGCCAAATATGGAATCATTCCAAATGTCTATCAACAGACAGTAGGTAAAGAAAGCGTGGCATTTGTACACAATAGCATACTATATAATCTTAATTTTTTTTACAGTAGGTGAACCTGGTGGATATTATGATATATAAAATATATCATATTATGATATATAAAATATATCATATTATGATATACTATTTATATTTTACATTATATGTTTTATGTTATATATAGAATTATGTATTATTTTTAATCAAGATGTAATTAATGCATGGACTCTTTCATATTTGTTTATATACATACATAATTCAAAATTGTCATATACAGGACAATTTATATAACAATATATAAATATGATATATAATATAATACATAAATTATATAATAATATATTTATATAATATAATATATAATTATAGATATAATCTATTATAGAATGTATTACATTTTAGATATAGATATATTTTATGTGTCATAATATATATTATTTACACTATAATGCAAATAATTTATGATCTTATCATGGGAATCATATTCATAGAAGCAGAGAGTAGAACAGTAGTTGTGAGGGGCTAGATTTGGGGTTATGGATGTACAGATGTTTCTCCAAGGACATAATGTTTCATTTTAGGAGAATATATTCAGTAGTTAGCTTATACAATATGGTGACCATAGTAAGCAACAAATTTTTGTGAGATAGTAGACTGTCCGTGTTCTCACCACGAAAGTGAAAACTCTGTACTTTGCAAAATGGCTTAACAATGTCATAATGTATTTATTTAGAAAAGCATCATGGTATACCCTGAAAAGGTGTGCAGTTGTCTGCCAGTCATAGCTTTTTATATCTTATCGCTGTTATTTCATCTTTAATTGATAAAAATCACATATATTGTCATGTATAATGACAGTTTTGAATTATATATGTGTATAAACATGAAAGAGTTCATACATTAATTGCATCTTGATTAAAAATAATACGTAATTATATCTGCCATTGTTATGATAATGTAGTAGGGTCGAGGTACCTCTGAAGTTTTCCATCTTTTTTGACTAAGGGGAATTCCCACAGGCACACTTTTCTATTTTTTCTCATGATAGCATCAGTAGCACCAGTACCTGTGCTGTCCACACCTTCACCAGAGGAAGACTGTCCTATCCAGGGTCTTGTGTTGTTTAATAAAATTTTAAGATTAATCAGGGACAGTGTTTCCATTTTCTAATGCCATCACTCTGTCTTCGACATCACATTGTCATCTTTATGCAGCTGGCAGATCCTCCTCTCAAAACGTCTTCACTAGTGAGCCACAAATTCACATCGGGTAAAACCTAGCAGCTTCCTGCTCCTCTCCCCATCCATTACCTTCTGTAGAAGTTCATTCATTTCCAATCCAGATCCCCTTATTATTAAATTCTCCTTGCAGGTTTTTCTTCCCATAAATCTTAGCAGTAGAAGAAGAGGCTTGGGGAGCTAAGCAGTGGCGAGGGGTGTGGGGGGAGTCTGTAAGGGACCCAGATACATGGTTAGTAAGCCATGTAGTATCACAAGCTTCCATTTCTCATCCCCTCTGTGAATCTCTGACACTGAAATCAGAGTAGTCTCCACACAACAGGAACCCCAAACCTCTGATTTTCCATTTGGTGAAGTCGAGCTTTTCCACGTGGACTCTGAGGTTGATAAGCTCAGGCGTCTGTGTCCTTGGCTTTCAATTAGTGGCTGACTAGTATAGTTGGGATCCTTGCAGGCACCCAATAAATATCGCAATAAACAACGACTTTACAAGCTTTTACAATAAGCCTAAGTAATTTTGTCACAACTACCAATTTGTTTTCATACTGAAAGATCTCACCATTCAAGGATCCAGAAACATATGTGCTGTTTGTTTTACTGCCCTAGTTTTTCTTTGAAAGTGATGTCCTTTGGAGCAATGTCCTCCAGGCTTATCCCATCTTTCTTCTTTGAATTCGTTCTTCTAAATTTCCATGAGTGTAATTTCACAGCATATATTTTACTTTTTAAAATTTTACTGCTTTTTTATATGTATGTATGTATGTCCGTTTGTTTGTTTGTGAGTCTGTACATGTGTCCTAGGAGACGAGAGACGTGGAGCTCCATGCAGCTGTGAACTACCTGATGTGGGAGTTGGGAAATGAACTCAGGTCCTCTTCAAGAACAGTTTGTACTCTTAACCACTGAGTCATTTCTCCAGCCCAAATTTATTACATTGCTGTGCTTTCCTTTGTTCTGTGCACTATAAATGAGATCTGATGGGTACTCAGTAGGTGCTGCTTGAGTTAAGTGACATTGTTTGCTTTTGTTACGATTTTTTTTTTTCACTCATGGTATAGATGAACCTGATCAAAGAATCCTTCCATGTGTGCAGTGGACGTACCACCATAACCCCTTTGCAAGTTAGCAAGCTGAAGAGAAACAAATCAAAGTACCCCTGGGTGGATTAATCCAGATGGCACTGAATTTCAGACCTTCAAGGTGTGGATACATGTTCAGGATAGCCTCAGATGGAATGGGCTCTCTGGGCCACTGAGTCAGAAGATGATTTTTTTTCCTGATTCTGTCTTTTCCAACAGAGGCTATAAATAGTTCCGTAGAAAGTCTCAGCACTGATAAAGGGGCTGCTTGCTTCCTCTGAGTGTCAGAACTGTCTCAGGAGACACTGGCTTAAGAACCAGGGCTGTTTTGTTATAAGAAGTTTTTTTTTTAAATAATAAAACACCATATTACATTTGCAATTTAATACTTCACAGTATTAAGCACAATTTCTAGAAAACTTAAAACATGCCATTTTTATTAATGGTCCATTTAAAACCACCAAACATTTTGATGTCAATTACTAAAACAAGGTTTAACACTGTCAAAAAGCATTAGCGCTAGGAACAGTCACCCTTTCTGTATTTTCATCTGCAAAGCATTACAGTTTATAAAACAATTTTAGCTTCGAATACGTAAGGCCTTATATGAAGGTTTCCATATGTTAAGAATTTTATTTGTGTGTTTGATTTTAAATTGCTTTGAAAAACAGACAGTTGAGGTTTACAGAAAGGAATCTTTCTTTTACGAAATAAATGTCTCAAAGTGCCAGGGCACCAGCAGTAAAAACACTCCGACCACAAATCAAAAACACATTGGGAAGTGTTTGTGGAGTGCACCTCCTAAAACCAGTATTTTGTTTCTATTTGCTGGAAAATTGAAAAATCTGTTGTATCTTGGCATGGCTTGTTGGCCTAGCTCCGGATGCCTCTTGCGGTAGACGGCAGATTGCATATACAGTGAGACCCTGTTTTCAGCCTAGACACTGTAAACACAGGACAACCTGCTAACAGCATCATCCTTCAGCTAGAGCTGTTCGCCGCCTATCGTTTGCATATTGTTTTCTCCCTTAAAAAGTGTGGGAGGACAGAAAAAAAAAATCGGCGAGACAAGATGACAGGGTTGTAGCTGCTGAGTGGCATCTGGCCAAAAGCCACGAGGCTGACAAGTGCAGTTTGGGGTGTGCAAGACTAATTTAAGGTGAGCTTAGATGGATTCAAGATTTATAAGCCTTAAAACGTCCCGACGGGAGGAAAGTTCAAGGCCAGCAATCGCCTGCTCACTGAGCAGACAAGGGCTCAGCCGAGGGTGCCCTGTGATTTCATCTACAGTCAAGGCGAATTGTGAAAACAGGCAGAAGGGCTGAGTTCCTGTGTTTCACTTCAAAGGTTTTCAAATAATTGAGAGGATTAAACTCTTTTAACCAGATAAGAAGGTTGGTGGTTTTAAGCAGAGTGCTTTCCTAAGCTGTATGTAGATGATTTAAAGTTGCTCCGTAAGGGTCCTCTGCCCTGCGTGTCTCTTAACACATTGATGACTGTGAAGAGCGCACCCCCCTCCCTCCCCCGACTCACACTGTAAGAATTTCAGAACGAACAGCAGAACTTTTCGAAGGGCTTGGAAAGACTTCTGGAACTGCCCAGACTGCAGGGAGTGGGTTTGGGAGAAACGTCTATAGATGAAACATTATTAGGCTACTGGAAATGGTGACTTCAACTGCCCTGGAAAGAATATGTTCTTCCGGAACGATTGCCAGCAAATGTGGAGATCTGGCTTCCATGTTAGTTTGTTGTGTACGGAATGCTCTAGCCAATATCGGACAAGAAGAAAGTTCAAAAGCTTGCTCTCTAGTGGGAAGAAAATAAGATTTTCTACAGGAAGCATTAGGAGTTGGGTAATTGAGATGAAAAGCAACAAGCGTGGACTGACTGTACTTTAACAAGGGAGGAAAAGAAGAACCATCCTTGGGAACAAATGGCTTTTATCAAGGGAGTTAATTTTCCTCCTTCCGTTTATCATTATCAGCAGGGAGTGAGAATATTTTTACAGGGTAGTCTCATCTAAGAGATACTTAAAAGGTAAACAATCAGAAGGTTAAAGTGCAGCAAAGATTGCTAAAAAATAAATGAAATTGTCACATTAAAACAAACTGTATTATTATTTCATGAATTTCCATTTTAACGGGGTTCAGGAAGAGACACCAGTGAATGGTACAGGGAATTGCAAATTACCTCATTTAGAAAAAAATAAAATGACATTTCAAAAGTAATAAGTTATATCTAGTAAACAATAGTTGATGTTTATAATGTCTCTGAAGGAAAACAGAGAGAGAGAGCCCCGGGGATTTGAAGTAACATCAGCTTTTATAAGAAACAACAAGATAATTAAATAGTTGCAGCTTCGTTCACTTTTAAACATTATTCATAAGCTCCACCGCTACATTTTTTCCTGCCAGGAGCAGAGACAAATGTGGATTGTTGCAGTGCAGATGAAAAATGAAGCATGCAGAGAGCTCTGGACTGCCTGATAGGCAGTCCCCTCCACCGCCTCCCTCAGACCCTCAATCACACCTCTCCATTTACTAACACTTGTGTATGTGTGGAGGGTCAGTTGATTCTTTGAATCTTTCATTTGAGATTTACTTTCCCTCTGCAGCAGAACGGGGATAGCCAGCCACGACAGTCTTAATCAGGCAGGCCACGAGGGCTTACATTTTCTGTGCTCTCCTGTAAGGTGAAGGAAGGTTTTGATGAGCACCAAGTTTTACCTTTACCGTGAAAGTTCTTCCTAGCAAATGTGGTGCTGTGTTTAAAATCGGAATCAGCGGTGACCTTTATTTTGTAGGCTTAGTTTGGACTCTCTGGGTACTCCCTAAATGTTTTAATTTTACTCATACAGAAGAATCTTTCACTCTTGTTCTCGGCCTTTGCTCTGGACTTGGAACTTGGAGCTGGGGTTAAGTGGAAATCTCAATACTCCCACTCCATGCAGCCCAGGAATGGACACACTCCTGACCTGGATTCACACAATGCCCACCACAGGCCTTGGTTAACAGGTATGCCCCTCTTCCTGCATGAGTGTTTAAACAGGTGGTTTATTTACTTGTAGCTATGAAGTATTGAATTATTATTAGAGGACACCGATGGTATCGTTAACTGATCTTTAAGCTGAGGAAAGTGTCCCTTTGGCCATTCTCTTTCAGAAAAATTATCTAACAAGGCTGACTCCGAAGAAAGTTTCATGCTTCTCAGTTCTCTCTCCAGAGACACAGGGACGTAGAGTCCGATGGGCTCAAATAGCATGCTCTTTCCCTGCTTGACCTATTTCTGATCAAAACCACATTCTGATATGGACTGTCCACTGATGCAATAATTCTAATTTTTATCAAAAACTGGCAAAGAGGTAAACTTCTACCTATATATACCCTCTACTAAATAAATAATATTCTATTTCCTTGCTGTTATTCCTTGCTGTCTATTCTTGTTACTGTATTGCTTTGGCATTTGTTCTATTCCCACCAAACCTTCCCATATACCCCTCCTTGGTCTTTTTCAAATTCATAGCCTCTTTTTTTAAAAATTGTTGTTACATACATATATATCTTAATATATAAGTACAACCTGTTCACTCTGTTTAATGCCACGTGTATGTTGGCCTTCAGGGCAGAAGATTTGGAATTGGATCAACAGTTTCTGTACTCTTCTTTGGGGAAGACTATTTCTCCTGCTCTCAACATTCTTTAGTTGCCTGTAGTTCTTTGTGCAGGGTGTGGCTTAGTGTGCTTTATGTATTCATGGTAGCATGCCTGTTGCTGTTATCCTTCAGCTGATTGTTTTAGGCAGTCATGAGACTTTATGAGCACAGATTCTGATATTCTGAGGAGATACAATCTCAGAAGACACTTTGTTTCTCTGGATCCTTCAAGCTTTTCTTCCCTTCCCTCACAGTGATCTTTGGGTCTTAGGTGCAGGAGTTGTGTGGTAGATATATTAGCTGTGGCTGGGCTCCACAGCTCTGTGTTTTGGTTGATTATGGTTTTCTGTAATGGTCTCCATCAGCTGCAAATAAAAGTTTCCTTGATGAAGAGTAAGGAATACACTTATCTGTGGGTGTAAGGATGAATATTGAGAGGAAACTAATTTTAGTAATTTATATACTTATTTATTTTCTTTCTTTTTTAAAAAAATATTTACTTTACATCCCTATGGCAATCCTGCCTCCTCTCCTCCCAGCCCCACACCTCCCACCCTCTTCTTCCTCTCCCCCTCCCCTTCTCCTCAGAAAAGGAGAACTTCCTCATCCATCACCCTGGCCCAGCACATAAAGTCGCATCAGGACTAAACACATCCTCTTCCCCTGAGGCCCAACAAGGCAACCCACCTAAAGGAAAGTGATCCAAAAGCAGGCAAGAGAGTCCATGTCAGGGACAGGCTGCACTCTAATTGCTAGGGGACCCTTGTGAAGACCGAGGTGTTCATCAGCTACATATATGTAGGGGACCTAATCCCGTCCATGCAAGCTCTGTGGTTGGTGGCTCAGTGTCTGTGAGCCCCCATTATCTTGGTTAATTGACTCTGTTGGTCTTCTTCTGGAGTCCTTGTCCTCTCCGAGTCCCTCTAGGTCCCTCTATCTTTCCTCCTATTTTTCCAGAAGATTCCCCTAACTCCACCTAATATTTGGTTGTGGGTCTCTGCATCTGTTTTTTTTGTCATGAAATAAGATTATATTGAAATCTCTATCATAAAATGTTAAATTGCCTTACAAAAATTTCCCCGACCTAAATCCCAACATTATATTTACAGCAGTAAAATTCAAAGACACTAGAAATATTCGCATAGAACATGATACATTTCTTTCTACTGAAAATAAAGTAAATTTCTCCTAAGATTAGCATCTGCATCTGTTTTGATCTGCTGCTGGATAAGCCTCTGAGAGGACAGTTATCCTGTCTGCAAGCATGTCAGAGTATACCTAACAGTGTCAGGGAGATGGCTCTCTCCCATGGGAGGGTCTCAGGTTGGGCCAGTCATTGTTTGGTCCTTCCCCCAATCTCTGCTCCAATTTTATCTCTGTACATCTTGTAGGCAATATATTCAGTTAATGTTAATATATCCGTAGAACACATTTTCCCTGAACATACAACAAACATACTATGTTTGCAGTAAGTTCATGTTGAAATTTCTCTTCTATTGCTTTCAAAACACTATGAAGCAACTGCAGAACAATTTATTGACCAATTACAGACTCAATGCAGTTATTATAAAAAAAATTGTGTGAGAAAAGTACATTGCTCTTTTGCCCAGAGATATTTCCTGCTGTCTTTTAGTTGGGAAACCTGAATCATAAACCACCAACTTATGCTTTATCTAAGGATATTGTGAGGTGGGGAGCTGGAAATCAAAATGCTATTTTGATATTTCAGTGCAGTGTTGGATGCAACAGCACGAAGTCATTTAGCTAATCAACTCTGTTTGGCCGAGTAGGACATGTGTGCACAGACACACCTCTACCTAGGAAAGCAAGCAATGACGTTGTCAGCTTTGCTATGTGTACTCCACACACTAACTCAAGCTTGGCCAAGGCAAACCAAGAACTAACAAGAGGAAAGCAAATTCAAAAGCCAAAGCAAGCTTATTTTGCTTAGTCTTGCTAATTTACTTCCCTGATTTGGGAGTATAAAAGATGCGTTTGTTCCCAGAAGTTATTGAGAACTTTAAATTGTGTAGTACAAAAATAAATGTGAGGGCAATAGAGTTAATTTTTCAAGAGTGAAAGGTTTCTTAATGTTCATCTGTGAAAAACAATAATGAAAACCCAAGTGTGTAAAGGTGATGTTCCAGGCACCTTTTTTCCATGCTGTACTGTGGCGCTCTTCCAGCCTTAGTTCTGAGGATACACCATCAACACTTGCATTGCACACAAGGTCATCACAGCATGTGACAGCAGCCATGCTGACTGAAACACCAGCACTCAGATTTGAGATTCTTCCATATTATGAATTCCACGGTTTTTACTCTTCGTTTTCTCCTCCTGTGGAAGCATAGTGGTTTAATCACAAACAGACAAACAAACAAACAAAAACCCCAAGGCTTTCAGTATTTTTCTGCCATCATTCCTCAGCTTGAAACTCATATTAGGGTGTCTTTGGATTATAATTGTGCTTGAATGTTTTTTTTTTATAAAGTTGCTGTTTGATAAAAGCTTCATAAAAACTTGTTGGATGAATACGAATCATGGTTGAGAATTAAGATGAAATTCCAACTCTTTCTGAAATGACCCTAAGCATATTCTTGTTATATTGTGCAATATCTCTATACAAGACAGAACTCTTAACAATGATGACTATAAAATCAAGTTTTCTCTACTCTTAATTAGGAGTTGAAGATGCTCTGTTCTGTAGTTTTGATTTTCTCTGTTTTGATTTTCAAGAGAGACTCTCTCTCACTGGCTTGGAGCTCATCAAGCTGACTAGCCTGCCTGGCCAGCAACCTTTAAGAATCCATTTGTCCCTGTGTCCTCAAGTGGGATTACAGGTTTGTGCCCCAATACCTGGCTTCTCCACGTGGGTTCTGAGATTTGAACTCAGGTTCGCATGCTTAGATAGAAAACACCTTACCAAACAAGTTATCTCCCTAGTCCAGAATTATTTTTTGAAGTCACTTCTTATTAGTTCCCTATTATTAGTCAATGATTGATTTGCTTACCCATTATATATACCCATATATCCAAGGCATATAAGAATTAATCAGGTGATAAAAGGTTTATAAGTAGAAGAGCTTGCAAAGCATTGGTTAGGTTGAACTTTGTTTTTACTAAACAGTTTCATTTTTTAAACTTTGCTTGAGTTTTTAGAGTTTAGACTATTACAGAGTTCTATTACATCAGTTTAACCTCTTAGAAGAATTATTTTGGTTATTATTTATAGATGTGGAACATAACTAGTAAGCATGGCTTTGTCAAAAGGAACACAGGGACTGAGATCATTTCTTTCCCGCAGCAGATACCTTTGTTGAGAGCGACGAAAGTATGTCAAAGTACAAAGAGATCCTGTTACCTGCTGGAGGGTCCCAGAATTCCTCCTGCTAGCGTGTAGCGCTCTGTACTTTTTTTTTTTTTTCATGCTATGAAATGAAACAGGGAAAGTTTGTAAGTAACTCAGGAAGTTCACTCACCTCATCTGGTATTCGCATTGTAGGTGACACATGCAAGCATCTGAGTGCTTTATGCTGCCTATCAAATCCTATGTGGCAGTTCTTCCGTTTTCTGGAACCTGACCTTGTTTGCTGTTTCGCTGGCCCAAGGTAA
Source organism: Pachyuromys duprasi (assembly GCA_028658305.1). Lineage (NCBI taxonomy): Eukaryota > Metazoa > Chordata > Mammalia > Rodentia > Muridae > Pachyuromys > Pachyuromys duprasi. Next base: position 32,164,406 of record CM053763.1, read on the forward strand.
CTCTGAGAACATGACGGAAGTCAAGTCAGGCTCAGCCTGGTAGAGGGTTGCATAGCTATCTATCTCTAACAGTCCGCACGAAGCTAGAACAGAAATGAACCATCTTGCTGCTGTTAAGCTAAACGTCTACTTGGAATCCCTCGGTGGCACTGAACGCATTCAGACTCATTTCATTCACATGTCAGGTAAAGACTTTCATTTAGCAGCGAGATGAATGCTGAATAATGGATCTTTTGAATAATGTAATTAAGAATTCATTAGGGGGAACCTCAAAAAATGACAGAATGCAATGTGTGTGTACTCCCTCCTCTGAACTCCCAAAATGTATCATACAGTTGATGATTAAAAAAAAAAAACTCAGCAGAGAACCAATTAGAAAATACTGGCATTTCATTTACAAAACACTGACATTAAAATTCAATGAGGAACAAATATATGTTTGAATTTATTAGAAATTATGTTAAATCAGGTTTAAAGATCATTTTTATTATTTTAAAATGTGCTCATGATATGACAAAGGACTTAACTAACAGTCTTTTCCTGAAAAGATTCCTGTGTGTTCCCTGTGTGAACCGTACAATATTGAAGAAATTCACTTTGTTCTTGGATAACTGATTTAAATGAGAAATGGCAAACTTCTCTTTCTATTCTTGGCTTTATTGTAATTTCAATGATGAAGAGGTTTAAAACAGACCCACATGCAACAGTGGGTTAATTTGCCTGTGACAAAAGCAAGTACTGCTGTTATCTCATATTACTGTTAGCCAGAGAAGAAGGATGGAGGAATAAAAAAAAAAAACCCTGATGGTCAGGGGTTCTCAGAGATCGACATCCCAATGGGATTACCACCCCCAGACCTTCATGCTCTCAATAGCATACACTCCTGGGTAAAAGGCTACCCAAGAAAAGGCCAGAGTTTGTAGACATCACAGCTTAGTGACTAAGAATCTAGGAGACTTTCTGCCTCTGTCACCTAGACCTTTTCCAGTATAATTTTTTTTCCCCATTGGGAAAGTGACCATTCAAATCTCAGAAATAAGTCCTTATCCATCACCTGTCATTTCTAGGGAAAGAGAACACATTCTGTAAGTTGCTCTTGTAATTTTTCCCTTGGCATTTTACAAGTGATACTATACATTTATAAAATATATTATATTTTTTCATCAGCTATATGAAAGGACCCAGAAATCAACAGAATGAATGAATTCATTTGATTTCATCATTAAATATTAGACCAACTAGAATCAAATTGTATTAACACATTGGCGAAAATCCTTTTGTTTTACTTTTTGATTTGCTTGAACTACATTATCTTGAAAACTAAACCAACCTGAAGGAGCTGTAGGGAACTGTAGCAACTGACCTGGGAACAGAGCTCCATTTTCTTACTTTCTTTTTTGAGACCCTGGGGAACTAGGCTCTTAACTCGCAGTTATGAGAAGGTAAGTGATCTAATGACCTCCTCTGAAAAGTTAAAAATAAAAACATGGAATTACTCATCCAGATGGTCTTTGGAGGCTTAGGGCTGACTGCATTCTTAAGGTTTTCATTTTGAAGATCACTTCTTTAAAAGATTTCTCTCAGCTAATTGGAAACAGTATGACCTAATGGAAGGAACAAAGAATAAAGGATTGCAAATGTTGAGGTTTAATCCGCATCCCGTCAGTGACTACCGCTTTGTGTTTCAATCACATTGCATAGTCCCTTCTATCTTCATTTTGCTGTATGTATATTGAGAGCTTCTAACTCCAGACTAGCAGCGAGCCGGTGAGGACAAGAAGGGGATGAAAGATATTCTTTCAGAATATTATCATAAGAGTAATATTATTTGTAGCAGAAATTTATATTCATGACCTTGAAATGTGATTGAAGTTAAAACACACACACTCATACACACAAACACACACTTCACAGTCCTACTTGCTATTATCTGCACAGACCTAAATCTTAATCTAGTCTGATGTCAGGATGAAATTGCTGGAAAATCCCACGTGAAAGTGGCTAGAGATGAGTTCAGGTGATTTAACGAGTTTCCAGGGGCATATTGCATCCAGGTTTACAAAAATAAATTTAACCTTATTATTTTGAAATCAAGAAACCATCTTCTAGTACTCCTTTAAATAATGGCATGTGCTGCCTAGTCTGATGTCAACTTAACATGCAAACTATAGAGTTCTTTGAAAGGAGGGAAACTTAATTTAAAAAAATGCCTTCGTAAGATCTGTCTATGAATCATTGTCTTAATTAGTGATTGATCTGGAAGATGCAGCCCATTGTGTGTGGTTCCATGCTGGGCTGGTGGTGCTGAGTTTTATGGAAGACCAGGCTGGGCCAGCATGAAGAGCAAGCCAGTAAGCAACACCACTCCATGGCCTCTGCATCACCTCCCGTCTCCAGGTTTCTGACCTGTTTTACCTGATGAACAGTGATATGGAAGTGTAAGCCAAAAAAAGAGAGAGAGAGAAAAGAAAAAAGAAAAAAATCCCTTTCTTCCCCAATTTGCTTTTTGGTCATAGTGTTTTGTGGCAGCAACAGAAATCCTAATTAACACAAAGTTTGTGAAGAAGACAAAAACTAAGGTGATGCCAAGCAGAATTGTCTCCCCATGAATGTAGAAGGAACTGTTACCTAATGATAGACTATGGTAGAGTGTTCTTTTGATGAGTATGACTTGCGATGTATGAACTTTCCCTCATATATCAGGGCACAGATTGCCCTTTCAGTGTGAAAAAGAGAATGGCCCTGCTGTTTTTTTATGGGGACTTTAAGACCCAAGGGCCTCAGCCATGATACTGCAGAAAATAAATAAAATAAATGAATTTTTCCAACCTAAAATGAGTTGGAAGGAAATTTTTTTTTACCACTTTATAGTTTCCGTATGATTCGATACATGGACCCTGCTGATAATGGAAGGTAAATGGACATCAATTTCACCAATGAAGTGGTAATTTGTTATCCATAAAAGAAAATTAATTAGTCTAAAGAAATACCGTGATAATAGAATATTGTCATTAAAATAATAGAATCTCACATGCCAATATATGCACATATATCTATACACATAAATTACACATACAATATATCAAGCCTAGATTATTACCAATATTTTATTTCATCTATATTATATCAGGCAAAAATTTTAAAGAATTTTAAAATAGTTTATTCCATGTGTACAAAGGGTGGTCTCAATAGTGTTTAGGGATTCTACATGCATGATAGAGACACAGTACTAGGAACAAAATGTAAGAAAGTGCAAATAATGATGCTAAAATGTTGACAAATCTTAGAATCTCAGAATTGTGGAGGAGAAGAAAGGACTTACTAGTCAATGAGTTTGAAGAAAATGGAATGGCAACAATAATGAAGAGCGTATAAGTCATTCTGTTGGATCAGTTTATGTGCTACAAAATATTTAAATGCAGATGGTGCTGTTTGGTTAGTTGAAGATACATGTGCAAGGCTGGGGAGATAGTGCAGTGGCTAAGAACTTTTTCTCGTCTTCCAGAGGACTTGAGCTTGGTTCCCAGAACTCTTGCAGATTTGGGCTTGCTGCATGGGTTGCTACCTCCAGTTCTGAGAGATCTGTTGCCCTCTTCTGGTTTGTGCTGGCACCTGCTTCTACCATATGTGGCATTCACACAGTCACACAGCCAAACACACACACACACACACACACACACACACACACACACACCCCATAATTAATTAATTAAATTTAAAAGACATATTCAGGGTGGTGGGTTGATATTTCTCAGTGGTTTGTGGTATTTAAAAGCATGACTTGAGGTAAAATTACTAGGGCTAATTCTCATGAGAAGCATTTTGGGTCTCTCTCTTTCTTGGCTTTTGTTTAGCATGTATATTTATTCTTTCTGTTTCAGTAAAAGCCTAGGAAATCTGTTAATAGGGAAGAAATCTATTTAAATATTATCAGTATGAATATATCAGATAATATATTCATTCATTACTGTACATCCCAATCAGAAACTGAACTGAGAATATATCACTTCTATATTTAAAATTTTAACTTGTAGAGTAAAATAATTACATATTTTCAGAAAATCAACATATTTTTACATGTTATCATCATTCCTTTCTGTCTTTTGATCTCTTCCTGTTTTAGGTTCATATATATATATATACATATATATATATATTTCTTGATATTCTCCATTTTTCTAATGCTTCTTGCTTTTGTCTGTTCTTTGTTTACTTTTCATAATATTTTACTTTGCATCTCCTCTTCAACTTTCTTGAGAGTTCTATTCAGTCTTCACTTACGCTCTCAAATGTTTTCATGCCCTTAACACTTCTGTCTTTGTCATTTTTTTCTGTTCAATTTTGACCCTCAGTAGCTGGTGATATTTGTTTTGGAGAAGGGCAAGGCAAAGTGGTGACTGAAATGCTCTCAATTTATTCCACAAGCATGTGTGGATGAAGGTCCTCAGATAGATAAGTTTAAAATGAATATCTCTTATTTACTGTCTTTTGAAGACTTTAGCTGGAGAAAATAATGTGCTCATATAAGAAGAAAAATCAATGTAGAAAAAGGGGAAATTTCACACAGCCAGTGTCACAGTGCCAATGAGTTTAGTAGGGAGTAGGATGTTGATTAAGAAAGTTTTACATCGTATTATACTTTCCATCACCTTGTATTAGATTCTAATAATTAGAGTGAGGGATGAGCATATGTGGAGGGGAGAATTTAACAGAAAATGAAGAAGGCGCACTTACTAGGCATATGTAGGATGGCATAATGCAATGCAAAGAATTATTATGAAATGCAGCCACACTCATATTAGGAAGATCTTTTAAAACACGTCCTTTGTGTTTGCATAGATACATGTTCAGGTCTGGGGAGATGACGCAGTGAAGACTGCTTCCCTTTCTTCCAGAAGACCCACACTTGGTTCTCAGCTCCCCTGTTCCTTTGAAAGCATGTGGCGATTTTATTCTTAATTGCATCAGACTGGAAAAATAAAAAAGTCCTTCAATTAGAATTGCTTTTGTCTCGCCATCTATGAAGTAGCTATAGATAAATTGATTTAAAAAGGAGCTACTGGCACCTAAAAGGGCATGGATGAATCATATGCTCTGCTTAGCCAACTAAGGGTACTATATAATGTGAGGTGAATCCCTTGGTTCTAAAATGGCAAAATCTTAGGCATAGAAAGCATACCAGTAATCATGAAATGCTGTGACTATAGGGGACTGACCTACCACTTGTCAGAAAATTGGAAAAATAATACAACTTGGATTTTGGTGGTGAATATCAGATTACGTCTATTTGTAAAGATTTATAAAAGTATACACTTACAGTATAGTTTCTTTTAGGGCCTAATAAAATGGCTCATCAGTAAAGAGCACCGGTTGCACTTCCAGAGAATGAAAATTTGATTCTTAGTACCCAATGGCATCTCACAACGTCTTTAACTCAAATTCTAAGGGGTTCTGATGCCCTCTTCTGGCCTCTGTGGGCACTGCATGCACAATGGTAAAAGTTTTTTGTTTATTTGTTTTTGTTTTGTTTTCTTTTTTTGAGGCAGGGTTTCTCCGTGTAGTCCTGGCTGGCCTGGACTTTCTCTGTAGACCAGGCTGGCCTTGAACTCACAAAGATCCACCTGCCAAGTACTGGGAATAAAGGTTTGCACCACCACCTCTTGGTTATGATACATAGTGTAAAGTACAAGCAAAAAACTCATACGTGTAAAATTAAAATTAAAAAAAATGTAACTTTAAAAGCATAATTTATTTAATGTTAAGTTATATATTGATTTTTTGTTAAGATATGAGACTCATTATAGAACAATTTCTATAAGTTATCCTTTGACCTCCGCATATATGTGGTGGCATGTCCCCCACCCCCATATCCATGTGGGCACATGTACACAGGCACACACACACTCACTCAATGTAATTTTTAGTAGGGTCATCTTTTGAGTATGATGATTGTAAAGCATAAGGTTTTCTTATAAATTTATTTATTTTTATATCAATCACAGGTTAGGTACTTTGCATCCCAGGCGTAGCCCCCCTCCTTCATTCCCTCCCATCCTCCCTCTCCCTCCCTCATCTCCCTCCTCCCCGCCCCCTCCAAGTCCACCAACGGGGGAGGACCTCCTCCCCTTCCATCCAACCCCAGCTCATCCTGTCTCTTCAGGGCTGGCTGCAATGCCCTCCCCTGGGACTAGCCAGTCTGTAACTCCCAGGCTTGTAAGGGTGAGGGTCAAAGAGTCAGCCATCAAGTTCATGACTGAAACAGTCCCTGTTTCCCTCACTAGGGTCTTCAGTCCGTGCCCGAGCTATCATGGGCCCCATCTGAACGGGGGTTCCAGGCCACATCCACACATGGTCCTTGATTGTAGAAACCATCTCATACAAGACCCCTGTGTCCTG
>CM053763.1:32171301-32258474 GCA_028658305.1 Pachyuromys duprasi
TTCAGATCAGAGCTGTGCGCTGCTGGTCGCCTGGAGATTTTTCCAGGGAATAACTGGGTGTCTCACTTGATTTTCTCACCGTAGGAGTTCCGCTCACCTGGTAATCACAAATGCTGGCGTTTTAGGTCCCAGAGTTCAGTCTCCTGGTCGCTGCATTGTTTCTGCTGTCCTACTCCTCAGACACAATGTCCTCTTGTGGCAGCCATCTTGGATCCCAAAGCATAAGGTTTTTGAGAGGAGAGCATAGACAGGGAGTGATCAACACAGGCTTTTGTTCAGGAGGCCTGGGGAGGGGGGTTCTCTGGTCTGAACTATTTTCTTTTCCTTGGTTGGCTGTTATGAGAGAGAGCTAAAGAAACAAGGTAGTGGTGTCTAAAGAATTTCAGATAATTGATAAACATCTCGTGTCCATCATTACTGGGGATCACTAGGGCAGGGAGGGAAATATTCTCAAAAACAAATTAGTTTAGGGACTTGTCATTATTTAACCAACATGGGGGAGCTTTATAAAATGAAGTGGCCATGTCTAACTTAAATCAGGTGTTAGAGAGCAGAAATTGAGTTTGAAGTCTTTATCAGGGAGGAGTAATACATCACCTGCCCTGAGATTTGCTTAGTTTCAGTTTAGTGATACACATTTTTCTCATTTGGGCAACTATATAGTTTTAGGAGAAATTTGTCCATGGTGGAGTGAGAAGCCAGGACATCTGCCTCAAAACACTGCTGTGCCTGAAGAAATACATCATGAATGGAAGCAGGGATAAAAACTCTGTGTCCAAGGAGAAGGGCTTCTCAGTGAGTCCTCCAAATAGCCTGGGGCTTAGCATGTCCTGCGCATCTTCTTCAGGCTTGCCACTTCTTATGTAATCTCAATTACTTTCAAACAGTCTTACACACTGGATTATTTAACATTATTGTTTAACCATGCTTAGTTTCCTGATAGTAGCTTTAGACAATTCATTTTGCCTAGAACACAGCCGTTCCATGGCTTAAACTCTGTATTGTCTTAATAGTAATGGAACTTTTAGACTTAACAACTTTTAGATGCTTCTTCAAACTTCCTTTGTTGTTTAGATTCTCCTAATTTCCAATATTCATGCCTAAGTGAGACTTAGTGAACGTAAGTGAGTATAGTAGTTCACTTAGTTAAGTGAACTTAAAAGAGTATAGTTTTTCCAATGATTTTCTTTCATGGCTCTTACAGAAAGGGGAAATTGAGGTGGCAGCTTTGGGGGATTTCTATGATTTTGATATCCACATTGTTAGTATCTACCTCTTTTGCTTAGATGGAATCATTGTAGAGGATGTATTTTCATATACAAACACTATTTAAAGCCTAATATGAAGAGGTAACAAGAAAATTGTTTAGTTATTCCTTAGGTTAATAACTGATGTTTCTTCACCCCCTTACACTTGATGCCATTAAGTTTGTTATAGGGGACACTTATGAGCAACAGGAGGACTTCAGGGGCAGGAATGGTCTTGATGGATAGAAACACAGAAAGCAGGCTTTTCCCAGACTCAACACCATGATGGCCAACGGAGAAGCTGTTTTTGAATGAAGAAATGGAGATGGAACAGAGTAGCTTTCACTAACAATAGGAGAATTACTTCACATCAAGCAACAGCACCAAGCATCATGGCTTTGAAGATAGGACAGTTTTGGTCGTTTTTGTGTTCCTGAAATTTTAAGAATGTGGCTCAGCTAGTGAAGGCACTTGCTGCAAATTCTGATGATGTGAGTTCAGTTCATGGATCCCACAAGATAGGAAGACTGACTAGCACAGTTTTCCTCTACCCTCCACGTATGTGCCATAGCACAGGTATCCACATGCATGTGCAATAATAATAAATAAAATGAAATAAAAATGTGACTAAATCAACAACAGCTGGGCTGTTAGGTGGGTATTGTATGGCATGGCAGATGATGATCAGAAAAATCAAGAGGTTCAAATACTGACTATATCACGCACTTGTGGGAAGACTGACTCTGAGGTGCATAGGGGAAACACAGTTAGAAGGTTACCCCTGAGAATGTGAGCATGAGCCAAACATATTTCCACCATTTATTCCACAGAATGGTGCTCTGTTACTAGTGAGTTGCTATTCTAAGCAAGGTTTGACATTACCTGTTTTGGGTGAACTATACCTCCTGCCCTGCACCAGGTTTGATATTTGTTGTCACTGGTGAGTGCCACAATTCACACTAGAATGGTTACACGAGTCTTTATTACATGAGAAAGACTCATCTACTGCATGAAAATTATGACTTTGACAATATGACGTATGGGCCAACTGTGATAACTGCTCTTAGATGCTGACATGGCCAGGAACAAAGATAATGCCAGAAGCTGTGAAGCAAAATGGCAGTGATCTGGTGTGCTTGGGTGTCCACTCAGTTTGCATTGGGAAGGCAAGGAGACAAAATATTGGTGAATAAAGCCTAAAGCTAGTAATTAGCAGCAGTGAAAAGCAGTGGCACAGTTAGATTATCGAGCTTCGCTTTGTATTGGCATCATCGTCTGAATATTTCAGTTGTCTTCATTTGCATACCCGTTGAGGATTCCTGAGCAGAAATTACCCTTTGTTCTCAGGCACAGAATTCAGTGGGGTTACAAGCTATATTAGAGTTTGACCCATTCAAATAGCAAGTGCGTTGTGATGATGTGTTAAGTGATATGAAATCTTTACTCTTGTTGAGGGAATTTTTCCTAAAAAATAACTTATAATTGCATCATGAGACTCAAAAGTTGGTCAGTCTGTGATGGAAATGTCCTTTGGGGAGGATACTTAAGAATCATTATAAAATGTGATTTTTCAGCAGCAGGAATATAGTACTTGTCACATGCATCCATTGTACATCCATTTGTAAATTTTATTGATTTCCCACCCTTACCTGCTCATGGTAAGAAGGTGAGTGTCCTTCCCGGAGACATAGTGATCCAGGCCTTCCTATGTCCACTGTTCAATCTCACTTCTCAGGCCTGGTCTGACAATGTCTCACCGAATCTCTCAATGCTTTTGAGATGTCTGAGTTAGGTTGCTCTTGGGTAAGAAAATGAGTATTAAATGCAAAATGGGTGATCTTTGCAAGGAAACATGTAGGAACTTATATTTGCACATGAGAGCAAAACAAGAAACAAATTTGTTATTATTTCTTTTGTTTTTGAGATTATACTTCAGTTCCCTCTTGCCTTTACTTCTTTCAAATCCTCTCATGTACCCCTCCTGCTTTCTTTAAAATTCATAGTCTCTTTTTCTTCATTCACTGTTGCTACATGCATATGTTTATGAGCTTTTAACTTAAAACACTAAATAAAACTGAGTTAATAAATGGTGGAAAAGATTGGGTAGAGTGAGGGAACTCTTTCACATGATAAATTTTTAAGCAACAACAACAACAAAAAATTCTTCCTTTCACTGCGTTTTATGTCTGTCCACAGCTGCTCCACGTCCTTACAAAATCCTTTCCTGGTGAGCATGGGTGTGTTATGATTAGCAGTTCATGAACAAGGACAAGCACAGTCCTCAATACGAAGGTCCCAAAGCTGGTGGCCAAGAGCTCCAGCTACCCTTTCCCATTCAAACCACTGTGCCTTGAAAAAAAAGTCTTGCAGATTTGACCCAGAGCTGAGAAAGCAAAACACAAGCATGTTGTGTCCTGAGCTTGTGCTTTGAGGGTTCAGAGGTCACTGGAGAGCCAACCTCATGGTTGGACTCCTGTGTTAATGACCATGTCTGTGCCTGGGCAGCTGACCTTTCCTCCAGAGTCATGTTTGAAGGTGAGCCTTGTAGTTTAGTGATTAACAGTATCTGTGAAGCAAGCCATGGTCTGCATCTCCCCGTTATTTTGTTTTAAAGATCTGGCCAGTTTATTATAGCATGCCTATTGCAAAGTCAAGCAGAGCCTGCCTTCACTCTGGGAGCATCTAATGAGTGAGCACATGAGGACAATGGGAAATTTTAGCTATGTGGGGTAGAAAGAAAGGTTTTCCAGGGTGTGGAGTGCTTTTGGTCAGTGCTGTACTTAGCTGGCCAGTAGTAAAGATAATAAAGCCTTCATAATGACACAAGAGTCAGGCAAAAATAATAAACCCACTTAGTATCAGGTAAGACAGTTTGAATTCACTAAGGAAATCTTGGTCTAATCTCTGTTCAGGGTAAGGGACCATTACCATAGCAATGCATTAGGCTCTGGCTGCATTGAATTCTTTTCAACTTAGAAAAATCTTGTTCTCGTTGGGTGGGAAAAAATGTACATATAGACAACTACAAAAGAGAATACCGGGGACAACAAATTCCAAGAGTAAACAGCAAAAGACTCAGAAAAGAGATTGCTTTAAATAGAATTTAAGAAAAGTTTCGCAGAGGAAGCATAGACTAGACCTCAGATTTTGATGAGAGGATGTTTTCTTTTTAGTGTGCTTAGCAAACTTCACTTGCCTACGACTGGCATGCAATGTTTCCCTGCTGCTACACTATCTCCCTAAGCTAAGCTAAACACTGCCCATTAGGACACAGCACTTTGCGAACTGGACCTTAGAGGAATCCCTAAGAGGGAGTGAATGGTGAATTAGTGAACATTTAAAGTAGACCTGTTCATGGCGCTGAATCCTGGTGGACCCTCAGCAAGTGGGAAAGAAGACAAATATTCTGCTACTCTCCATTTAAACTAAATTTACAAACCAAACAAATGCCTCAAAGAAGACTCAGACATCAGGTTATCAGTTCGCTGGAGTGTGGAAGTTAGCTACTTCCACACCGTTACGGTTTTTTTCAGAAGGTTGTATGTACTTCCACTACCACCTCCCATTCTTGTGTCTTTTTCTAACACAGTCATACGTGTTCTTTGTCGGAACATTACATTTAGATTAAAATTTATAATTGAATATACATTTCCCCTTCGGGTAAATGACTTGTGCAAATTAATAATAAAACTGGAGGAATACAGGATTATATCAAAAGCAACTTTTATTTTGACTTGAAATACAATCCGGAGGCAGATGCGGTGGTGTGGGGAAGATGAGGCATGTAGCTCACTATATATTCGAACCAGCCTACTAAGACCCAGTCACAAACAAAGCTCAGCATAGGATAAAAGAAGAAAGAGACAGAGGAAGAAAAGGACAGGAAGAAATGCAACCCAAGCTTTTTTTTTTTTTTTTTTTTTTTTTCCCTGTAGCTAATGGCATGGGATAGGACTCTCATTCTTCTAGGCCATAAGTCTGTTTATCCAGTGCTCCTACTGATTGGCAGCAGTTGGAGGCTGGCTATGAAAGGCTAGAAGTCAGTTTGCATTAAAAATGAAGTGCATATAATAGATGAAGTAAGCCCTCAATGCATTCAAATCATCCAGCACATTTTCTGAGATCAAAACAAACCATAACGTGCTGGATTTGACTGCAAGGAGCATTTGGAATATGTATTTTTGTACTAACCAAGAGCCCCCCAAAGACTATGTGATTTTATAAATACATCCATGTAAAGCGGTGCAAGGAGCCTGATCCTTGTTATTATACATTCAGGTGTGCCAGCAGCTTTTTGCTGTTGATTGTCAGAGTGTTTTATTGAAAGCTTGTACTTTACTAAGGAAAGCAAGGTCAGCGCCAGGGTAAGTTTCTAGCAGATATTTAAACTTTGGAAGGGTGAATGCCGTTTAGACATAATGTGGTTTTTATTAAATAAATCTGTCTAATAATATTAAGGTGCTATTTCAATGTTAGGAACAGACAGAGCCAATCTTAGGACCTGAGAGATGAGGGCAGAAGGTTGGGGTCATGGCAGGGAGGGAGTTGGGTACTAGTTGTACCTGGTTAAGGCTGAACAGGAAAGATGAAAAAAATTAGAACTTCTTTTCATTTCCATATTGCAGGATAGTTTATTTTTCTTGAAATTCCTTTTTGCTCTATTGAATTTCCAATAAACTAAGGTAAAATTTTGGAATGTATTCCTAATATGGAATGGAAGCAATGCATTTTCTTCAGGCCAGTGCATACTGTGACCATCTTCAATAATTCAGTGATGATTGATACCAAATATGAAAAGTAAAAATGAAGGATATCTTATTAACTTTTAATATAGACTTCAAAATGTTGAAATAAAGAGGTGAAGGTTGTCAGCAAATCCCCTTTAATTAGTCTAAACTCATAAGCAGAGAGGATTCCATTAAAATCCATCAGTTTTTCATGTTTATCTTGAAGTTCTGGACACTGTGAGAAAACCTGTAAAATTGCATCACTATAATTCTCACAGCACCATCTAAGTTTCAGTATCTCTAAATTAATAATAATTTCATGCTTTATCTTTAAATATACCTAATATCTGCATCCTTAAAGGAAAACATATTTTGAGTGTGCTTAATTGGAAACCCAAACCCACAAAATTTAGGGATAAGCCTTGCAAAATAAAAGCAAGTGACATCAATATTTAAGCTGTAAAGGCACTGAAAGGGAAGAACTGTGATGGCAGCCTTCTGATGTTTGTCATCACACCTGTTTTTGTGGCCGCAGGTAATGTGTTTAACTCTTTTAAAATAAGTTAGATGCCGAAGCCAAAAGACCCCTAGTGAGATGCAATCTCATAATAATGGAAGAAAAATAATAAATACAGAGAAACGTTCACTCTTGGCAACCCAAAATAGACCCTTAGACAGTATGACAGGATGCAGAAGCAACTCACGTGGGGAATGGTGACATTGAAAAGTTACATCTTGTAGATCCTGGAACACTTTGTCCAAGAACTACTAGCAACTATGTCTTACAGGAAAGAAAATGAGGGGGACAAAGGCAGGGAGAGGAAGAAAGGAAAAAAAAGAAGAACATAAATGCATTAACTAAGACAGCATTTCTTGTACTGAAAACCTAAAATTTCAAGTTCCTAGGAATTCTCACGGCTATTCTGAGGACAGGAGCAATGTCAATCACCCTCCATCTTTGGTCTTCTAATCTAAAAAGTGAGAAGATAATTTTTTTTTCTTCAAAATCAAAATATACTGGTTTGTTGCTATTGCCCATACCCCAAATATTATTGACATATTTCTTTGAAAATAAAGTGGGATATTTTACTCACATTGGATTTATTTTTCCTCTTATTAATGGATGGAGTGGAAGCAATTAAAACATTTAGTTGTACCCCAACTTTTATTTAGATTTTATTTCCCCTTTGTAAGTTTTACTTCCTTGCTTTCTACCTCTTAACTAGAGAACTGGCATCATATGAACTTTGGCAAGAATCTTGTCTTGTTCCTTCCTTATCTATACCACTAACCTATTAAAGGTATTTATTGATTCTCCCCTGGATTCTTAAAATGTTTTCTAAAGAAGTTTTTGATTAATATTCCCCTAAAAAATCGGGATGAAAAAAATTAGCTTTCATAAGTTGTTATTCCATGGTCCACATCATGCAGTAGCCAATGATTTCCAAACAATCAAAAGAGGTAAGAGATGGAGTTCCCATAGTGATTTTTTGTATGCATCCATAAATGTGAATATTTATCTCTTTACCTGAATCCTTCCATATCTATATTAACACTGAAAAAACTTTCATGAAGAATATCTGTAATTATTACCTTTAAGGGATCTAGATTTTTATTCCCCTCAATTTTCTCCTAGTATACTAGCAGTTTTCATTTTCATATTTTATATTTATACTTCATAACTATCAATTTCAAATCTGTGACCAATTAGGTTTCATGATGATTTTATATTTTGGTAGATATGTCAGCATAGATTGATAAACACTTTGAGTCACTGCTTGCTCATCAGGCAAGGGACATGAAGAGTGCTTCCTAAGTTAGCTCTCACAGTGCAAAAGGAATTTGCACCCAGCCGTTTATTAGTGGTGTTTTTTCTTGAAATGGCTCCCAAGCATAGTGCTGAGATATCGTCTCATATTTTTAAATTTCAAAAGCCTATGATGCACCTTACAGAGAAACTAAGTTTGCTGGGTAAACTTCATCCTATTATGATTTTATTGTTCTGTTGGCTATATGCCAATGTTAATGAACCTACAATATCTATAAGGTCTCTTTAAACATAACCATTTAAAGCCTGGCTGGCTAGGTAGATGATGTAGCCACAGCTTCACAGATCAAAGGAGACTTTACAGAACACAACCACTGTGTTTAATACGACACATTGTGTTATAGTTTAACTTACAAATTCTTGGTCAGATGCTGGGTTTATCTCTCAGTGGATAAAGTGCTTGGTATTCAAGTGTGAAGATCAGAGTCCAGATCCCCAACTCGCGTAAGCTGAATAGAGTAGCATGTCTCTGTCATCATAGTGCTTCTACAGGAAGAACTGAGATGGAGACAGGAGAGTCCCCAGATGCTCACAGACCAGCATGTCTGCCACACCCTGCAGTAAACAATAAAACACCTTGGCTCAAGTAAGGTAGATGACAAGGATTGACACCCGAGGTTGTCTTCTGGTTGTTATAGACACATGGCTGCACATACACACTCTCACATCCACACAAATATGAGCAATCACACACGCATACTATACAACCACACAGAAAAAACCACTCTGGTTAGATTCTTTTTAATATAATCTTTGAATTGTTTTCTGTACTTCAGAAAACACTGCCTCATGTGAGTCATTTCTCTGCAAGTTAATACGAAGGAAAACTTTATCCAAAGCAAATGCTATTTTTGCTTTTCTTTGAGAAATAAGTAACTTTCTTTGTTCTTCCTACTTTGCTTGCCAGGAGACTTGAAGCTGCATCAGTTCTCAGTTACAATAATTATATTAATCATTAATGTTAGAGCTCGTTTTCCTGCTTTAGACAGTGCGTTTTTATTTTCTTTTACATCTAGTATGTTATTTTTGTTTGATTTCTCATTTTGGTAAAGAACCAGGAAGCTCTCAGAGAAAAAAGTGAGAAATGAGAACCAAGAAAAAAAATATGTACAAACAAGCGATTTAAATGAGTAGTCTTGGAAAGAGGATCCAGAGATAAACTGACTGCTTTGACCCTTGCCCACAGAGCACTGCTGCCCATGCTTCAATCAGCTCAGTATGATAGAGCCTGTCATGGACAAGATGAGAGCACTGCTTATTCATGTGTCCTGAATCTAAGGGCATTTTCTACTATGTTTGTATGTGGAAAGCAACCTTATGAAAATGGAAGAAGGGAAGTTTCAAAAATGTTTGAAAATTAAATGAAGCTTAATAACTAATGATAGAACCACAGAAAATCACAAAATGTATGTTAGTAGACTGCTTTCTAAGATCTGTTTATGATTCTGTGATTACATTCCAGATCTGGGTGATTCCATTGCAATATCTCTGTTATAGTAAAGCTGAATATTCAGACATGAGCAATGATAAAAACTTCTATTTGACACGTTCAAGGGAGCAGTTTGGCCTCATTCTCGTGCCACTCTGTTTATTGTTGAAAATAATTCTAGGTATTTAGTGAAAGTTCATCTACTTTTCTTATTTAGACATATTCTTATAAATTTAGTGTTTCAGTGATAGAAATTAATAGCTGAAAGGTTCATTAATCCTGAAATCCTAGGTTACATAATTTGCCGTGACCTAAGATATGTCAAAATTTGTCAAAAACTATGTCAAAACATAATGTGATCTCATAAAGTGTTAACAGAATAACTAAGACAACTCTTATGGTTATATATAATTGATGTGTTCTGGATCTGCCCAATGATATACATTTGTGTCACTAATATATACATCAAATGCATCAGAACATGAGTGCAGAGGAACAGTGCAAGGAAATGTAAATAAATTCTATAGCCAGCAGTTTAGACTCAAGCTGAGTTCTGTGGCTTTCTTTTCTCTTGATGAAGGCCAGGTGACTTATATACTCTTTGCCAACTCTCTTATTTACAAAATAGGGCTCCTTCTAAGGCATTCACTTAGAGAGGTAACTTTGAGTAGTAACTGAGTTGGTTGTTTACAAACAAGTCAAAACAGAGTCAGGCATTTAAAAAAACTGTGGCATAGTATTATTTAGTTGATTTATTGAGAAGCTTTATAAAGCTTTACATGAAATGGGTAGCCTGTTAAAACAAGTATTGTTTAAAAGCTGTGAAGTGTTGTAGGGATTGCATAGATATAGTCATCTTGATATTGTTTTCAATAGCATGGCTACTCCATATTTTTCTTCTTCTTTTTTTAAGAACTGAAACAATGAATTCCACATTTAAAAAAAATCTGATGTTACTGAGGTGTAGATGGACAATCCTATTTTGCTCATGTTACAGGTGGCATTTAATTTCAATCTCAAAAGCCTGTGAACAAAACCAGTGCTAAAGTTTGAACTCTTGAAGACTATCACCCTTGTCTTTGATTTTAGGCTTCTTTGTGAATGAATATACTTACTGGACAACATGCTGGTAAGTCATTCATTTTCTAGATTCTTTCGTTTAGAAGAAAGGATTTCAGTATTTTCCACATTTGAATATACAGAAGGGAGTTATGGTTACCCTGAACATTACACAATGTAAACATGTTTGACTCTATACAATGAAAACATATATCAAAATATCAGAGGATACCCAAATCAACGCAATTACTACCAGTCAATTAAAACAAACTTAAGAATCTATTCGCGTTGTACTCCAACAAAAACAACATGAAATTATGTTGTGCCAATTAAAAATTAAGAAAATAAAACCTAACCAATTAAATACTTCTGTGTTACCTTGTATTGCATACTAAGATAAATCACTCAATGCCAGCAGTCCTAAACTTTAGCACTAACTTTTACAATAGGACAGGGAATGTTTAAAACCAAGGATTCAGGTCCTCAATGCATTCACTTCCACAGCACTTGCAGAGCTCAAAATGGTCATTACTTCATACACCAGATGCAATGTACCTTCCTGTTTAATTTCCAAATGGTTCTAATAACTCCCCAGAGAGGTGAATTCTGATGAAATTTCTGAAACCTCTCCATCCCAGTCTGTCATGGTCCCTATGGGGAGAAAACTCCCAAAACAAAACAAACAAGCAAAACTCCACTTTAGCTCCCTATTTGTTTGGCTTCAAGTGCAAACCACCTTGGGCAGTGATGACACACACCTTTAGGCAGAGGCAGATGGATCTATGAATTCAGGCCAGCTTGGTCTACAGAGCAAGTTTTCAGACAGCCAAGGCTACACAGAGAAACCTATCTAGAAAAAACAAAAAAAGCACTCAAACCAAAACTGGGTAAAAATATATTTAGAGTGAATTTCACAAAGATGCCCCAACAAGTGCACAAAGAAACAGGCATTCATGTTATAGCTACATCTACAGAGCATGCTGCATTTAACATCTTCATACAAATGTGGAATGGAAAAAAAAACGTGGAATGAGCTGCCAAAACTTTAGATCTTAAAGTGTCCTTGAAAAATAAACACAGGTGACAAGAAATAACCAATGGTAGAGTTAGACTCAGATCCTCGTTTTCATAACCTTTTTAAAACCTGCCATCTGCTGATTGGCATAGGTCCTGGATCCCTGAGTAGGGATGGTGAGTGAATGAAGATGGACAGATACACAGACACACATAAGATAAAGCTGTGATCGGGTGGAAATTCATCATCTCTGGAAACCTGGGACCACTGTGTGTTTATTAGGCACCACAGAGAGGGAAGATCTGGCATGTTCCAGTAGGAGATGGTCTCTGTGGGTGAGCAGTATCCAGCTGTAAACATCAGGGTGAAGGAAGCTTGTTATGTTGCTAGCATTTGAACACTGTGATCAATCATTCATAAACACTCCGACGAGGACTCCAGAGCAGAGATTTGACACCCCTCTGAAGCCTAGGAAACTATCTTGTCCACACAGTCCCATGGTTCTGAAGTCTTGATGCCCTCCTCATGGTTGTACCAATATCAACGATACACATTCACTCAGGACTTCACTCTCTCAGGGCTTCCTCTGCTTCCTATACGAATCATTAATATTTCATGTGTGCATATATAAGTTGTTTTCGAATTACATAAAGACAGTCTTGTATAAATGGCTAGAGTTAAGGTTAAATAGGACCAATGAAATGCAGGCCAAGAGCTGAGATGGGTAGTACATGCCTGTGGTGCTAGCACTTGGGAGATGGAAGCAGTCGAGTCAGGAGATCTCGGCCACATGGTCAGTTTAGGGAGAGTCTATTTCTAAAAAAAATACACAGACCCTATTTCTAAAAAAAATAAATAAAGCAAGCAAGCATTGTTCAGCGTTACAGACTTGGAAGAAAAATATCTGAAGTAAACATTAGAGTACTGAGAAAGTAGTTTCGGGTGTAAATAGATTGACTTTATATTCATGTTCAGGACAAATATCAATATACTATCATTGATTTTTATCTTTAGGTGTTAATTATCACACAATTGACTGTATTGCATAAATCTTTCATGGAAAAAACTGAAAAGCCATTAATATCTGCACTATACAATTAAAATTAAGACATACTTGATATGATCTTTTTGATTATGAGAATTTCTGAAATAGAAAAAACCATAATATCAATCTGTAAATTGAAACTTCAGTAAGATTATTTAGGATTATATTCAAATGATATGAGTAAGGTTAAGGACTGGTGTCTTACATCTACCAGCTACTTTATGTGATCATAAAAATTTGGGTGAATGATGCTTTTCTCATAAGGCTGAGTGTCAGGAAAACAAATGTGTACTCTCAACCATGTGTACTCTAATAGGATTTTCTGGTGTGCAAATCACTGGGTTGGAATGATGCAATGGGGCATAAGGGCCATGAATCAGGTAATAAATTGAGTAAAACACTAATTATATTCACTATGAACTAAAATATATACATTAGGCAGCCATGATGGTATTCCAGTGTTCAAAATCTGAGGTGAAAATGCATTTCAATTTCTCACCTTATAAAAACTCAATAGTCTACGGCTGTCTGTTTCTAGCATCAAACTCTTTATATCTACTTCTGTTTTTTGGCATGGAAACCCAGTACCTAAAGGAAAGGTCATTATCATCATTATTAAGTTTTTGATAAGAATATCAGTACACACTAGTACCTATTTAATAACAGAGACATCATGAATGTCAGACTTAACACACTTTGTACAGTGCTAATAACTCTTAAAGTGTACCTTGCTCAAGTTGAAGTCAGTATTGGAAATTTTATATTATCTGCTCTGCCTGAAAGCACTAAAAAGCATTTCTGTAGAAAATATATCTCCATTGGCTGGGTTTTAAAAATAGTGACTTCTTATATCTGCTTAATTTCAGGCTCAATTTCAAAACAGATAACACTTAAAATCCATATGTCATTGAAAATAACATGAATCAAATAAAAGGGTTATTTTAAATACTCTGTTCCATTTTACTATTAGGATAAATGTAGCATCAATTTATGCCTTTATTTGCAAATTATTAATGGTCTATATGTTTTATATACATTATTGATGATACCAAAATGCTTTTTTCTTTATTTTTTCAGTTATAAAATTGTGAGTATATAAAATATGCATTTATTCAGAAACTAAACAAAAAAAACTTTAGTAATTCTGCATTACAATGACCCTAATTCAGGTCCAGTGATAGACTGGAAGAGGTTGTTTCTTTTTCTATTATATATTTAAATTAAAAATAGGAAGATGTAGTTTCTACTAATGAGTTTTGTAGAGTTGTTTTAATATGATGTCCCTGTGGAGATTTCTTCACTCGGTGTGAAGGCTCCTAAGAGGTGCTTGTGCACCTGATTAATTCATAAATGGCACTGAGGGCTGCACACTTGCCCAATCCGAGTTAAATCATAGTAGGCAGCTATTCCTCTGTAGGATGCATTGCAAATTGTGATGTTCTCATTCTATACCTAATTACAGTATTCTACCCCAGTCTGATTCTTTCCATAAATTCTTGTAAATGTGATGTCCATTTTAGAAGTCAGATATTGAGATTCATTAAAATGACTTCAATCTATAGGATATTAATGCAATAATGATTTGTAACTCAAGGGAAAATCCCTGTGAAAATCTAAGAAAAGAGATGTATATGTAAAATAAAGTGGTATGAAAATGCAGTGATTTTCAAATGAATTTGTTTTTATGAATAATAATTAAACAGCGACTACAAGGGATATAACAAAAAAGTGGGAAAACTTCCCCTGGATAGATGTAGTAGTTTCAGATCAAGGAAATAATGAGAAATATATTTTGAAGTGTGGCATTTAGCCCTTATGTTTATATCCCATAGTGTATATTAACTAAACCTCTGAGGTTACATGTGGGAATTAGCATATGTGTAAAATGCTCAGAATAGAACATAGTAAGCTCTATGTAAGATTTTGTATGAAGCTTTTAAAATAAGTTATACCTCATGTAATCCCTATGTAAATGAAATGGACTCTTTTTACTATTGTGTTTAAGCCAATACTAGAACTACATTACTGGCTCCTGGATACACTTTGCTGATGATATTTTAATTAAATGAAGGTGACTTTTCTCTTTTTAACTAGACAAAATGGATTAGCAGTTCATCAGTAAACATCTGAGTACATTTTAGAACGTTGCCCCCAAATCATAAGCCAAGTATATAAGTAGTGTATAATTCAAAAAGAACTTCACGTTCCTTTTGTAAATTCCACATATTATGAAGAAATATTATTTATTAATATCTATGATAAGTGTTCAAGTGTCTTCTGAATCCTATCACCATCTGTTTAGAAGCTCAAGTTCTAGCTTTTCAAACTTAGAAAACTGTACCAGCAGAATCTGCCATTCAACTCAATTAAGTAAAAAGTCATATTTACTTATTATTTGTTTCTGTAATCTGCACACAATATTCATGATGTGTGTGAACAATTATCCAATCCCAATATCTGGTTCTTAAATATGGTCCTTTAATTTAGGAGTTTGAAGAGATCAAAGGAATATATAGATCATCAATGTCTTAAATGAAACATAAAAGGCAAAGAAGTAATTTATAGGCTTCCGCAAACTTGGTGATTAGTTACTGGTGTTAACAGAATACAGTGGTTGTTAGATGTTATTCTTTCCATTGTGCATTTTATTATAAAGAGCAAAGTGGCAGGAGAAAAGGAGCCATGGAAAGACAAAAAGACAAACATGGAAACACTATTTGGTGTTGTTTCATTTACTAATGGCATCCTCATCATCAGTATTGGGCAACTCTTGCCATCAGACACAGCTGAATTGTTTCATTTTCACTGGACAAAACATAACAAAACCCGTTTAGACACTGTGCTGACTTCTAAGGTCTTATGGTTAAGATGTCAAATTTTCTGTTTTTACACAAAGATGTCCTGATCTTTATTTTACAAAACCTTTCACTTATAAAATTACCCAGTTGACAAAGGACAATTATCATCACTTTAAAATGCTTTGGATATGTGCCACTTAGCCATCTATTTTTCTCTTTTTCACATTTCAGACTACAGCATAGAGAAATTTGATCACTTAGTAAAGCTGCTCTGACCCCAGTCAAAATAAGGTAAAGAATTAAGTGGTTACATGTGGTGCTAGGATAAAACTGTAGTTAGAGGTTCAATTCACAAGATGATGCTCTGATCTCTCATTGGACAAAGAAATACATTGTCATTATGATCAATAGCACATTTGAATCTTGCTCCCTTAGCTGAGTGAATCATTGTGTTAGATACTGATGATTGTCATGTTGGTGAAGATATAGAGCTTAACTGCATCTTAGGGGAGTGGAGAGAAAAAAATGATTCCGTTGCTCCATAAGTGGAATTGTAAAGCAATGAAATTATCAACTGAGTCTAAACACATGCTATTACAAAATCAATGTGATTACCTTTGAAAAACTTCTGTGGTGAGATATTTAAGATATTAGTCAACTGTCAGAGAGTAGGTTTCTACAGGTCACATAAATTTGAGTTTTGAATATTATGCCTTCATTGTATTACACTACCTTCATTAAGAACTCAGGGGATGATCCTCTGCAAACCAAACTCTACTCACCTATGAATGGCTCATACTTCTTTAAAGAAACACTATAGCGTTTTATTTTTCTGTGGGTAATATATTGGAAAAATGATTCTATGTAAAATGTTTATTTATAGTTTGATTGGTAACATGTTACCCAAATGTTCGGTTTCAGCTTTTCAGACTGCATGAAAAACTTTTTATTTTTATTGAGGTAGGAATAAAAATAGACTGGAAATAAAAATTATTTTATGGATCATAAAATTTGTATTGTACTAATCGTTCTACTAATTATGGCATTTTCTATTGTTATATATGTTTCTATTGTTATGTATGAATATATGTTAAAGATAAACTGCTATTAATATTGAATTATTTTAACTTTTTCATTTTACTTAAAAGCCATTATATTAAAGGTTCTTGAATACAATTGAGCAGAAGACAGTGAGCCTGAAGGTCTTGGGCATTACACAGATCTGATGCCTACAAGTCCTATGCCTGGTCTGCATAGACTTCCAAGGAAGGCTAACGAGGAGAACAAAATCACTTCTCCCAAGCTCCCTGAATTCCAGTAATTCACTAGGTAACATAAGATGATACTAAGAAAAACAGTGTTTTGAAAGGGCAAATTTTATATTTATCTAAAACTGAATTTTTGTACCTTTAAATGATTGTATGAATAAAAATGAAGGTCACCAGCTCACTTAATGCAGAAATAAACACTGTCATTTTGCATATCTGATGTTCTTATCATACATTATAATGTTTACAACATAAACAAAATCTTAAAGAATACTTGTTTTCAACATGTCTTTTAAAATTTTTTCTTAATTGAAAATAGATATTTTTATACAATATATTCTGATTATAGTTTTTCCTCCCTCAACTTCTCTGAGATCTTTTCCACCTCCTCTTCCATACAGTCCACACCATATTTGTCTTTCCGTAGAAAACTAAAAGGAATATAAAAGACAGTAATGAAATAAAATAAAATAAGAAAAACAAAACAAAACAAAACAAAAAACACAGTGGAATAGGGCAAAACAAAGAAAAGAAGAAAAAGAGACAAAGAGAAAGAGTAAGAAACACATTTAGATACAGAGACAGACACTTTAGTACACACAGGAACCCCATACAAACGCAAAACAAAAGCCATATTATATGCACAAGGATGGGTAAATGCTCAGGCAACACTTTAGAAGAGAGAGAACTTTTAAGATTCCACTGGGTTCTTTTTGTGCTACTCATCCACTGTGGGGCACGAGGCCTGATAGTCCCAGCAGTTTGAAACTCCACTGAGACTCTGCTGGGCAAAACTAATTTTTCATTTGTGAGCAGTTATCAATTGGAGATAGCCTCCGGGTTAGGGAAGGGGCCATACTGACATTTCCTCTCAGTAGTGGGACCCCACCTGTGCAGGTCCTGTGCATGCTAACAGTCTCTGTAAGTATGTGTGTGTGTCAGCTCTGCTGTGTTTAGAAGGCCTGGATTCCTTTGTGTCCTCCGTCCCCTCTGACTCTTAGAATCTTTCTGCATCCTCTCTGGGAATGTCTTTGGCTAAATCTGAATTCAGTGTAAAGGCATGTTGTCCTATATAAAACCACTTTGGCCGAAAAGACATTCATAGCAATAAACAGATTTTTTTAAATGTTCAACTCAAAATTTAACTCAGTTATATTTATTAAGGGAAAAAAAAGCCAGTGAAAAAGTTCAGTTAGGGCTTTGTAATACGAAATTATAAAAATTATTTACAACAAGGGGATCTTGAGTTTAGTAGTGTTGGCAAATAACTGGAAATAAATGTTTTGTGAATGTCTCTGTTACTCTGATTGACATCCCACTGGTTTCAGAAAGAAGGGCGAGAGATCAGAGGGCCTTTGGCATCTCGTATGCATGCCTCCTAGTGCATGGATAGAGCTGGGAACAAGCTTTTGAAGAGGAGTTTCTGTTTCTCTTGTTGGCTCCAAAAGATACAGCAGAGCCCCAGATTATGGTTTAGGAGGGAGGTTCAAGTGCCTCCGTCTTCAATTGTGCCCATGCCTTCAGTTTATCTGGTACTAAACCAAACCTTTGCTTCTATTTGCAGTCACGGTTAAAAATCATTAGTAGAAATATAAATTTCATGGGCAGGAGAACTACAGAAATTGCTCCATTCCTTCCTAAGACAACTAGATGTGTGCTATTCCGACTGATATTTATACAAGGGTGTCTATGACAATTTAACATTCTAAATATGATCTAATAGCTCTACTGATTTTTAGAGAGAATACTGCCATAAAAATCTACTTTATTAAAAATATTTGCATATGGCATTCTCCTATACCAAAATTTATGAATTTTAATAAAGTTGCTTAGATTTTATAGCCCACAGATATAATTGTTCATAGTGCTGGAATATTATTTAAAGGGAATTGAAATTATATGAAAACACTTAAGACCAGAATTACATTTTCAGTTTCCCACAGTAGTTTTCATATATTGATTATTAAGTTCACTATAATAAATGAAAGGCTAAGATGTTTAAAATAAAAACTGTACTTAACACTGTAAATGTGTTTGTAAAATAACATGTAAAAAGCTCTCCTGATAACTCAGGATGTGCTTAACAAAAGGACCAGAGAGTCGTATGTACTTTGCTGCAGCACTTCACTATTAAACCACTGTTTTAAGATAAAGCAAGAGTTAGAGAGAGACTCCTACATAATTATGATGAGTATTGATAATAATTAATCTCCAAATCAATAAAACACACTTAGCTCTATTTAACAAAAGTAAAAACATAGCATGAAAATATATAAAAAAGAAAACAAAGTGTGATATTTACCTCAGATCTGGATAATTCCTGAAGTCTTCCTTCACTGTCTTTTCTTCTATGACAAATGGGTCATTATGAACTATTCATTTAATTTCCTCTCAACTGAGTACAACCTTATTGCGAGGCTTACAAGTCATCAAAAGGCTACCACCTTCCAGAGTTTCAGAACTTGAAAAAAAAAAACCCTATAGTTTGATTACTCACGGTGATAGTCTTCTTTGTTAACTTCATGAGAGAATCACCTAAGAAATGATGAGCCTCCATATGTATATCTGTGAAGATATTTCCAGCATGTAAGATAACAACACCCTGAGTTTGGACAGCACTGGCTCGTGGTCGCGAGTATAAAGGGGACTCATCACCATTCCCTTTTCTCTTCATCGTGGTTCTCCATGGGGCAGTTTACATTGTTCCAACAAGGCTTTCTTTCTACAAGGGATTGACCCTTGTAAAACCATGAGCCAAATTAAACTCTCCCTTTTCTGCATGTCTTTTTGTCAAGCTACACAAGAGTAGTTAATGCAGTAATTGTACTTCCCCCAGGCTACATGAAAACAAACTTCAGGCAACTTCAGAATTGTAATGGTATATTTGACTAAAAAATAGGTAAGCATGATTGATAGTGTAAACAAAGATGAGGCGATAGATAGTAAGTAGGGATACGATTTGTAAGTTAAATATATTAAACATGGTAAATTCTGGTGTAATATGCAAACTAAAATATATCGTGTAACTATAACAATAATAATTACAGAGTGGCGTAGTGGGTTGTAAAAAATACATATGCCTTGAGGAAACGTATCTGGCTCCACTTAGAGGAAGCTTAGACATGTGGGATGGGATAATGCACATTTTTGTGTAAAAATGAAACAGTGTGGTAAAGAACAGAGCAGCCCCTCTGAGAAACCAAATGGTGGATGAAAAATAGGACAAGGAAGTGTGGCAGCTGGCTGCGTGTATAATGCACAGTTTTCATAATTTAAAGGTATGGATAAACACACTTTTCAGGATCCCTGGTTACAGTAATGTTTTAGTTGAATGGCTAAGGAAAAAGCATTCTGAATTAGTTACTGAATTTTCCAGGTTCAAATCACAAAATTTCAAACCTATACTGGGCACAGAGAACTGGACATTTGTGCTATTGCAGCCTCGATTTCAAGGACAATATTAACTGAGCCACGTTTTTACCATATTTCATTCTTGTCATACCCTAGCCCTGATCCTGCCATGTTCCTTAGCAAATTACAGACTTTTATTTCATTAAAAAACAGTTCAATGTATATATTAGTAAAATAATGACATTAAAATATTATGACTATATTACCTAAATATCAACAATATCCAAAAACGTTTCACTTATCAGTTAAAGGTTAGATTTTTTTTAATTTATTTTTCTACAGATTCTTTTTTTTTTCTTAATTTAAAAAAATTTATTCACTTTGTATTCTGGCTGTAGCCTCCTCCTTAATCTCCTCCCAGTCCCACCGTCCCTCCCTCTTCTCCCTTTATGCCCCTCCCCTAGTCAGTCCACAGATAGTTGAGGTCCTCCTGCTCTTCCTTCTGACCCTAGCCTATCAGGTCTCATCAGAACTATCTGAATCCTCTTTCTCTGTGGCCTAATAAGGCCACCCACTCAGGGGGAGGTGATCAAAGAGCAGGCAACACGGTTCATGCCGTAGACTGCCCCTGCTTCCCTTACTAGGGAACCTGCAAGGAGACTGAGCTGCCCATGGACTAAATCTTCGCAGGGGGTCTAGGTCCTCTTCATGCAGGATCCTTGGTTGTTCATCAGTCTCTACAGGCCTCCCTGGGCTCAGATCTTCTGGCTCTGTTGGTCTCCTTGTGGAGCTCCTGTCTCTTCCAGGTCTTTCTATCTCCCCTACATCTGACAGAGGGCTAATATCCAGAATATATAAAAACTGAAGACGTTAAACACCAACAAACCAAGTAATTCAATTAAAAATAGTGTAGAGAGCTAAACAGAGAATTCTTAATAGAGGAATATAGAATGATAGAGAAACACTTAAAGAAATGCTCAACATCCTTACTCATCAGGGAAATGAAAATCAAAATGACCCTGAGATTTCAACTTACACCCATCAGAATGGCTAAGATCAAAAACTCAAGTGACAATACATGCTGGAGAGGTTGTGGAGAAAGGGGAACCCTCCTTCATTGCTGGTGGGAATGTAAACTTGTATAACCACTTTGGAAATCAATCTGGCACTTTCTCAGATAATTGGGAATAGTGCTTCATCAAGATCCAGCTATACCACTCCTGGGCATATATCCAGAAAATGCTCAAGTACACAACAAGGACATTTGCTCAACTATGTTCACAGCAGCTTTTTTTATCCTACAGATTTTTAATTAAAATATATTAAGGATACTCATTTTTAGTCATTGTTATATCTGTGTGTTTCACTTAATTATCCTTTTGGGGGGGTAGGTAGAAATACTAAGAGACAGTTTTTCTTAAATAATTGACAGAAAAGCCTTCATTTATTTGATCAAAAGCAGATAGATTGACTACGAACTACTGTTCCTTTGTTAATGGACATAAGCTGGCAGCAATAAAAGTTTCCTTTACAAAGACTTTACCCCTCCAAGGGCAGCTGGAACAAGTTGGATATCACCTAGGCAAATAGTTTGTATAGTCATAACAAATAGATGACATAGTCAAAACCAGTAAGTGTGAAGAAAGCAAGGGAGAACATAAACCAGACAAAAGCACATCCCCAGGTCTAAATTTTTCAGTACTCTGTATTTCAGTACTCTGTTAAACCACAAACAGGGACCCACAGAACTGTGGCTCAACATGCTTTTGTTTCTTACCTAAGCAAAATCAGGAGCACTGCTGTGCAAGTCAAGCATAGCAGACATGTGATATATATACATATACATATATATGTGTGTGTTACATGTGATATATATATATGTGTGTGTGTGTGTGTGTGTGTATGTATAAAAGAAGTGTCAGACATTAATTGGAAAGCTACAGTTTGGAAGGAATAAATGTTGTAAAGGTCACATCACAGAGAAGTGGAGAGAGTTAAGCTATGCAAGCACGCCTTACAGGTGCTAATGTCCTCTTGGTTAAACTGAAGTCCACGGAGATACTCCTGGTGTGTACCACCTACAGGAGTTACATCACAGTTCACAGGCCATTTGAGCTTCAGTAGGTCTGCAAGTGATTGCCCAGCTTGCAAGTAAAAGTACTTATTAAGTGGGAACAAATGAGACATGCGAGCAGAACGCTCAGGAAAGAAGCCAATAAATGTTTGCGCAAAGAAAAATTTCCACTAGAATGATTATCTCTGCTAACTCACTAATGATCTTACTCCAAAGTTATTAAAATAGATAATCTTAAAGGTGGAATTTTGTCTTTGTTTTTTGTTTTTTGGGTTTTTGTTGTTGTTGTTGTTGTTGTTGTTGTTTTTGCTTACACAAGTTTGTTGGTAACTGAGAATGACTGAACCTGCTTCTGGAATCATTCTTCAAACTACATGTGTGCGAAATTTTCTTAAAAAAAATCAAGTTAACAATAATAATGATAATAATAATGATGATAATAATAAAACTGTTTTCCTTCACTCACTATTCAGTCTAAAATGCGCAGGCTGTTTGGGACCACAGAGAAACACATTTACTCTGGGTCTGCCAGCAGCACTGCACACATCAGTCATCGCTCCCAGTTTCAGAGACCTGCAGAGGTCAGTATAGCAACAGAAACAAGGCACCCGATAGCCAGAAGGATCGCCACGGCAGGAAGGCACTCAGACCACAGGCTTATTGTTTACACCGACTGGGAACTGGACACTAAAGTATGCAGTAATGAAGACACAACATACATTTTGAGTGCCTCCACATTATAAAAT
Organism: Pachyuromys duprasi; assembly: GCA_028658305.1. Classification (NCBI taxonomy): domain Eukaryota; kingdom Metazoa; phylum Chordata; class Mammalia; order Rodentia; family Muridae; genus Pachyuromys; species Pachyuromys duprasi. The sequence goes on from CM053763.1 coordinate 32,193,889, forward strand.
ATACTTTTAAGCAAAAGCAACAGTGGGCACATACTTCTGATTACCATAAAAGAGGCAGGACAGAAAGATAGAATTTACAGTTCAAATAATAATGAGGTTTTATAAAAGTGAATTTCATTTTTGTATACTGTTCTGTGCTTGGGAATGAGGGAAGAAACTCTTCACACTGGTTCTAGGATTCTTGATACCTAGTAATAAAGTTCAGTACAAACTGGGCAAAGGTAGGACTTCCTAATTTTATTTTTCTTTTAAAAATTAATTATTAATTATTAATTATTACAAGTTTTTCACTTTGTATCCAGGCTGCATTTTTCATTGGTGTTCAAGTGACTTTTTTATTTCTAGTAACATACCAAACAAATTAAAGTTACCTCCAAATACAATATTTTTCACATTCAGTTTAAAAATATCTATGTATGCTTTCAAGAGAATTACTTAATATTGGCACATATAAGTGCTCACATGTATTCATTTTCTTACAGAAACCCTTTTGTTGGGGCCCTCTCCCCCAAAACTTGTGAAGAATTGACATACTGTTTGCATTCTGTTTTCCAGGATCTGCCTTGTCTGTGATGACCTGTCAATGACCTTAACCTTGACATTGAAGGACGACCATCTCCCAGGGTGAGAAGTAATTCAACTTCAATATCTCCTCTGCTCCAGACATGTATAAAACAGACACTATAAACATATACTGTAGGTTTATTTTGGCTCCGGTTAAGCTGACACCATCAAATTCACTTAGTTTAGAACTTGCAGACATGGTGTCAGTATCAGCCCTCTGCTGAAATTTAGAAGGTTAAAGAAAAGCTGGCTAAAACAGCATGGGGCTTTTGCTGAGCCAGTACTAAACTTTCATACTTTTACTTAATGTTATAAGTACCACCATTTTGGGTATGCTTTAATATCACTATGGATAGGCAAAAGACAAATGTTTCCAGGGTAGGTAGGCAAAATTTAACTGATTCAACAAGCAGACTTTAAAAAAACCAAATGAACTTACCTACTTTTAAATTTAAGTATGCATACCCTCTTAATATTCAGTAGAGGCATGCATACAAGACAGTCAACAAACAACACTCACAAGAATGAATTTTCTCATCTACAAGGAAATGTACTTTTGCTATTACATTTGCGGCAATATTTAAACGTTTAGAATGTCCTCAGAATTGCTCATGTTCCCACTGTTGTGCCACATTTCCTAATCCATGACAATAGCATAAACTTTAAAAAATCTCATTTATAAAAGTTTATCTTGTAACTTAAATACAATATGAAATTAACAACTTTTAATAACAGACGAGAAATATTATTATACTATGATGCACGTGAATGTGGCATGTGTCTCTCAAAATATTGTTGGGTAGTGTGCATCAAGTAGCTTGAGCACATGCTTTTCTTCCCTTTCTTAGTGGAGATCATGCATGTTTTCACTTGAAAGGCAATACTTTATAGCTTCTCTTTGGCATGTCTGCAATCTTGCTCTTTGGGGATAATAGTAAGTATAGCAAGCACTGTTATACGGTGAGCAGCAGTCTGCCCATCCAGACATCTAATAAGTGACAAAAGGAAAGGTAGCAATATATATGGATAGCTTCTGTGGATAAAGGGTCACTACAAGTCCTGGGAGAAGGAGATAGAAATGGAGATTTCATCTCACTGCACAGAACAGCACAAATTTAAGAGATAGGAGTAATCAGTTTGCGACTATTCCACTGAGTATTTTTGAAGACAAATGACTAAAACCTTGGAAAATAAAACCATGGTTATGAGTGGATGACTGTATTCGCAAGCTGGTAGGTATACTGAAGATGTTACATCCTAGCCCTGGAGCTTGTCAATATGGCGAAGTACCTTCTTAGTGAAAAGGACTGGAGATTTGACCTCAGCATGCAAGTAGACTCACTGTAACCAACCGGAAGGCTTCTTACCAAGGGGAAGCTTACAGGAAGATTCAACTGAGTTCCACACTGAAGGATGTGGAAGAAATGAGGTAGAGGTCAGTGGAGAGAATATTTTTTAAGTGATTGAGGATCTCCAGCTGACAGAAAGAAAATTAAGGAAAGAACACTGATTTTAATTGAAAAAAATTTATATAGTATATTTTGATCATGGTGTCTCTTCCTTATTTCCTATCAGATCCTTCCTGCTTTACCACCCCTCTAATTCCAGGCCTTCTTTCTCTATCTATTTTAGAAATCAAACATGTAAATAAACACAACAAAATAAAGCAAAACAAGCAAAAAAGAAAAAGAATGAAAAACACACACAGACACACATAGACACACACAAAGCCATGAAAATACAAATTTGGAAATCATAATACACCAGCAAAAGAAAAGGTAAAAAAAAAGCCCAAATAAAGCATTATGAGACAAAAATAAAATCTCTGAAAACAAAACAAACAAACAAACAAACATTAAAACAACAACAACAACAGCAAAATACTGAGTTCACTTTGGGGTGGCTATCTACTTCTGATCATGAAGCCTGCCCTTAAGTATGGTTTGTGTACCCAGTGAGACTCCATTGAAGAAAATAAATTTTCCTGAGATTGGTTGACAATTGGAAATACCTTACAGGTTAGGAATAGAATCTTATGTCTACCTCTCTTCTTATCACTGGGACCTCCTCTAGCCTGGATTTGTGCAGGACTTGTGCATGCTGGCACAGTCTCTGAAAGTTCGTATGTGTCAACCTTGTATCTGAAAGACCTTGTTTCCTCAGTGTCTTCTGTTCCCATTGTCTCTCACAATCTCACTACTTTCTTTTTTGCATAGCTAGGATGCATTTCTGAAGCTAAGAAAGAATAAAAATTGGCTCCCCTGGACTTCAGACTGATGGGGAACTCAGACTGATGGACATATTTAAGAATTGTGAGAGCATCATATCACACATATGTGGATGGACCACATATAGCTGTTCTCACCCTTCCCAATGCTGTCGCCCTTAGTACCATTCCTCATGCTGTGATGCCCCCCAAACCATGAAATTATTTAGTTGCTCCTTATAGCTGTGATTTTGCTACTGTTATGAATCATAATGTAAATATCTGACATGCTGGGCATCTGATATGTGGCTCTCAAAGAAGTCATGACACTTCTCAAAGAAGTTATGCAGGGTGAGAACCACTGATAGTACATAGTTAAATAAATTGATTGTATTTATTTATGATTTATTTATCATGCTATTTATACAATGAAATGGTGTTGCTGTACTCTGTTAGACTTCAGCATTTTGTTTTAGTGGTAAGAGAATACCAGCATAGCTTATCAGAAAAAGGGGAAGACAATCTGTAAGGGTGAGGAAGAATGAGGTTGAGCATAAAGCATTGTGTGCCACTAACACAATGTGTACTCAACACAAACTCAAAGATGAAAACTTTAGAAACCCTAACGATAACAAATACCCTAACATTATTTCAAGATGTGAATAATAAAAAGTTTGCAAAAATATGTTCTAAATTATAATTTTTAAACACAGATGGATCATAAAGTTATTGCTGAAAGCATTTTAAGTTAAAAATAAATCACCATGATACATGTGGGGTATTTTTTTCGGTCTACCAATAAGAAAAGTAATGTTGTTATCCTCAGTTTATAGATGATGAAATGGTAGCTGGGTATTAGGCTAAAGTTACATAGCCAACAGCAACATAACTTGTATTCAAACAGAGGGAATTTAGTGTCAAAACTTTCATTCTGGAGCTGTGTGGATTGATCAAAACAGACATATAAGCCAGTGACTCAATCAGTACCAAGAAAGAAACATTCCATTTTGAAAATGTTATAGTATATAAACTTCAGTGTAAGTTTTTTAAAAATTATGCCACTAGGAACAAAAATGATGATGAGACAAAGAAGATTTGAGCTGGCTTTGATCGTGTATGCCTTCATTACTGCAATGAGGAGGCCGAGACAGGAGGATCACATCTGATTATTACTGTCTTAGGGTTTTATTGCTGTGAAGAGACACCATGATCACGGCAACCCTTATAAGGAAAACTTAACTGGGGCTGGCTTACAGTTTCCAAGGTGTAGTCTATTGTCATCATGGTGGAAAGCATGGCCGCAATGCAGGAGACAGGGTGATGGAGAGGTAGCTTAGAGGTCTACCACCATCAACACACTTCCTCCGGCAAAGTCATACCTGCTCCAAGAAGGCCACACCCTTTAACAGTACCACTCCTTGTGAGCCTAGGCAGCCATTTTCATTCCAGCCACCACAATTGTAAATGATTTGTTGGGGATGGAGAGATGGTTCAATAGTAGCCTTGCTGCTCTGTCAGGAGACTAGGACTTTGTTCTCAGCACACACATAAGGGCTCACCACCAAGAGTGACTCCAGCTCGGGGAGCCTCACCTCTGTGGACACGAGGTCGCCCATGTGATATACAGACTTAGTTGGGGCAAAAACTCATACAATGAAAGAAAATTATTTTTTAAAGTAAATTGTTAGTAAAATTTTATTTGATCTTTTGCTCTTTTTTCCCCTAAAACTAATTTTAAAGATGACTTAACCTAGTTAAACTTTAAATTTTAAAGTGCTAAAACATATCCAAGTACTTTCATTTTATTTTGAACATATAATTTTTAAATTAAATAAGGGTAAAGATCATTCAAATAATTGTCATTGTGAAACTGTGGTTAAAAGTACTACAGGAAGGGGAAAAGTAAATTTAAAGTTTCTTTATTTTATTTTTTCATTCATTTCTTTAACCCCTTTTTAGCTTGATCCCAGCCCCTCCCTTTTCTCCTCCCAGTCCCACCCTAACACCCCTCCCCCCATTTCCTCTTCTCCTTCCCCTCAGAGAAGAGGATACCCCCAAGGCTGACCAACCCACCCTGGCACATCAAATCCCAGCAGGACCAAGTCATCAGCTCTCACTGAGGCCCAACAAAGCAGCCCAGCTAGGGGAAAGGGATCCAGGGGCAGGCAACAGAGTCAGAGACAGCCCCTCCTCCCATTGTTGAAGGACCCATATGATGACCATGCTGCACATCTGCTCCATTTGTGCGGGGGTCTAGGTCCAGCCCATGCATGCTCTTTGGTTGGTAGAATGAGCAATGGAAAGTTTATTTTCTAAATTAACTTGGTCAACATGTAATTTACAGATCACAAAAGTCTTCTTCACTGAACAGAGCTTTGATCCTACCATATTCTGAACTGTGTAACCATCACCACTTTTTTGAGTTTATACCATTTTCATAACTTCAAAGATTAAAAAGGATTCCCGTAGGCAATCTAGTCTTTCTTCTGTCAGAATCAGCTCTCCTTCTTTTTCTCGGCCCCTTCTGAGAATTTGATGAGTGGAGTAATCCATCTTTGGCCTTTGGAAATGACTCTGATGCTTACCATGAACTTCTCCATCGTCTCCATATCACCTCATGGATCTTTTCTTACTTTCTTGTCAGACCAAATAGCATTCTATTTTTATAAACATTCCCATTTTATCTGGATGGCTTTAATAGTTTCTGTTTGTGTGTGTGTGCTGTCATTAATGACACTGCACATATATTATTGCACATATAAAAAACAGAAATTTACACTCTCCTTTCCCGAGTCTGTGACAGGGAGAAGTGCTGACTTCTTTTTCATATTGCATAGATGCAAAACGACCTTTCAAGGTGATTGCGTAATCACAGCAGCAACGCAGCAGAACATGTTTCTTCACAACCTTGACAAAGCTTATGATTCCGCTTTCTACTTTTACTCAGCTTAATAAATTGAGGGGATGTTTCTTTATGATTTTTTCATTTTTTCAATGACTAACAATGCATCTTTTATGGGTTGAATCTTGATATACCCCAATAATTGCCCTGAAATAAAAATCCTCAATATATTTGCATTTGGATGTAGGCTCTTTACCACTTGCCTATGGCATGAGGGTACAGTCTAGTGAACAGTGTTAGTGTCTTTATTGGAACACACCAAGTAATTACCTCCTTTCTATCAATGTGAACACTTAAGGAGAGGACACTGTTGGCAAAGTTAAATGGCCTATGCCAGCATGCAGTCCTTTTCACACTTTCAGCTCACATTTTTTTCCTACCAGAACTAATTAGAAGAAAAACACATCTCTGTTACTAATAATCTCCCAGCGAATGGTGTTTTGTTATAGGCTCCTATTATTCACATACTTACTAGCCATTCAGACATATCTTTACAGAAACTGCTCTCTGCATCTTTAAGGTCAACAGTTTTAGACTCCACATAGATGTAATATAGACCATTCTTAGGTTGTTTTCCCCTTTCTAGCACAATTCCCTACAGATTTATCTATATTTTGTAAGTGACAGGCTTGTTTTTATTTTGGTAGTCGGTATAGTACTTCTCATGTTTATATACCAATTTTGTATATCTATAATTCCATCAATGGCTATTTAAGTTGATTCCAAATCTTTGCTGCAGTATATATTGGAGCAATTTATGAGAATTCAGATATCTTGTCTACTTATTTTTCTCATTTAGTATATGACTAATATCAGGGTTTCAGGATTGTGTTTGGTATCTTTGTGAAAAATACAATGGCTATAAAAATACAGCCAATATATTAAAATGTATTGCCTATGTATTTGTTTTCACACCAGTATCATGTTGTTTTGATCACCACAGTTTTGTAATATATTTTGAAAGTAGGAAGAGTAATACCTTTTCCCCCTCAAGACTGTATTTGCTATTCAAGGTCTTTTGTAATTCTCTTTGAGTTTTATAATTGATTTTCAAGTTCATTGAAAAATGACTATGGAACCTTGACAGTGGTTACATAGAATCCATAAATCACTCTGTTTAAGTTAAACATTTTAACAATACTAATTTTTCCCTGTCAGGAACACAGAATACCTCCCCATTTATTTATTTCTTCCCCAGTTTCTTTCATCAGTGTTTCATGGTGGTCAGCATTTGGACATTTCACTTTCTTAGTTAAATTTTTTAAAAATATGAAACACTTCAATTTCTGTATTATCCTTGGTTCAGGGCCAATTTTATAATATATGTCAGCAGAATGACATATACAATTTACTTCTATTACCTAATTTTAAAGTTTTTTTTCTCCTGGCTACAAACACCTTATTAAATATATGTTTAAAAATATGCGCTCCAATTCCTTAGTCTCTTTAGCATATGCTCTAATGTTTTAATGTTTGTAAAATCATATTCTCTTTTACCTATCATTTATAGTTTGATGTCACATGTAAGGAAAAAATTACTAGTGTGCAGTTATAAAGATTTAATAGTGAGTTTTGGTTTAAAATGTTTGGTTTTCATGCTTATAAATAGTTCTGTGATATATTTTGGGTTAGTATATATCATGTAAATTCAAGGCGTCGTTTCATTTGTTTGCATGTAACAACTCCATACCATTCATTGAAAAGTTAATTCTCTCCTTAAAGAGTTTTTTATTTTTCATCCTGATGTTCTTTCTGCTTAGTGGATGCCCTGCAGTTGGTTTGCAAAGCCCCTAGTTTTTATTTTGTGCATGCCTTGTCTTGTCTGTAACTTTAAGGATCAACTGATGAATAAACAGCAATGATATTGCTGTTAGTAAGTATCTTGGACATTGCCAGGTGGTCCTCTATGTGTTCAGAAGCACATGTTATCCTTCCAAATATTGTCTACAAGGTGTGTCAGCCTTTACTTCCTGTGGAGTTTCCTAAAGTCAATCAGAGGTGAGGGAAGAGGGTGTTTTGAGCTCTTTCCTTGACATTGTGCATAGCTTTGTACATGCAGTTGCATACTAGAAACATATCAGAGATTTTTAGAGGTACCTGTATAAATTAATTTCCCATTTCCTTTCAAGGATATCAAATACATATGCTTGTTTTGCTGCTTTTTCCTCTGAATTCTAGCTTCCTCCTGGAGATTGAAGGGAAACTCATAAGTCTCAGGAAGTAAATCAAACTTACAAGGCTCCAGAAGCTCCTGAAACTTATAAGATTCATAAACCCCTCCCCCAGGTTATGCAAACAGTGAAGAATGGCTAGGAAGAACAGACACTCATGTGGAAGGAACTGACTGTAAGTACTTTTAAGGATACTGCTTTTGGGAGTTTTCATCCACACCAGGGTGGGCTTCTTCACATCACTGTGTTCCTGTAGTTAGTTTTCTAATCAAACTCCTGTAAATTACTTCAGTAAGTTACTTGTTTTTCTAAGCTAGAGTTGGGTGAAATTGTTTCTTTGGTCTTCCACTGGTGTTATATTTAGAGAAGACAGACATCTGTGTACATCCAGGAAAAACCAAATCTCCACTGTAGGATGTTTTCTATTAAATGATAGCCACCAGTTACTTTCAACACACATCTAGAGATGGATTTATTAATACATAGCAAGCACTGAGTTGGGTCAACTAAAGCAGAAATGAGCTGAGATTTTCAGTGGGTTACTGCATGATGCTTCTTGCTTATGGATGGGAATTTAGGGAATTTTCAGATCCATCTGGACTCCCAGAGGCTGGTTGGTTGCTGAGTTTCACAGTGGCTGTCCTGAGGCTGCAGCTTTTTATCAGATTGATATGGTTGAGGAAAGGTAGATAACGCATCAATCTAAAGTGGTATAAATTTCATAATTCTTATTAATATTTATTCATACTTTTGAACAATTTCTTGTTCGGTTGTTATAAGCCTTATAGGGTTAATTTCCTTTGATTAAGTTTCTGAAGAAGTTAATTTGATTACTATTTTTTTTCCAGTTTCCTCATTGTTTTCTGGGAAAGTAATGTGCTTCTCAGGATTTACTATTAATATAACTCAAATTTATTTAATCTCCATTTAAACTGTGACATTTAGATATGTGGAAAATTACATTAATTTTAAGTAAGTAAGATTTTAGATGAATCCCCAACATTTTGTCATATGGTATATAGTTTTACACTTTTATTATTTTCTGTTATTAAATCATCAGTACACATTTGAAGAGCACTTTTACATTAAAATAGTTTGAGGAGCTCATCTGAAAAATAGTGAGAAGGTCTCCTACATGCATTATCTAGAGGGAGAGAGTGAATGCAACATTCTTTTAACTTCTGTGCTTAAGGAGATCATGATTTTAATGCATGCCTGTGACCTGTGAAATGACAGAAATGTACATGAAGAACTTGGGGCGGGGCAGTGGAGCATGAGGCAAGGAAGTATTGCTCACATGAAAGGGGCAAGCATGGAGTGCTTTATAGCAGATGATCAAATAGCCTTTAAGCAAAACAGCTTATAAAAATCGTTATTAATTGCTTTGGAAGTGGAAAGCTCTCCTCTAAATATTTAGCAAAATATCTCCAAATACAAGTGAACGAAACAAAACTGAAAATGGTAAAGTAGAAGCCATTATATACACACGGTTAGCATGCCCGCTGTGGCCCTGTCCTGTATACAGCTGGATTACCTAATCAGATCCACAGGCTTTATTTTGTCATTTTTGTAAGACAGGTTGTTTCAAAACCTTTTATTGGGGCTTCTCTGACTGATTAAAAATTCCAAAAAAAAAAAACCCTAACTTGAAACCTAAGGAAAAAAATATCATTAAATTAACTTTGATTTTTACAATCTGAATTTTAGTTTCTTTAAAAAAAAGTTTGGCAGGAAGTGTATCATTAAAAAATTTGATCCTATCATTAAAATTTTCTCCTCAAAAAAGCAGCATACATTAGATAATAAAACAAACAAACAAAAAAAAAAACAACAACAACAAACGTGTTTCTTTGATTGCTTCCAATACATTTAGTGAACGGTCTTTGGCCAGCTCACATGTGGCAAGCATTGCTCTGGCATGCCCTTCTCCTCCATTCACTCTGCCTTTCTAAAAGCCATTCGATTACATTCCTAAGGATAGCCACTAAGGTCTATTCCCTTATTTGGACACATCCTACTCTTGAGGCTGGCTACCAAGATTCAGCTATCAAGGTATTAAATCCAGCAATCAAAACTGCTCTTTGGTTCACCTAACTAATATGCCCAAACAAAATATAACATGACACCCTAGCTTAGTCTAAAATAGACCTTCTCTTTTCTTTCCTCTTCTTAAAAGTTACACCTGCAAGGTCATTGGCTACTGGTTTTCTGCCTGAGTCAGAAAGCAGCCATTTTAACTTTTCTTCCCCTCTTAATAAAAGATTTCTCTGTGAAAACAAGTGTTTGGGTGTGGTTTGTGTATAATTTGGGGTCTAGGAAAGGTCTGCCACTGTGTGTGGGGGGGTCTACTTCATTTATTCGTATTTATTTTGTGATATTTTATCATGTTTTACATTTATTTGGTGTGTATATGTTAGGGAAGGGACATCCATGTTTCAGGGCATGTGTGGAGAAGTCATGGAACAAATCCGGTTCTACTATGTGAGTCCTGTGGGTAGAACTCGGGTCATCAATGTGACTTTACTTGTAGAAACATCTCCTTGCCTCAGGAAGAAGTGTCTCCGTGCCTTTATGAGGAAAAATTCACTTTCATCTCCATCTACTACCATAATCATAGATTCAAAGAAACAAGAGCTTTCACAATTTATTGTTCTAAGAATCAACTCACTCATTTGTCTTACCTTGTTGGAATCGGAGGTGAACCAACTCCACCAAGCACTATGCCCTTGCTTTACTGAAGCCCAGTTTCTGTGGCCCTAGCAAAATACCCACAGAAACCAACAGAAGCACAGAGAATTGGAACAATTTGGGGAATAGTGAAGGAAAACCCTACTGATTCTTCCTCCAACTCATCAGCCACGGAATGATTTAGCTTTGATATCCACTGTCAAATAGAATAGCTGTTAAAATTTCTATAACTAATTTAGTTAAAAATATTGCCACACTATAAAGTAGCTATGTTCTGTTGTTCGTTCACACTTTTCGTTAGCTCTGGCATTTTAAAACTTTTCATCATAATGTAAGTCAGATGAATTTGCCTTTCCATTGATAGATTTTACTATACGCAAATACTTTGCTGCATGTCAAAGAGAAATTCAATTGACTAGCTTTTAAATTTAAACTTGGAATTTGTTTACAAAGAAAGATATAAAATGCCTTGCTTCAGAGCCTCTAATAAATAACTGAGTTATCATTTTATGCCTTGTCCCATTATGGCCACGAGGCATCTATTATTATATGCCTTTGATACTCTATAAGACCACACAAACCCATTCACTCATGGATTCCCATGAATGGTAGAGTCTACTCTGTTCGTTTACCTTGAATGGCTTTTCTTTGAAATTTGAATCTCACTGGGAAATTACTTTAGGTTCAAATACGCATTTTTCTTTAAGATTCCCTAATTTGTCAACTATTCTCAAACTCTTCTTGGACATGGGCTAGAATGATTTCTTTTTGAATAATTGTTCTTAAATCACTTGGATTCTACCTTTCAGTCTCATGTCAGGCCCTTTAGCTGTCTATCAAATACCCTAAGTAATAATTATCTACATCTTTTATTTATTTATTTTTATTAAAGAGTTAAAATCTAGACTTTTCTGAAAAAACTAACAGGGTAAAAAAAATTCAGTTTCTCTTTCTTTGTATAATTTGTGTTAAGATGTTTATGAAAAAACTCCATGGAAAATTATAAGTAGGAAGACACTAGAGCAAGGTCCACATAACACTAAATTTCAAGTTCAGTGTTTGGCTGCGTTCAAATTGCTTCAGTCTTCAAGTAGCAAGAACTTCAGCAATGTGTGCAGGTTTTGACTAAGTGCATCAGGCTCCAGGTTATTTTAATGTTCGCATTTTGGTTTTAGTTAAGTTCTTATTTGGTGTCAAGAGAGCCAGTGACAGAGGAATTGACTGAACTTTTCAACTTTGCACTGTTTATTTAGACACTGCATAGACATAGCCAAGAAACAATCTTTCTAAAATCACCTCAAAGAAAATTTTCTTCAACTGCATAAGATCATGAGAAAATAAAATCCCTCTGTTCTCAAATGACACTGTAAAGTTATAGAAGTAGAGTGAGGGGAAATCAGTTCAGCCATGGATTATCAAAACAGCAGAAATGTAAACCAGGTATCAATTTATAATATTTGTTGAAGCACATTGACTCTGATTCAAACTGTCAGCTATGTTCCCTGACATTGAAAATAAAATACCAAGCACACTAAATGTAGAAACGTCTCGCAATGAAAAGCACAAGTCTTCCTTTTATACTATTATGGTAACATGAGCAGATCTGATTGATGAAGTTCAAATTGACTGTTTTTTGTCTGAATTCAATATGGAGTCAACATGTTTTAAAGGCTTCACACAGCTTTCCCTCTGGGGCACACATTCTGTGTTTGCCAAAATTGTTTTGAGATTCCCAATCCTTTCTCTTGAACACTGAGGTTTTCTCATTTCTGTTCCATTTGAAGAGACAGATTAGGCCACGATCAAGATCTTATGTAAAGGAAATACATCCCTAATTTCATTTAAATGTCTAGTTTAGTGCAAATATTTAAAGTGCTTGCAATAAAGGAATTGGAGGAAACTTCAGTGCAATGAATTGAAAGGGAAAAAAAAGAACAATCTTTAGTAATATATGTAAGATAGTCTATTGTGCGAATAGAGGGTTGTGTATGTAATAAAATTCATCAAAGAAGGTCCATTCCTTAGGGTATTGTCATTTAACTGAGGCTTAGGTATGCAGAACTACTTTCCACTAACTGTTCTTCCTAGGGTGGTGGCCTGTGGTCCCTGAGGTTCTAAGTTATCCTATGGATAAGAATCCTTTCCTGTATCCCACATCTCCCATCTCCCCACCCATCTATCAGGAGCTGGTTTGAAAGGTGAAACAGAGACCTTACAAATGCCTAAAGACTAGAAATTCTGTCCTGCGGAAAAGAAATGGGGAAGAGAAGAAAGAGAATAAATTCCCAAATCCCTGCACATGCAAAAGATTTCTTATTTTTTCACTTCTAAAGAAGATGAGTCAAATAAAAGCCCATTCAAAACCACATGAGTGAAAATGAAGTTGTGTGTTTTTCACATCCCTCAGAACAGCAGAGGGATGAAAATGAGGGCAAGTTCCCTGTCGTCAAACATGCCCGGAAGAAGCAAACTTTGACTTAGCCAAGAGCCAAATAAGCTGTTCCTGAATAATCAGGTCTTGGTTTAAATCCATGGAGACATCCTTTTCATGTGTGTGAGGTGGACTTTTGATTTCATCTCTGGGACCAAGTTTGAAGTTATTTTGTGACTCTGGCATAGAAAATGAAGGAAGCCCTTGTAATGGATAACTCGTGGAGGCTTAGTGTGAATGTGTCTATAATTCCCTCATGTGCCCTCCATCTCGAATCATTCCCACTCAAGACTCACAAGACTCTACTTAAATGCAAGATACCTGTTTGGAAAGCATTCCAAAGCCAGTTTACCAGGAAATGTATCTCCAACCCCCATGTCTTTAAGTATGGCAGAAACAGAGTTTTCTGGGCCTCTTTCTCCTGCTTCTGGAACAGTAAGTGCGCTGATCTTGTAATAGTTTTTATATAAGTAGTTTCTTTCAGTACATGACAGAGAAAATGGGATGAAATTTAGACTCAGTCTTTTTGAAATAAACTGAGTGTTAAACACAGCTCCTATTCGATTGTATGTGATAAAATGTATCAAAGAAAACAAAACATTGGTTTTATGTAAATAAAACACCTAAAAACTTACTTTTTCAAAAACATCAGTCCTCATGTCAGCCCACAAGATTACTGAAAGCCTAAGAAAAGCCCGGCCCCTCCGTGTTTCCTTTCAGGCTGCCCCCTTTCCTTTGGGGAAGTTACTTGAGTGATCCACATTCCCATTCCAATTTCTTCAGTACCCATTCCTCTTATTCTCTTCCCTGGTTCTTCCTCTATCTGAACCTAAAGCTCCTAGAAGTACCCCAAAGAAAACAAGGTCATGGGCGCTATCTGTTCCTGTTCCCATTGAGTACATTTAGTAATTCTCCCTTCCCTGCTTTTGAGCACTACTCAACTCTATAGTAATATGTTGGGAAACACGGCTAGGCCTAGATGTTAGGAATTTAAAAACCAAGGCTTTTCGCCTCCTACCCCAACCCAATAATGTAAACTCTGACACCAGAATGCTAAGTCTAATTTCTTATTTTTTCTTCCCCTAGATTTACTGTACAACCATAAGCTTTATGTGAATTAAAATATATTGCAATGGATAGTGCTCTATAGATAATTCCATGCATCTTCCCTGGTTGTGAGTATAGCTTTATAATAGAGCACTTGTCTAGCATGCAGAAGGGGCCTTTAACTCTTTCCCTAGAATCACAAAGTGCCTACTTCTGTGAATATGCTATAGATTCCAAATGCTTAAACTTTCCTCTCTCCCATTTTCTTGAAGCAGTTTAAAGCTTATTTTGTCAGAATAATTAGTCTTTCTGGTTGGGTCCTTAAAGTCTCCAGGGAGCTTCAGAATTGTTCCAATGCAAGACCTCTCATGATCTGCAATAAGATTCTAAAAGGGGCATACTGACTTATGAAGGCACTCTAAGAATGTCATCTAAAAAAAAACAAAGAAAATTAACGATAATGTCCTAAAATGCACTCAGGGTATAAACCTAAGATCAAAATCAGGGTTACAGAATTTTATATCTTGGAGAAGGGAAGATGTCAAGCTGTAGAAAAGTGAGACCTTGCCATGGAAGGAGAATGGCTCTCAAAGTTTACCATTTTATAGAATTTTTTGACTTCCTATAATATTTGTTTACATATGTGTACTTAAGGATATGACTTTGATCAGTTATTAAGAGGGACTAATGAGTAATTTGTCATAAAAGTAAATGTACTAGAAATATTAATAAGGGGATTTACAATATTTTTCAAAATATATTTTGCAAAACATACACATACCCACTGATGTCAAAGGCAAAATTAAATCTCAACCAAAGTATGCATGGGAGGGCACTTTTGCATGAAAGTGTGATGCTCTTAATTGAATGGCTTGACCTAAGCAATGGAAATAAAAATGGTCACTGAGCTACAGGGACATAATAGAATCTGGCCACAAACAGGCGTGATATCTAGAATGATAAAATAACAATTCAACACTAATTTTGCTTTGATAGTTGCAAGCGATTTCACTTCAGATTAAAATGAAAGCTCTAAGCTTTCACAAGGGTATCCTTTAATTGATAATTTATTATAAAGCAGACACTGTTTAAAAATTATAATACTTCAACATATTCATGAAAGTCCTTATCTGATTTCCCTACTTTCTTGTTGCTTTGTGTCAGAATGTGGGACTATACTGCCAGATACTTCACTTCACTATTAGTGCTAGAAGTCACAACTCTACCCTTTCCACTACAGGAAGACACTGATGATTGTACTGCAGCCTTCGGCCATTGTCCAACCAGGAAGTGCTACCCTCAGTCTGGGACTGCAAATTTTATCCATGAATACATAAGACCAAAGAAAGCAGACCAAGAAAAGATCAATACAGATACAACCCATACTGACTTTCTGTGGCAGAGCAATTTTTTTTTTCTTTTTGCAATTTTAAAAGAACCATCCTTTTTTTTTTCAGTTAAAACTATGCATCAGACAACTAGGGACCATTAGGAAATTTCTTGAAAGTTTTCACTGGCTATAAAATAAAATAGCTTTAAGCTTTAGAATGTTCTACTCAGTTGGACACTCTCATGCCTTTGTGATATTCTGGTGACAATTTCTATTCTAAGTGTCAAAAGCAACTCTGCCTCTGGAGCAAGAGCAGTAGTATTCTCTCCTTTTAATATTCTAATCGTGAGGTGTGAAGTGAAATGGTTGCACGGTGTAATGGTGGCAAAGAAGTAGAGTGTCAATGAGACGGGGAAGGTGACAGACTCAGAATAGGTCCCCGAGGTGCTCTTCAAGTGTACTGGATAAAGATTCTCCTGGGAAAAATGTTCTCATTAGTCCTCAGACACAGTTCAGTAATTCAATAGCACTGGGTTACCATTAGTCACAGGACCAAAATATGTTACTTTGCGCACTTTCCTTCCTTTATCTGTATATGTCATTTTCAGACTGAAAATTATGAGCCCCACTTTCATGCAAGGCAGCCAGCAGGTTGTTTACGTACTAGAGCTTTGGACTTGAGAGGAAGGTTCTGTAGACTTCCCTTCATTGTTGATATGTGTATCAAAAATTTCAAAATTAGAGATAATTCAGATACATTCATATGCAAGTGCCATTTTCCTTATGCCTGAGCTTTTAAATTATGTTTACATGAGCATCCAGTCATAATTCTGTAAGAAAACAGCAGTCTCTAAGATCACAAAAGCTTTACAATTTACGCAACTTAGTACCATTGTTTAAAAGTTTTGTTTTGTTTTTCTGTTAACTCATAACATTCTAGAACAATATTATCTGATATGAAAGTTATAAAGTTATTTTCCCTAAAACTAGAAAATACCGAATAAAGTACTATATAGGTGAATATGAAATTGTGACATTTTATAGCGGGTGAAAATCAAAAGACTCTGTAAGTTAACCAATTTTCTGCTGACTACTTAGTGGAGATGGTAAGCACATAGATTATTATTAAACATGCTTTAGTCTTCATTGTCATAAATTATGTGTACCTTTTTCTATGCCTGGAAAGTTAGCTGTACTCCACTGCACAATTTGGAACATTTTCCAGCTGTTCCATACAGCTGCAATTCACAGTGTATTACATCACAGATAAGACCATTCTCACTCCTAAAATTTAACTATTTTGAAGAGATTGAAAAAGCCCTCATTTGCTCAGTGACATATTCTAGAGGAACACAACTACAGTGTGCACTCACTGAACATGCTAAGATATTCCTGCTTCTCAGGAATAAGAAGTACTTATTCTTACAAACACACAAAAGACAGTTGGAGTTCTCTTTACTGTTAGAAATCAGAATCTGGCCTAGAAAACATAGCTAGAGCAAAAGAACTCATAACCAACTTCTCATAGACACATACTCTCTTCTCAACAGTAATGATTGCGATTCTCCCTGACCCAATCAGTTTCGTGTTCCCTTGTTGCCCATAGAGTTATGGTTGAGTTCTGTATCGTAAATATTTATAAGTGTTTCACATTAAAGACATTGTCAGTTGAGGCTACACCGCTTCACCTTCTGTCATCCCCGTGATCAAGGGGGCTGATTCAATCGCTTTCTTGTCAGGATACTTTTCTTCTTCAGGATACTCAATTCCCCAAACACAACAAAATACAAATGAATGGAGAGTGCCAGTGGAATATGACTGCCAAGAAGCAGCAAAGGTTTTAAGGACCTTGTTGACTATATGTTAAATCAGCAAAGTCATGAATTTTATCTCCCCTGGTGCTACTCTTTTTGTCTTGTGGATGCCCAGTGAAAGGAAATAGTCCCCTTTTCTGGCCCCCATGTTTTCTTATTGTGGGAGTCAAATGGGCTTTTCTGAGACTGTGCTATACTTCCTCTTCAGACATTAGATCTATGCTCGCAGAAGTCAGGCCAATGATGGGAACTTCATCTGAACTGAAGGGAAAATGGCAGGAATTAACAAGTGTTTGAGATCATCAAGGAACACAAGGGTATATCTTTAAGTATTTAGGCTAAGTTGACATTATTTGAATTAAGTCAAATCAATACAGAAATCTCCTCGGTATTTACAACTCTAAGCCACCACCCCTTAAAATTGCCTTTAAAATGTGACTTGTGATGACAAAAATTGTCATTTGGAAAACGTTAGATACAACCTAAATTTGCAATTTTTAAAAGTCATGGTCTTTGGTGGTTTATTGTATTGCATATCTGATGATAGATTGTTTTCTGGTCTGTTTTTGAAGTGAGATTTAAAATCTTTTCTAAGCAACAGAAGCAAATGATCACTTAAATCATAGTTTATTGGTGCCAAACACTAAGTAAAAGCAAACAAAATATGTGCCCACTAACATATTAATTTGAATATTATTTGAGAAAATAAAGCATTTAAAATTATGTTGGAAAATGTTGCATATATATATATATCTGCTTATAATGAAGCATATGTAAGAATCAAAATTTGTAATTAAAAAAAAAACAGCGAAAATGTTCAGGATCACTTTTTAAGAAGTAGCTGGGTTGTTGGTGGGAAGAGGATTGAGGCAGTCCTGATAGGCTAGGTTCAGACAGTAGGGGAGAAGGACTTCCCTAGGGGAGAGAAATAGGGAAGGAAGACGCGGGGGGTGGGGTGGAGGGATAGAAGGGAGTGATGGAGAGAGGATGGGATCTGGAGGAGATGAGAGAGGGGGCTACAATTGTAATAATAAGTGAATAAATTGTAAAGAAAAAATGTAGTCGGGTCTTCCTGGAGTGATGTCTTATAAGTAGCTAGTCAGTGATTTTCCAAGATACTGCTGTAAGCCATATACTGACAATGTGTAAGCCCAACTGGATATTTCTGCCTTGTTTTTCCGGTTCTACAAGAAACAGAAATTTCTGATCTTTTATCTCAATTCCTGGATGGCCTTACATGTCACTGTAGCAGCCTAAGTTCCTCACATACACTTACCTTTACATTAGAAGTAGGCAAGACACAGCCTACATACACACACACACACACACACACACACACACACACACGCATGCGCTCATGCCCACACACCCCCGCACAAGCAGTTGCACATTCTCAGGAGTCAGGGCCCACTCAACAAATGTGCCCCCGTGAGGGAGCCATGTCACATTTTCTAAAGCATTGAAGGCACGGCTTTCAAGTAGTTTTACATTTCAAATCAGCTCAGTCCACATTTAATCTAGACATGTTGCTTTAACACCAAGCCACTCCAGACCTTTTAAAGTTCAGTGGCTGCAATATAAAATTCTTCCTGGTATTGCACCAATAAATTGAGAAGTGTAGTATAATTCTGCGCTATCATGGGAATCCCCGTGAAGAGAAACAAAAACTTTAACCAAGACTCTCACACAGAGGTCTATGTAAGGACAGTTGGAGTCAACGTGAGTGTTTAGGAAACGCAGACATCACCTGCATAGATAGTTCGCAGGGTGTGGAAATGAGTAGTGAAATTGCTTCCAGGAGATTACCCCCATCCCATCTCCACATTTCCTTGCTATTCTTTCCCTTTATTTATTTATTTCTTCATAAATTTATTGATTTATTACGTTTTGATTGTTGTTCACTTGATATACTACTCGAGTAATTGAGGCCGAACTCCTTTTCCTTATCCAGGAGGACCACTTTTGTATTTTTTTTTCTATTTTATTTTTTATTTTTTAAACTAAGCAGCCAAAAGAGAGAGGCACTTGACTCCTCCAGCAAGTGTCTCCGCTCCTTTCATATTGTCAATAGCGCAGTGATAGCCCTGTTCTTTTGACAGCTAAAAGCAGATGTGTGGGTTAAGTATGAGAGCAATTCAAATGTCCATAGTAAACTGCAGGAGGGCAGAGAGAGCTCAGAGAGCAGCAGCTTTAAAGTAATTGACTAATACAGTAAGGATATTAAAGTCATTTAGTGCCAAAAGGGAACACACTGATCCCTGACCCTCAGCCACTTTGGAGTAATCTAGTATTCAATCCAGCGTGTAATGACTGCCAGGCCTGTCAATCCTCCAGGCTCTCCAGTCAAACGCCCGTGGCTACTATTGGCTTATGGTAAAAGGACAGAAATGCAAGGAAATGCCTCTCAATCAGCCTCAATGTGATAATGTTATTGCTCCAATGTATTCTATATTGTCCCTGCATAGCTTAATCTGGTGAGACCTATGTCAAAAATTGCCCTTTCTCCCCAGAGGTCTTAACTCAACCTTTTAGCAATACAAGTGTATTTCAAAGGAAAGGGGCTATCTTGATAAATTATTTCCAGATTATATACATATATATATATATAATGTTTTTTATAAAATAAGAGATCAACGGTAGTTAAAAGGCTGTCCAACAAAGGTATAAACTAGAAATGTGCTAGTTATCATCTGATTTAGTCTTCTTTTGTTTCAATGTGCAAAATATAAAAAATATTGACACAGTAATTTATTGACATGGCTTCTTTGTATTCAGTGAAGCACCAAAAGCAGTTTTAATAAGGGAAGATGTCAGAGGGGAGGGAAAAAACTACAAGATTTAGCCATCTCTGCCACTTTGAGTCCATAAGAGTTGGCCAACTTCTGGAAAGCTTGTAATTTAAATGAAGTGTTTGCATTTGTGAAATATAATTATTGCTATAGGTTGAGGAAAAAATCCCTGAGAATGTAGAAAATTGCCATTTTTTGTTATTTTGATTTTCCTAATTAAAGCAGTAGAAACAATCCACTTAGAGTCTCTAAAGTTGAAAAGTCAAAGTGGTAAAAAGATTGTTCAAATCTTATTTTAATAGTTACAGTGAATGTGTATTTCTTAGTCATCCTTTCATTTGCTTCTCCAGCTCTGTCCCATAGAACTCTTGGAAAGAGGACGCTGCTGCCTTGAAAGGAACACACTTATTTTTAGAGAAAATTAAGGTTGCAGAAGAGGAAACATTTTACCTATGCTATGTAGGAATCTGGCCAGCTCTCCATAAGAATGCTCTACCAAAAGCCAGGAAAGAAGTGAGCTGCTATTTGCTTATAAGTCTGAAATAACTTTGGTTTGAAAAAAAAAAACAAAAAACAAAAAAACACGACTTTTGGCATTTTTCAGACTGACCCATGGCTGCTTAGCACTCAGAAAAAAGAAAAACAAAACAGAAAAACCAAAATTAACCAAGGCAAGGCAGCATTCTAAAAATCATTTTGTTTTGTTTTCTGTTTTCTCCTTAAGATAGTCTCCATTTTGTGTGTATGTTTTAATTTAATTTAATTTTTTTAGATAGATGGTAAACAATAGGAAATCTTACTCCTAAGCTCAATAACTTTTAAAAACTTGGGGCAGAAAATTTTTAGGAAGGCAGGATGTCTCAGGCAGTTTTACATCAGTACCCATGACAAACTGCTTCACCATAGGCTGTTGTTTTCAAGGCTTGTTACATTACTGCATGACAGGGTACCTTATTAAAACCCATCATCACTCACTACCTATTTCATATATATTTGTATGTGACCTTTGTCATCTAGAACCTTGATACTCTTCAACAAGAATGGACCCTGCTAGACTGAGAGGAAAAGTTAGACAACTATCTACTCTTTTCTTTTTGCTATATAGTTATCTGTTTAACGTTTTCACCCTTACCAAAGACTTCAGAGGAGCTCTTGATTAATTTTTCTACTCTTGCAATGCCCTGATATCAAAAAACCACACCATTCATAGTCAGAGCATATTTTATAAAAGATTGCAAAATTCAGCGTCATTTATTTCTGCAGAACAGCAATGTAGCTTTAAAGTAAGCACCAATTGTGCAGTCCAAATAGGAAAATCAGACTATGTGGCTGTAGCTCATATTACAAGATTCTTCAGTAAGCTGAAATCTTGTTCCTTTGTATCTTACCTTTACAGAAATCAGCAAGCCACTTCTCTCTCTCTTTGTATAACCACATGTTCTTACTGGCAAATGTTAAATATATATTTAGTTTTCTGTAAAACCAGTGTGTGGAGCATCCTTCTGTTTGGGTTAATTAAGTAGGTCCTCCTTTAGCTTTAGGAGAATTAAGGGCACATGTGTTATTTCTTATGGTCAATATGTGGTTGGAAAGAAATGTATTCCTTTCAGCAAATATGGCACCTCAGTTCTGCACATGGCAGTAAGCCAAGATCTGGATGGAGTATCAAGCAGAATAAGATGTGATCCTTAATTTCAAAAAGCTTATGGACACATAGGGGAAGTGAAACACTAAACAAATAAGCACTGTGCAGAGTTAAGAGGGAAGAAGTGATGCAAGTTATTAAGTTCTCGTAGCTAGTCAGTAGGTCTACATAATTAATCGACACAGGTACGTTTGAGATAATCATTTTCATTTGTTAAGCTGCCTTTCCTAACGCCCAGGAAAGTCACCTTCTTATGGCAACAGTTTGCTATTGGGCACACACTTTGTTGGATATGTTATTCCAGCAAATGTACATCTTGTATAACAATTACCAAATTTCTCCCACAACACGAAAGTACTGACAAATTGAAATCTTTCTCCCATTTTTTTTTAATTTTAAGGAACTACAGAATGTCAGGGGTTAACTATGTAGTATTCTCTAACCAAAGCAACCTTTCTGGGCTCGCCTCTAATTAAATTGACCCATAGGTCTATGGCATCACAAATGATGTTGTTTCTTATTCTCTTCTGAATATAATAGTTTAATAATATCGAATGCACTTATTCCCCTCATGTCTGCTATCTTCTTTAGGAGTTACCACCCAGAACAAACCACAGAGAACAAAGACAATTCCACCAAGGTACAAATTATGAGACAACATCAAAATTATTAGCCAGCAAGGTGCATAGTCTATTTGTATTTATCAAAACTTTAAATATTTTAATTACAACAATCAAAATGGTATACAAGCAAAAGAAGTCTACATGTGACAAAGTAAATGCTATTTTCTATGAGTCTCACAAATTATGTTTGTTGGGAAAACTGAATCAAGCAGGGGAAAGGTTGGATGCTCAGATGATAGCCCATATGTTACTTTTCTTTTTCTAGCTATTGGCTTAGAGGATAATGTTGTGAGTAAAGGCCTCTAAAACAACCTAGAGTTCTAGGCCATTATTTTAGCAGAACTTCAAAATTAGGAATAAAATCTCCTTCCTCTTCATTTCTTCATTACCAAACTTTAAGCTTTGTTTATTTTTAAACATGTAATCACAAGTATAATAGATGTTAGTTTTACAAATAAAGATAAAATCATTCTAATAAGCATCACAGGTGAGCATCCGAGTAACTCTTTCTGAGCTCACGACAGAAAATGGTTAATAACTCCTTCCTCCAAAAGCATCACCTGAAGGAATCCTTGGTTATTTCTTTTAAATTTTGTTGGCATATTTTCTGTATGCTATGTTTTCTTGGGTGAAGTTGTTTTCATTTGCTTGGAGTTTTCCTTCTAGTATCTTCTGCAGGGCTGGTTTGCTGTGTAGATATTGCATAAAATTAGTTTTGTCATGGAATATTTTGTTTTCTCCATCTATGTTGATTGAGAGCTTTGCAGGGTATAGCAGTCTGGGAATCCCTGGTTATTAGAGCCTTTTACCTTTCTTCCTTTTCTGCCAGATAACCAACAATCTTGTTGTCTGACTTCTGTTTTCTCTTCTCTTCTCTTCTCCTCTTCTCTTCTCTTCTCTTCTCTTCTCTCCTCTCTTCTTTTCTCTTCTTTCTCCTTTTCTCGCCTCCCCTTCCCTCCTTTCATGGCCTCTCCCCTCCCTTCCTATCTCTTCCATTTATTTTTTATTTTTTATTTTAGAAGTTGTTTCATTCATGTAGCCAAAAGATACCTAACTTATGGTCTTCTTGCTTTAGTCTCTAGAGTGTCAGGAGCATTAGGTTGCCAGTGTGGGACACCATGTCTGGCTTTGATTCTTGATTTGAAGTTGTTCTTTATTCTTTCCTGGCATAGAATCATTTTTATTTCTACCCTTTTCTTTTGGACATGGATGCCTGTTAGATCGTTCACGGTTGTATCAATAGCACAGTCCTTGTTTCATGGAATTCATTATCTGACCATCATGTGATTAATTAATTTATTCTACTGAAGATGAACATTTAGGACTTTTTATTGTTTGGTGAATGCGATAAACAGCGTTTTTCTAAATATCATGCATATGCATATGATTTTATTTTCAATGTTACTTGGAGGAGGGTTTCTAGACCATGCTCTGTTACATATGTTTAAATTGAAAGAGTGATAACAGTTCTTAAGACTAGTTGCATCAATTCTTTTATCACTAATATCTGAGAGTTCCTGTTTTATAGCATCTCAGCAGTTGTTAAATGTTTTTATTACTCTTTGCCATTCATGATGAGGTATATAATAACATTGTTTTTGTGGTTTATTTTTTGTTTATTTTTACTTTTCATTGCATCGTCATGTACTAGGGAAGATAAGATTACTTTCATATATATTGGATGATTATGGTAGGATTTTCAGCCATCCTACAGTCCACACAGGTATCAGTGAAATGTTTCCTCATATGCTTGAAAACACCGAGAATGTTCAAAGTTTAAATGGAAAAGAAATCACAATATTACTGAGTTTTATATCTCTCAGAGTTTTTAAACTTCCTCTTCGAAAGTTACATGCATGTAACTTGATCATATCCAACCCCAACTGTTCTGTCAAATTCACCCCAGAACCCACCTTGACACATCCTCTTCCAACTTCATGACCTATTTGTTTGTTTATTTAGGGCTCACAGAGGGAGTCTAAAAAGTTAGTATTGTCCATATATCCATGTGTGTGGAGCTATCCACTGAGGCATGTGCCACATCTACCAGTGTCCCCCCAAAACACCGACTCTCTCCAGTTTCTGTATACTTTTAATGTCTTTCTCAATCAAATTAACATAAATTCGTATTCTCTTAAAAATGCATTGAAATTTTGCTCTGGATCTTTTGTTGTTTCAGTGTTTACAGGTACACCTTTGTTCTATTGGCATTGGTTTGGTTTATTATTTCATAATCACATACTGGGCTGACAGCTTTGACTCCTGATGAACCCAGCCTGCATCTGTGGGTCTTGGTGGGCCTGTGCTTTTCAGGCCTGCGTGTAAAAGAGTACAAAGGATCCTCCTGAGGAGCTGCGGCTCCTGCTGCCCTGTGGGCAGTGCTCCAGTGCTGTGTTGCATAGAGGTACCTGGAAGCTCCCTGGTGACCTGCTGTGGTGACCCTGCTTCTGTTTGTAAACACAATCGAATGCATAAGCTCTGTTATCCTCTTTACAACTCTCATCCATTTCCAGTTTTTTCTTATAAAGCAGTTGATGGATTATAAAATAATAATAATAATAATAAATAGGAATCACCTCTCCAGGAGGGGAGGGCAGCCTTACCAGGCCACAGAGGAGGACAATGCAGCCAGTCCTGATGAGACCTGATAGACTAGGATCAGATGGAAGGGAAGGAGGACCTAACCTATCAGTGGACTGGGGGAGGGGCATGAGAGGAGAAGAAGGAGGGAGGAGGAGTTGGGAAGGGAGGAAGGAGGGGGCAAGAGCTGGATACAAAGTGAATAAGTTGTAATAAAAATTCAAAAATTAAAGGAAGAAAAAAGAAACTTAAAAAATAAAATAAGCAACTAACAAATTGATCAAACCTCACAATTTGATTAATATATTATTGTCCATAATCTTCAATGATTACCATTTTTATTCACAAAATTTCCACTTATGTTGGGGATGTCCATGCTGTTAAAAATTTAAACCTTGCCTTAGGTACTTATGACTCATTACATGTAAACTTGGTTTTTTAAATGCTTTAGAATTTTTCTTTTATTTTTTAGTAGTATTTTTGGTTAGGATTTACGTCACCAAATGAATTTTCAATAAAATTTTTGTTGACTTCTCATTGATTTTGAGAAAAACTGAATCTTTGAAATACCAAGTGTTACTCTTCTAAAAAAGATCTTTTCATTTGATCACATTTTCTTTTTGTTTCTTTGTTGTTTACTAGTTATTTACTTATGTAGATTTGATGAAGAGAACTTAAGGTGGCCATGGATAGTTCGATATAAGATTTTCAGGTAATCCCCTCAATCTCTCCTCCATCTTTACCCCTGTACATCTTGTAGTCAGGACACATTTTGGATCAAAGATTTTCTGGATGGTTTGGTGTCCCCCAGAGGCACATGGACACCTCATAGTCTGGCAACTGGACCTTGAGATTACCTACTCCAGAATGAACCAGGCAGAGCCTTATTAACTCCAAGACAAAGACCCTCAACAGAAAGTCTTTCTTGGGGCCCTCTTGTGCTGTATGGGACCCCTGACTGCTTCCTTTTCCTTACATTCTGTTCTATAATAAAATTCCTTTTCCCCCCCAAAACACAAAAAGAGATTTTCAGGTAAAAACTTTATATCAAACTTAACAACCAATTCATTACTGAATGTCATAAACCTATAGTTGTGGTGAAGTATCTTATAATCCCAGGTACATTAGGTGGCTGAGGCAGGAGTATCAAAAGGTCAAGGTCAGCCAGAGCTGCAGAGTGAGTCCAAGACTAACCTCTGCAACTTAGTGAGACTTTGTGTTAGAAAGCAAAAGCTGGTTGGAGATTTTGGTCAGTGATAGAGCTTTTGCCCAGCACACACAAATCCCTAGATTCAATCTCCAGTACTGCCAACAAGCAAGCAAGCAAGCAAACAAACAAACAAACAAACAAACACACCCTTGAGTTAATAGCCATGCTTGAATAAACAGTGTTTTCTATGTGTGTTAGCAGTACACATACTCCATCCAAAGGCAACCTGTGCACGTACACATGGCTTATGGCTATTATGGCTAATAGTCATCCTTATACAGGTACAGGGAGATTCACAGTTCAAAGTGTGAATTCAAGTATATTCATGTTTGCATTCATGATACTCCAACCATACCATAAAATTTAACAACTTCAAGTAAGAGATAAAAGTAAAATGTTTTTTATGTAGCAGAAATTTATAGTAATTAATTATAAAGTTTAGTGATGTATTTCAGCTAAGAAACAAAGTTCTTGCCATTCTTAAATTTGTTGTGTTTTAAGAATTTATTGTCTGAGTACCTGACAGCCACCATGTCTTGTATTGTCTTCTTTTCCACAGGAGCATACTGCCTAGTTGAACAGCAATGGGATTCTGGGGTGTTATGCACAATCACGAGTCACCCAGACAGTTGAAAATATGCTCCAACCGCTTAGTGTTGTTTACTTAAAATATACTTATGAATCAGTAATGACTGAACTGAGTTTTAATTGACCATAAAAGGAGAGCCGAGAAAAGAAAATTGCAGTGGACTGGAAATGATGAAGATGGATTTATAAATTAACTAGGATTTATAAAAAGGCTTTTAGATTCCCAAAGACAGGAATGCTACATAGTATTGGAGAAACAGAACACTCTCAAATAAGAGCACAAACTAGTACGATAATATTGAGGAATGTTCAAGACAGGTCAAAGAATGATGGCCAGTGCATGCCATTAGCACTGCCCCTTTCTTCCCATTCCTCTCCAAGGACTCTTGTCACACCCTTCCCCCCCCCCTTCTAGAAAATAGGGGCTTCAGCTTTGCAACACTGTCCACTTTCTCCTTGGGTTCAAGATTTGATGCTGTGATACTGCCAAACTACAAGAGCATTACTGCGGCTTTGATTGACTTTTTCAACCCATTCCATTCTTCTCAGAAATCTAAGTGCTGGCATGGAAGCTGCCTAGGGGGCTGCATTTTTGTTTTTTAGTGAGCTGGTTCTAAAACTATAGCTTTCAGCTTCACAATTCAAACCAAATAATTTTATGCTACGTAAGAAAGCTATGATTTCATCTGTAGTGTTCCTCCAGGCACATTTTATTATAATGGAGCCATTTATAAACATTATACAATGACAGTGCAGTCTTGTCTATGCTGGGTTTTATATACAAACATACATGTATTGCTAGGCGATGCCTAAACACACAAGCAAAAATACACACATGCATGCTTCTTTATTACCTTGGAATAAAAATGCAAATGAATTTATTAGCCCAAGAGTGGCACCAAATGGAGATTTATGCACATACATTTAAAACACAGAACCCTTGAAAATAAAGCAGTTGCAGCCTATCAATTTTCCTCTTTGACAGTTTTTTAAATTCCCCTAAAAAAATGAAACAGCATGAATACCGTCAATATATCACAACAGCCGCATTAGGATTTGTGATATACATCATAATATAAAGAGCACTATTAGAGCACAACCTGGGAGCCATTAAATCATTCTAAATCACGGTTACATTCCATTAGTGTCAATGGCGAAACCACATAATAGGCTTTATTACAAACTTCACCTTGGTAGGCCATTGTCTCTAATAACCACTTCTCTATGATGTGGTATCATACCCAGAAATCCAGGGAGATAATAAAGGCTCCCTTATTTCTTTTTTATTGGATGGGTAAAGTTAAATTTAGCTGTAAGTAAAAAAAAAATACTGAAGCTTTGTTCACTACCTGTGAGTTGCTGCTTTTTGGAAAAAAAAGAAAAAAAGAAAAGAAAAAGAAGGAGAAAAAGAAAAAAATAGCTAGACTTGGAAAGAACAGTTTGAAATGAATTTCAAGCCTCGTGGCGCTGGGGCCAGGGTAGGCTGGCAGCGGCAGCAATTACATTGTCATTTCTGCTTTAGCGTATTTGTGTGCCTCTTCGCACTTCCTGTTTGGAGCTGAGTATTGATTACAGAAACGAGGCAAGTGCCAGACTTGCCCTTTTTCTCATTCTCTTCCGGCTGGAGCTGTTCCCTTTCAAAAAGTCATCTGGGCATTTTGTTGAGATAAGCCTGATAGGGACTTCAGTTCCAACAGAGATCAATTTTCAGACAGATGAGGAAGAACCGTGGCCTAGGGATCCGCACCCTCCTTCCTTCCAAATACTGCCATGCAATCTCCTCTTTGGTGACATATCTAGCAGCAACCTCTGCTTTCTGGTTCTTAGCTACGCCTATCTGTGAAACACTACCTACAGACATTTCTACTATACACTATAGAAACTGAGGAAAGATTAAAATTAACTGAAAAACTGAGCGTCTCAAATGATGGAAGTGACTTAGTGTGTAACAGGCTACCCAACCCAAAGTCAAAGCATTGTGTTCTTGATGTATTGTTTACGAGGGGTGATAAAGTGGTGATGAGTGGTGAAGTAAGAGAATAAACTAGCAAGATAATACTGAGGAATGTATGATGAGGTGTGCATGTTAGAACTGTCCCCTTTGTCCTATTCCTTCCATAGGGCTTCAGTCACACCCCTTCTCCCCTTCTAGGAAACACAACTCTCAATGTTGCAACACTGTCCACTTTCTGTGTTACTAACTGTATCCCTAAGAGATAGGATGTCTTACTTTAGGGAAGGGAAGGGATGAGGGAAGGGGAAGAGCATAGTGCATTGCGGGAAATGAGAAGAATCATCAGGATCCAGACATTTCAGAATGAAAAACAGTCAAAATGGGAGAAAAGTAAAACATTGATACAGAACCATAAGATTATTATCTTACTGAGTAAAAGAATAAAATTAGAAATAAAAGATGAAGGATAAAATATCGAAATCTCCTGTAACTGAAATTGTATATGGTGGCCTTCTATGGTGAAACCTTTTTTTTTTCTTTTTAATTTCAAAATTGATAACGAAATTTGGTCAGGTCTTAAGGCACCTGCCACCAAGCTTGGTGACTGGGGTCTGCTCAATGGGTGAAAGGATCACTCCTGTCGCCCTCAAGTCTATGAGCACAGGGATCTCAAAATAATCAAGTAGGGAAACACCAGGGAAACCCCGCTTCAAATTCACAGGGGCTGGCATGGAAGGAGCCTCTACCACTCAGTTTTCATCAGTGTCATGCCCTCTTCTGCCCGGTCTTTCTCGTCCCCCTCTGTCATGTTCCTCAGTCACCTGCACTTTCCCTCCCTCCCTTTCTTTTCTCCACCCCTCCCCTCTCCTTTTTAGTCTTCTACTACTCATTCTTTGTCCTTTAATGAGAAGCCATTTACATCTTTGCCTGATGCATACAGTGCAAATAACAATGCAGGCAAGTGTCAACATAGAGCTCTATGGAAGGAGAATTAAAAATGGATCCTGATGCATCAAGCTTTTCATTGAACAGAAAGGAAGCACAAGCTTGATTTGCTCTCTCTGACAACCAAAGAACGTTTTCCAGGTAGAGCCCCACTCCTGACCTTGTTTTCTCCTCTCAGGGAGTCTGGTTAGCAATACCATTAATGTTCATAGAGCAGTGAGAAGGTTCCTGCTGGAAAACTTCCTCTACCTCTGGACGGCCTTCTTGACTTTCACTCTTTCTCTCTCTCTCTCTTTCTTTCTTTCTCTCTTCTTTTTTTCTTGAGGTCATCTTAAATAGATTGAAAAAAACATACAAAGCCCCAAAATTATACTATTTAAAAATAATAGATGCTTACCAGCTTTGGCTTTAGTCTTTTTGATATAAAATTTTAGACTTGACATATAGTTTTGTCTTTGAGTTGAAACTCAGTGTTCCAACAACAAACTGATATTAGGGTTTAAAAGAACGTGTTAGCATATTAATGTTCTAGTTTTGATTTCTTCTGTTTTTTCGTAATGTGGACTTACATGATCTCTGTCTCTCTCTTTCTCTCATGTGTGTGTATAGAAACAATCAAACATTGCCTTCCTCTATTGATTCCTTACTGAATCCCATAATTGCAGCATTGGCTATATTTGGCTCAGCTCCTAAAATGTACCTATCTTCTTACCAACTACACATGTGTGACTGACAGATAAATGTGGTCATGTCCAACTCTTACTGTGATTTGAGCTCTGATCCTCATGCTTGCATAATGGCTCTCTTACCCTGGTTTTCCTCTCTAAAGCATAGACTTTAGCCTTAAAAGGATGATCATTCTTGGTTTGTTAACATTTACTACAATAATATTTTTCAGGACAAGGAAAAAAAAACAAGACATCAAAACCACATAAACAAAGCAGACGTTTTTCCTGTCTCGTTTTATTTGCCTCTGGAGTTAACATTTCCCCAGAGACTGGCTACATACAAGCACATGTGCTACAGAGTAGCTTATAGAACAGTCTCACCTCTAGTGTTCTCCTTTCCTCTCCTTCTCTGTCGCTTCTGAACCTTGAATTCACCTTGAGTTTGACTACATGTGCTGGGCAGTGAACTTCAGGATTCACAGGCTGGGATTTAGGTGTATACTGCACATCTGGCCTATTACCTGTGCCTTGGAGAGCTCAGATCCTCACATTCATGCCCCAAGCACTCTATTGACTTTGCTACCACCTCAACCCAACTTTGTCTTCTTTGAAATTTCTTCATGAAATTTAGGGAAATTTTTGGCTATTGCTTGCCAACCTGGTTAATTTGACAAGAGCAATATGCCCACCAACTTTTGAATATTTTATTTTTTGCCACTTGTTGCATCTACTCCATTCTAGGAAATAAAGCTCACAGAATTGGGGTTAATGTGTGATATGAAAGCGAACCCTGCATGAGACCCAGAGGAACAGGGGCTATGCTAGGAAATTGTTCCTCCAATATGACTGCCCAAACATGTGCTGAACATGGCTCATATTATTGCATATGTTAACATGGATGGGGAGTGTGTTCATCTTGGAGGCCTCAACCCTAGACAAAGAATTATAGGCAACTAAGAAATTCTGAAAGTTGAAGAAGCAGTCTACCCAACAAGAGCATACCAATTGCTTATCTAATATAAAATGGGCACCCTTGAATACATACATACAGATAGGATTATACAGACTGAATGGGTTGTACTTATATATTTAGAAGTGCACACACACCACATATAGATTTATATATTTAGTATATATATTTTATATGTAATATATATTTATATTTTTAATATGTTATATATACTAACAATGAAGAAAGAGGCAATGATTTTAAAAGAGAGCAAGGAGACATATATGGGAGGGTTTGAAGGGAGGAATAGGAAGGGGCAAATAAATAATATACTATAAACTCAACAAATAAAAGAAATAGTTTTTTTAAGATTTATTTATTATTTATACAACATTCTGCCTGCACATGATCTTACTTTAGATGGTTTTGAGCCACCATGTGGTTGCTGGGAATTGAACTCAGGACCTTTGGAAGAATATCGAGTGTTTTTAACCTCTGAGCCATCTCTCCAACCCCAATATATAGGTTTTTTTTTTTTAAGTAAGCTGACTTGACAAATAGTGCATTGAATAATCAAAAATAATACTTATAACAACAGATTTAGAAAATGTAGCATTTATATTTGTTTCTCTGAGAGTATTACTATTACTTGTTTTACAAAAATAATGCCTTTATCTTTCTCTTACCTAAATCAAATGTGGGATTAGTTTACTTAACTACCGTTTCAAACATGAATTTTCTTCTTGGCATGATTAGTTCCCGTGAGGTTTTTTTTTTTTTTTTTCAAAATTTTACTCATGGATGACGAGGGTATTTACACAATTGGAAGGTTTTCTGAAATTATGACTCCTTCTTAGAAGACAGCTATAGAATTTTATTCAGTGTGCTCTGGACAACATGTTGGAAAGCCGCCTGCTTAGCCACAAATCTCTCCCTGTCACCTCAGCCCTGTCAGTTACCGTGAGCGGCTCACATAGGAGATAGTCAAAGGATGTGCGGTTACTGGCACTGATTACTAATTAAGAAAATTGTGTAAATGTTAAGATTATTGTACACCTGTGGATATGAAAGATATATATGGTGTACAGTTCTACAGACTAAGCAAACACCTGCAGAGATGTCTTATTTAGAATAAATAGAGCAACCCATCTCTGCTCCCTTCTCCGTTAAAGGTGACATCAGGAAGCCCTTTCAGTTTTTGTTTTCATGTTAATTTAAAATGTGACTTTAAGAACGATGGGCTAATTTTGAAAATGAAGAAATAAAAAGGAAATACAAAAATATTTGTTTAAGGCTTGCTCCTTGGCATGTACTCAATTCCTAAAAATTAGTTTATTATTTTAAATTCATCTTTTGCATGGAAAGGTGGGAGGCTGAACATGTGTCATAGTTTACATGAAGAGGTCAGAGAACAACTTATTGAAGTTGCTTTTCTCTTTGTACCATACAGTTCTGAGTGGGGAGGAGTCAAACATACATTGTCAGGATTAGGTACAAGCTCCTTTATTTGTTGTGACATCTTGCTGGATTCCTTCCTTCCTTCCTTCCTTCCTTCCTTCCTTCCTTCCTTCCTTCCTTTCTTTCTTTCTTTCTTTCTTTCTTTCTTTCTTTCTTTCTTTCTTACTTCTTTCTTTCTTTCCTTCTTTCCTTCCTTCTCTCCTTCCCTCTTTCTCTTTCTTTCTTCTTTCTCTCTTTTTCTCCTCCTCCTTCTAATTACTATGTTATTTAACTTGTTCCAAATTGTATTGGTTGATACTAGCACTATTTCCTAAAATATTTATTTTGTTAAACTAGGAACAAAGTCGTTTTCTTGAGATCAGAAAATAAGGTATTCATTTGTGGTATTATAACTCAAATTGAATATAGGGGAATACTTTGTTCGCGCATTAGTTTATTCACTCAACAAATGTTACTAAGGATATACAGCAAATGTTTCTCATAGGCAGAAGATAAGAATGTAAACAAAACTCAGTGCTCTTTCTCAATATGTTAATATTCTGGAAGAGAGAGGTGTTCTGATCTGAAAATCCAATCTGCTATAGCAGAAGCTGTAAGAGAGCTGCATTCACAGAGCTATGTTACTGATTCTAGGGAATTGTGTGCTGTGCATTGTCAGAAGTGAGCAACACTTTTCCCAGAGGAAGAAATACCATCATTGGACCCTAAATGGGAGGCCAGTTTTATAGATCTGTGGGTCAGACAAATAGAACAGGCCCATAATAGAAATGCCTAAAGGAACAAAAACTGTCAAAAATTTGGTTTAACCTTCCCACTGTGTGTATCAAGTATGTAAGAGCCGGAGACTTTTGAACTGGATAAATCAAAGGTTTATAGTTGTTTGCACATTCTCCACTCATTATCTCCCTAGGTAAGTTATTATTGTGACGACTCAAGGACATAAAATAGAGTGGATGGTGACTCACGATGTTTAACTCTATAGACACATCAGTAATATAAGAGAGAATTTAGTTTTGAATGCATGGTTGTTAAACTCCATACTATGTTATTTGTATTTTTAGCACTGTTTTGTTCTTCTACATTTTTTATACTTGTATGCTACATGCTTTTATCTCTCTTCCTTCCCCCTCTTCCCTTACCCCCCTCTCCCTCTCTTGTACCAGGCACCCCCACAATATCTTTCCTCTATTTACTAGTTTTGCTTTAGTTTAGTGTTCCACAGTTTGATCAGGGCCTTCTGTGAGATCCTCAGTGTGTAACTGCCTATCAGAGCCTGTTGGGATCACCAGTGGGTGCAACAACTTGATAGCATAGTTCTCTAATTGTCAGTACATGTTAGGGCCCGGTGAGCATATTCTGCTTCCATAGATAACTGTTAGGAGAACCCAACCACTGTGGATGCTATACCAGTATGCACAGCTGTTGGGGGTTCATGTTGCCATGCCCATGTATGTTCTGCTTAGAAGATGGTTTTATAAAAATATAATATTGTTTTCAGGACATTCTATAAGTTTTTAAGACAAATTCAGAACTTCAGTCTTGGATCAAGTCTTTGGATCAAGCAAAAGGTACAGACTGTTCATATAATGTCTCTTTGCTGATGAGCATCACTAAAGTAATATAAGGCCAAAAAGGAATTAGTGATATGAAATAATCAAATAACAGATATTAGCCACAAAGCATTGGATAACCATGCTACAATCCAGATACTCAAAGAAGCTAAGTAACAAGGAGGTCCCAAGGAAGGATACTTGAAAGAAAAATAAAATAGGCATTGGAGGTGGATGGATGGAGGTAACTGGGTAGGATAAGGGATGGGGAGGGAAGCAGGGTGGGAATTACAAATAACAAGAGCCTATAAAATGTGCAGGGACAATGATGGAGCAAACATTGAGGGACTGGCCAACCAAAGACTGGCCTAACTTGAGAACCATCCAATGGGAGAGAACCAATCCTTGACACTATTGATGTTACTCTGCCATGTTTGTAGATAAGAGCATAGCATAACTCCCTTGAGAGGCGTCACCCAACCGCTGATGGAAATCGATGCAGAGACCCAAAGCCAAGCATTAGACAGAGCTTGGAGTGTCCTATGGAAGAGTTGGGGAACTGATTGAGGGGGCAGGAGGGACCAAGGACTCCACAAGACCTACAGAATCAGCTAACCTAGGCCCATGGCTGGTCACAGAGAATGAACCACCAGAAAAAGACCATCAACTGGTCCTAGGACACCTGCACATATGTAGCAGATACACAGCTTGGTCTTTATGCAGGTCCCCCAACAAATGGAGCCGGGTCCCTCTCTGACTTTGGTGCCTGGCTTTGGATCCTGTTCTCCTAACTGGCAGCCTTGTCTGACCTCATTGAGAGAAGTGCCTATTTCGGCACCATCTTAATGTGCCAGGCAGATTGGTATCCATGAGGGACTACCCCTTCTCTGAGGAGAAAGGGAGGGAAGAATGAGGGGGAGGAGTATGTGAGAAGGCAGACTGAGAGAAAAGGAGGGGGCTGCTACCAGGATATAAAGGGAATAAATAAATAAGTAAGTAAGTAAGTAAATACATAAATAAATAAATAAATAAATAAATAAATGGAGCGAAAAAGAATAAAATAGCCAATGGTCATTTAATTATGTCAGGAATAGGAAATATTCCCAAATTATTTCTGACAGATGGTTTGTAGATTACAAAGCAATAGTCCTATATAAATTTGAAACATTAAACTACATTTAAAATGTGTGACATTTTGTTCATTGAAGAACATTTAAAATTTTACAAATTATCTGATGCTCTTAGAAACTTTAAGATTCTCATTTACCCTGTTAATTTGAATAATTTTTACAAATGTAAAGATTTTGGGACAGGAAAAAAATTGGTATTTTAATAGGTTCCTCTTAAGCATAATTTAAATAAAATTTCCAGTAGTTTTCATTATAGTTATAAAATTTTTTTGCACTTTATTTCCAGGTTAAAGTTCAAGTGCTTATACACATGTGTCATGTGGGACCGAGGCAGTACTCGCAGGGTCTGCGCAGGCGCAAGCCACTCAGAGTCCTGACAGTGATTTCAGGGAGTGGACATGGGCTCGGATAATTTTTTTATTTTTATTATTTTTATTTTTATTTCATTTTATTATTAGTTTCATTCCATCAACTCTGTATCCCAGCTGTATTCTGCTCCCTCGCTCCCTCCCAATCCCATCCTCCCTCCTCCATCTACCTTCGCCCCCTCCAAGTCCACAGATACAGGAGGACACCCTCCCGCCTCATCCAACCCCGGTCCATCAGGTATCCTCAGGCCTGGCTGCAAAGTCCCCCTCCATGGCCCAGCAGGGCCGCCCCTCCCCTGCAGGGTGGAGAGGTCAAAGGGCCCGCCATTGAGTTCATGTCAGAAACAGTCCCTGTTCCCCTTACCAGGGTACCCACCTGGATACTGAGCTACTACTATGGGCTACATCCGAGCAGAGGTTCTAGGTTATATCCATACATGGTCCTTGGTTGGAGAAACAGTTTCATATAAGACCCCTGTGCCCAGATATATTTGGTCCTTGAGGAGCTCCTGCCCTCTCCAGATCATATTAACTCCCCCTTCTTTCATATGACCTGCGACAGCCTTCAGATTGGAAAAGGATCTTCGCCAACCCTATATCTGAGAGATGGCTGATATCCAGAATATATAAAGAACTAAAGAAGTTAAAAAGCAATAAATCAAGCAATCCAATTTAAAAATGGGGTACAGAGCTAAACAGAGAATTCTCTGTAGAAGAATATAGAATGGCAGAGAAACACTTAAAAAGATGCACAATGTCCTTAGCCATCAGAGAGATGCAAATCAAAACAACCCTGAGATTTCACCTTGCACCCATCAAAATGGCTAAGATAAAAAACTGAAATGACAGCGCATGCTGGAGAGGTTGTGGAGAAAGGGGAACCCTCCTCCATTGCTGGTGGGAATGTAAACTTGTACAACCACTTTGGAAATCAATCTGGTGCTTTCTCAGACAAGTAGGAATAGCTCTTCCTCAAGACCCAGCTATACCACTCCTAAGTATATATCCGATTCTTAAAAGGAAGCTTCCTGCTGCTATCATCTGCTTGCAAACGAAAAATTAGTTTTCTCCAAGTGGAGTCTCACTGGGTACATTAACCACTCTTTAAGGCAGACCCTGAGCTCAAGGGTAATTGTCAGCACAGAACAGCTCAATGGTACTTTTGTAGACTTACTTACAATCTTACTTTTTTGGGGGGGGGGGAATCTTTTGTCTTAATAATCTTTTGCTTGCATATTTTGTTTTCCATTTTTGTGAGTTTTGCTCACAAAATGTGGTATTTTGTTTTTGTTTTGTTTTTTGAAATGGATATGGGTGAGTGGGGAGGTGGGGAGGATCTAGGAGAAATTGTGGGTTGGGGAAATGAATAGAATATATAGTTTGACTTTCAGTAAAGAAGATGATAAAAATGCACAGAGCATTTGTGGGCATATTTGAAATACTTTTCATCCTTTAACACTACAGATTAAATGTTTAGTTCATTATCTAATTCTAGCCAACATTTGAAATTTTAAATAATTTATTTCAATAATGTTTGTCATATTGTCTTTAAGGAATAATCAAGCTATACCTTTGATAGCCTATATGATATATATTATCTTAATTAACACTTAATTTCAGAAAATTTCATTCAGTTTTTGGAATTAAAATAATTTTATTAATCCATGTATTATGAAATACAAGTCAATTTTTATTCATTAACAAGAAAAAAGTGAAAATTAAAGATCATTTCTTTGTGCTGACATTAAAGACACAAAGTTACAAATATATGTACCGTATATTCTGTCTTGGTTAAAAACGCAATTAATTATTCAGAGTTACTATAAAATTGGTTGACAGTGGGTATGAGGGTGGCTGATCATGGGAAACTTGTACTTTCTACCATTTTGCTGAACACTTTATTTCCCCTAAAGCTGCATCTCCTATTATAAAAAAAATGAGAATATTTACTATGGAATTAAAAAGACAAGTCTAGGCTTTTCTGGTACATGGAAGCCAATATTTTATAGAATGTGTGGAACCAAACTTCTCTAGTGTTCCTTTATATACTACCAATCAAAGAAACATTTCAAAAAATATATGACCAATTACAAATGCTATATTTAAAACTATGTAGTGTATTCTTAAATGCTTTACACAAATCTTGATATTCTCAAATAAAGTTTTGTATGACAAAGAAGTAAGTTCTTTGATTTTTAATTTAGGAAAATGTTGAAAAAGAATATGTGAAATATTGCTCCATCAGAGATTAATTCAAACATCTACAAACCATTATCACACACTTGCTGTGCAATCACTGACTTTAAAGAACTGTTAGAAATGAAGTGATGTCTTTCAAAGTATAATTCCACTAAAGCCAAAATAAACATCACCAAATGATTCACAGTATTATAGCAAAACTCAGTGAAGGATGTAGCTTGAGATATGAAAAATAGATTCACTTGATAAATGATTGTTAAAAAAATAAATAAATAACTGGACAGGATGGGGCAACTTGTTCCAAGTACTGAAGAGCCTTTTGGAAACTCGGATGATAAGGCACAGACAATGAAGTGCCCTTGGTTTATTTGTAGGATAAACATAGTATTTTCAGAAGCATTCCAACTGTGTTCAGCCTGAAAAAACAGAACTATCACGTGAAGAATGTACAAATTTGTTCCCTTAAATTTTATTTCGAATCACTTCCTGTGCACTGAGAACTGGTTCAAAAGGGCCATGATAATTTTTGGAGGGGTTTATAATTTGCAATGTTCAGTTGCAGAGCATTGTGGGAGTTGTAGTTTCAAGGTTACCTGTAAATAGAACCTGTATTGAACTCTTCTATAGTGTTACTGTTTTTTCCTTGAGCTTTTTTAATTAAAATTTTATTTTTTAATATTAGTTACAGTTTATTAACTTTGTATCCCAGCTGTATCCCACTCCCTCATTCCCTTCCAATCCCACCTTCCCTTCCTCATCTTCTCCCTACCCCTTTCCAAATCCACTGATAGGGGAGGACCTCCTCCCCTTTCATCTGACCCTGGTTTATCAGGTATCTTCAGGCCTGGCTGCAAAGTCCTCCTCTGTGGCCTAGCAGGGCTGCTCCTCCCTTGGGGCTCTGGTGGGTGGGTAAAAGGGCCAGCCATTGAGTTCATGTCAGAAATAGTCCCTGTTCCCCTTACTAGGATACCCACTTGGATACTGAGCTACCATGGGCTACATCTGAGCAGGAGTTCTAGGTTATATCCATACATGGTCTTTGATTGGAGATACAGTCTCACAAAAGACCCTAGTGTCCAGATATATTTGGTAATTGTGGAGCTCCTGTCCTCTTCATGTCACACTAACTCCCCATTCTTTCATATGATTCCCTGTACTCTGCCTAAGGTTTGGTTATGAATCTCAGTATCTGCTTTGGTATACTGCTAGGTAGAGACTTTCAGAGGCCCTCAGTGATAGGCTCCTGTCCTGTTACTTGTTTTCTCCTACAACCAATGTCCATCCCATTTGTCTTTCTAAGTGAGGGTTGATCATCTTACCCAGGGTCCTCTTTCTTGTTTATCTTCTTTAGGTGTACAGATTTCAGTATGTTTATCCTATCTTATAGGTCTAGCACCTGCTTATAAGTGATTATATACCGTGTGTGTCTTTCTGCTCCTGGGATACCTCACTCAGAATGATCTTTTCTAGATCCCACCATTTGCCTGCAAATTTCATAAGTTCCTTGTTTTTATTGCTGAGTAGTATTCCATTGTGTAAAAGTACCACAATTTCTGTATTCGATTCCTCCGTTGATGGGCATCTGGGTTGTTTCCAGGTTCTGGCTATTATGAATAAAGCTGCTACAAACATGGTTGAACAAATGTCCTTGTTGAGCATCTTTTGGATATATGCTTAGGAGTAGGACAGCTGGGTCTTGAGGAAGTACTATAGTGCTAAAAAAGCTTGCAAAATTTTATTCACTTGTTGAAAAAGAAAAAAAATCATTTGCTCCAGGCAAATGCTTGAATGAAATTATACAAATATATATATATATTTGTATATATATACATATATATATATCCATCCAGAGGTAACACCAATTAAAATTTTAACTTCTAGGATATAGCACTATATAGCTTATTCTCCTTTCTTTTCCCAGAAAAGTTCCAGGTATAACTATAAGGGGAAAATCTTCTAGCAGATAATCACTACAAACTACACATCACTGTGAGTGTTAACAGTTATTTTCTGTATGCACAAATATCCCCTGAGGAATTACACACACAGACTCTGCTGTGGGACACATTCAGGTACAGTTTGTGTATGCACAGCTCTTTAGAAAAATGTTTATAAATGTATTTAAGGTGGTTGACTTTCAATGCTGAATTTTTTTGGTTTACATTTAGATAAGCAAAGAGATTTAAAAAAAAGCCAAACCAAAGCAAATGATCTTTAAATAAGAAAGTAAACAGAATACTGTCAATCAAAAGCGTTGGTGACCACAGGTTAGAAGTTTGTCACCGAGAAAGAGGAGGTAATGGGCTGAACTCGTCATTATGCGGAAGATCAAGTGCCAGTGTGTTTTGCTTGGATAATTGTTTTCATATATCCTTTCCATATATCACAGAAGCCAGGATCTTTGCTTTTGAATATTTGTATCATGGCGTTTTGGATTGCTCATTGGTTACTTCTCTTAACAATTTGAATCTGAACATTAAATCCCACCGACAACGACTATCTGTCAAGAGCAAAAATGAAAAATAAAAAAAAGAAATGAAAAAAAATATTTGATGTATTTAGTTTTCATTATAGAAGCACTTGTAGTTGAAAAAATATGCCCCTGTCAAGATTTCAACATCTCGCTGGGGATGCAAGCAAGACTGTTGTGATTTCAGAACCCGGGTGACAAATTCACGTTTCAGTAGTAAAGACAAATCAAGGGTTTTCCCACACCCCCTCTTTTTTAATTCTTCTTTTTTCTCCCAGCTTTGACAGTCATACATAACAATTTGAGACCTAAGTGGCGCTTTGATGCCCTGTTCCGTTATTAAACGGCACAGTCAATACAGGACAGATGAGGGCCTGTACTCACGGCACCGTGAATTAAACGGCATTATGCCATAGGGACACCGAGTGCTCCCCCCCCCAACATTCTGAACATTGAAGACATAATTAAAAATTATGCTTCAGAATTTTGAAAGTATATCATTTAAAATAATCTTGGGTAGTAAGTTGTAAACTAGGAAAAAACAAAATATTTTTTAGCACCGTTGTTAAAGTTTACAGGAATCACTTAAATATATTGGGCAACATCCCAAACCAATAATGATTAATTTCAAATATATGTGCTTGATGGGTCTTGGCAAGAAAGAAACAAAAAGAAAAAAAAGAGGGTGGGCACGGAGGGAGGGAGGGAGGGAGAAAGGAAGAAAAAGAGGGAGGAAGAGAAGAAGGAAGGGAGGAAGGAAGAAGAATATGTACACTATAAACACATGCAGTTTTTAAATTAAAAGAAAATGAATGTTTGTTATATGACAGCAATTTTTACCATATTAATAGACGTATTCCAAGAGTATTTCTTTAAACCTAAAATGTAAGAGTTTTCACTAAAGTAATATTGACTTAAAGTACTTAAATTAATTCTTTTGCCAATATCTCTACAGTAAATCAATACCCCTAGAATTAAACAACAGCTTTTGCCAGAGGGCAGCTAATCTGGGTAATTTTTAGTTACAGCTCATTAATCAATCCATCACTACTGGGGAAAACATAAAAGCAAAGTAACAAGAATTCTATAATAATGTCAGGAAACAGACGTTTAATATATCTATAGTTTCGTATCATGATCCAGGAAATAAATCATTGAAAAGCTACCCTACTATAACTCCCTACTTTATTGTAGTTAACAAAATCAAATAGCCAGTGTTGTAAATTCTAAAAAATAAAAAAAAATCACTGCTTAATGGCCTCCAGAACATAAGCACCAAGTATATATTTTCTTTATGATTATTCAAGGTAAAGGGATTAATGCCCAAACATTGATTGTTATATGTTTTTAGCAAAAGACAACAAGAATTGACAAGTCTAGAACCCTATAGGGTTCTGATGTGTTTATCTTCTTATGCTGCTGAGTTAATTGAACTGATGAGTAGGTGAGGATATGAATTTTAAGTTCTGTGTTCAGTACTCCAAATTGTGTTCTTTGCTTCAATATTTTTCAGCACTAGATAGACAAAGCTGAGTTATTTTTTTCTTTTTTTAAATGTTCAGTCCCACAATGCAAGATGAAAAAATAGACACCTGTGTCTTTTAGTGTGATGTTCTAGTGTTATCGCCCTGTAAAAAGCAGCCCAAAGTAAACATAGTATTTCTGATGTACTTAAACTGAGTTATTAACAGAAAAAGAGCAATTTCATCAGTTTCTCACTTTAGAGTTCTGAAGTGCTAAAGGGAATTTTTTAAAAAAGAAAGAAAAAGTGATTGTGGTAAATAAAATAAAAATTTTCTTAGTTACAATTGCTGGCCCTTAGCTGATTGTGGTAAATTATAAATTATGCAGTCAGTGTAGGCCAACAAAAGAAGACATCTTCAAATCTCAGTCAAAGGTAATTACTTAAGTCGGCTGAATGTTCCCTTTTCATAGAGTGTGATCTGTGTCTGACAGCTCACACTGACAGATGACCTTCTCAGCAACGTTCTTATCCTTCGGATCATGAGCAGTGTGCCTCTCTCCCTGAATATCTCTATATATTTGTGACACTAAGCTTTCAAATACAGCTATTGACAAATCAGAACATCAGTCTAAGCGCTGGTCTTCCCATCACTCACAATAAAGTAGCTATCACTTGCGGTGGTGTAGAGCAAGCACATCTCTGAAAAATGAGTTCTCACCAAGTGCTAATTTGACACAGCTCGCTTGCCTTTCCATAATTGCTCTGTCATTGTCAGTTGGCAGTTCGGGCTCATTCCTGGAAGCTGTGCTGTACAATTGGATACAATTACTCCCATTTACCACCACTATTATGCCACTGATGTTGCCCAGTCCGCATATTGACATGCCTCATTAAACCTGGATGCGGGCCATTAATGAACATTGTTAGCATTTCTCTTAAACTTTTTTGCCTCTAATAAACAGTCAGTGTTCCATGAAGGAGCACTGCCATCCTTGTGATATGATATTTATTATCTTATGGGGGAAGGGGATTCTGCAAATAGAAAGTCTCCAGATGCTGAGAGAGAGAGGGATACACAGATAGATCAGTGGAGAATAGCAGCGATCAGCAGGACCTTTCTCCATCAAGAGCATCCTCCCATTAGCCGAGTGACCCTTTCTATCCAAAAGAAGACAAGTAGGATAAACACCAGCACCCCAGAGGAGCCCGTACCGCAGCACCCTTCCCAAGGTTGCACCATTGCCAACACCTCTTCCCAGCCCTCTCCCACCCCCAGGTGGGGCTATGTGCTATGATGAAGATAATTTTGCCCTGGGTCTTCAATCCATTATGTCCAGCTAACTTCAACGCACATTTTTATTCAGAGATAATTATGTGTTGATCAGAGAAGTCAGTGGCTGTCACCCATATAGCAGGCACACCTGCAGTGTGACATAGGTGGTAACGATGGCATGCTCTTGAGCTGTCATGACACGGACAGGGACTTTATTATGTATATGTCATCATTTCTCTTAAGAAAATTATACTTTCGCACACAATGGCAGTAATGAACCCTTGCAACACTCCCATAAACCTCGTTTATATTCTTGACCGTCATTAAATATGAACTAAACATATAGAAACAGCTATAAATACATGAGAAGCACCGTGTCTCTAAGGGTTTATAAATAACTTTATTGCTGTAGGAAAGTATGAATTACCAAATAGGAAATGTGCAATCTTTACATGGAAACTTAAAATACCCTAAGTGAAGAGAAATCTAGCTATTTATGTGAGTATTAACTTTTCTACACTTATGATAAGGAAATGTTTATTCAGCTAACTTTGTCTGTTGAAACAGTTGTTTAGCTATTAAAATGGTTTTACCTGATAAACTAATGACCTCCTGTCATTTGTATTTTATAATATAATTGACATATAAACTAGAGAAAATACCTCATATAGACACCGATGTTTCCTAAAGCTTGTTGCATTAAACTTTAAACAAAATCTTCCTCCCCAAAATTAGAGTACACTAATCAAGTTAATATGTATGTCTTTACTCACAAAGGCAGAAGAAAAGTCACAAGGTAATTTTCTTAGTTTAGTTGGAAATTTGCTTATCATGTTTAGAATAGATGTGTGTATTTTGAAAGATAATATAATTGCACCCAAGCTAAATTTTCATTAAGGTAACTCTTTCTATTAAAAGCTATGAACTTATGGACCAGATAATTCCAAATTTAAATTTGTTTTAATTCCAATTCTTTTACCCTTATTGACTGTATAACTTGGAAAATAATAGTGAGTATAGGCCTTTAGGTCATGGCCTATTTAGGTCCTTACTTTTAGGTAGCCAAAGTACCTGGCTAGGGATATATATATATATATATATATATATTGTTTCTGGAGAGGTTTCCAGAGCTCTTATAATAAAGAAAGTTTCTTTCCAGTGGGCAACAGGTGTAACCTATGACGATCAAGGGCAGATTGACCTAACTTCACTCCTCCTCTGTGGTCTGTACAAAAACTACAGAGGTGTTTCCCAGGTAAGTTGAGACAAGCTTCCAGTTAATAAGCACTACTTCATTCATTCACTGCAATCTTAGGACTTTT
This sequence comes from Pachyuromys duprasi, assembly GCA_028658305.1. Taxonomy (NCBI): domain Eukaryota; kingdom Metazoa; phylum Chordata; class Mammalia; order Rodentia; family Muridae; genus Pachyuromys; species Pachyuromys duprasi. Next base: position 32,238,228 of record CM053763.1, read on the forward strand.
AAATAATTTTATCCCTCATTTAAGAGACTGTATCAAGGAAAAGAGGTGTCAAAAAAGCTTCCCACTGTCACAGGGCAGCCCCCCAAGGGCTATAGCCTTAACCAGTGTCCTAAATGGTAGTTCAAAATTTGGTGTTTCTATTTTTTAAAATGAGGAACTGATTTGACTCATTTCTTTCCAAAACTTACTGAGGAAATGCTCTGTTTGGCTTAGTGGTGCATGACGAATGTATAGGCCACATCTGAGAAGATCTAGCTCATGCTCCTCTATTTCCGGGATCTGAACTTGTTTGGCCTTTTAAGTTTTTACCCAAAAATGAACGTGAAATATTTAAATTCATTCCACATCCCTCATCCACAATATCGCTTTCCATTCTTTCAGTCACCTGTGACCTAAAATATGTGGAAAATGTGAAAATAAGAATCCATAAGTTTTAAATAGCATGGTGTTATAAACAGGTGATGAAAGCCCACACTGTCCAGTTCTATGCAAAAAATGTGAATTCTCCTTTTCCCCAGTTGTCTATGCTTCCTTGCTTACAATCAGTCAGACTGTCAGTCAGTCGGTCGTTGGTCCATCACTCACCTACCTACTTTCCTATTTGATATCTTTTTTCAAGGTATCATCTATCCAATTACTCATGTATGTATGGTGCTGTGGATCAAATACAGACAACCTCACACAAGCTAGCCAAGGGTTCTTACAACTCCTTCTCATCCCTAGTCTCTCTGTGCTTTAGAATTTACCCACTGATTAGTTAGTTAGTCAGCATCCAGTCAGTCAAACCATTTTACCAGATTAACTACTGTGTACAATCCTATAGCTCACAGTGTTTGTGTGTGATAACTTTTCTCTTACTTCAGAATGGTCCCAGGCTACAAGACTAGTGTAGCTGACAATTGAGACATAAGTGCTTTCTTTCACTGAAAATTCCCTTGGAAGAGCACACACACGCACACAAAATTTACATTCTTATTATCAATATTTGAGATAATATTGAATTTTCTCCCCATGAAGCCATTCAGAAGAAATGTTGTATGTTTTGAAACAGTACTGGAGAAAGTGCTTAGGATGAAACTCTAGCCAGAAAGAGAGAATAAAGGAGGAAAGGAAGAAGGAAAAGAGGAAGGAAGGAAGGAAAGAAGGAAGGAAGAAAGGAAGAAAGGAAGGAAGGAAAGAAGAAAGGAAGGAAGGAACAGAGCAGTGGTATGGCACACTCTTAATCCCAGTACTTGTGAGGAAGAGACAATCAGATCTCTGAGTTTGGGGTCAGCCAGGTCTACAGAGTGAGTTCCAGGGCAGTCAGAACTACACAGAGAAACCATGTCTTGAACAACAAAACAAAACAAACAAAACAAAACAAAAGAAACAACAACAAAAAGAAAACAAAATGCAAAACATTTTATTTTAATACACATATGAAATTATTTGGTAATCTTCACAAATAAAATGAAATTACCCAGTAAGAGAAACTACAATTTACCAATTTCATTAATAAGTCTTCCAAATAGCAATCTAGCTTTTCGGAAAATGAAAGTGAAATATCTTGCCATCTTAACTCTGGTTTGTTCCACGGAACAAATAGGTGTTGACATGACAGCAGATAGTAAAGGATAGTAAAGATAGTAAAGATAGTAAAGGTGAGATGGAAAAGGAATTAAATTTTATAAGATACCAACATACATATAATGAATACAAAAAAACATAGAACACATATATGTGTAGGTAATGTATAAAGATTGTGACGACCTGAGGCTTCAGCCTCTGCTAAGGGATTTGAAACCCATCACCACTGTATTTTGAATGGATTTCAGCTCACAAATGCAAATATGTGTTGAGCATTTACTTTTAAAAACATATGCATGGAGCTGGAGATGGCTTAGTGGTTAAAGCACCTGCCATGAAATAGTGAGGAAGAGAATTCAGGTCCTCAGAGCCCATGTAAATGCTGGGTAAACAGGGCAGCCTGACAGTATTCAGGAGGTAGAGACAGGGGATCCCTAGAACAAGCTTCATCATCAAGCGCTGGGCTCAATTAAGAGCTGCTCAAAGCAATATATAATGAGTGATTGAGGAAGACTCTCCAAGGCCACCTAAGGCCTCCATATCCATGTGCACACATGTCTTCAGGAACTTTTACAGACACATGTGCCCCCACACATGCACAAGTAAATTAATCTATTTCATTCTTACATAGTTATTCTGGACCCGTTATTTGTCAAAAGATTGCACTTTCATATGATGTCATTTTCTCCCTTTATTTGTTGGTTCCAACCACGAATTAAATCTCAAACTTCATTTGCATTTTGATATCTGCTTAACCACTCAATTTGTCTTCAGGCCAGTAATGTTTGCTCCATGTGGACACCTATATGTCCCTTAAAACTGGCTTAAGATCTCCAGTATCTTATTGGCTGGTTTGTTAAGTACAAGAGATGCTTATAAAATGCAATTGTTTTATTTGTGAAATGTTCGCTTTTGTTTTGGCTAGTGTTTTGTTCTCTGGTGAAGGGAAGTTATTTGTGGTTTGAATTATTTTAAGGATACCTCTGTCAATATAAATCTTGCAGCATTTCTTATAGGTCATTACGAGGTTCTTATTAATTTAATTAATATTAAGCTCAAAATTGTCTCAGTTCTCCCCGATGTTCAAGCCTGTGGGACTGGGAGGGACATGAGCTATGGCCAACTGGCCAGAGCTTCATTTTATCAAGGGAGAAGGGTGATGTTAGCTCCTGTATTCATTGTCTTGCTTGCATATCACGAACATGAGAGGTGAAGTCCACTAGGCATGTGTGTAGTATTGCATGGGCCGAATCACTGTCACTGAGAGTAAACATACCAGGCTGAGTGAGGACACATGGAAAATGGTCCAGGAACTGATTCAACTTGCTTTCAATTCTCTTTCTTAAATAGTTATGAAGTTCTCTTTTATATTTATGCTTTTTTATGTTATTTTGGAAGAAGCACTTTTCTTCTTTCCTTCAATGTGATTGTTTCTTTGCTTATGGAACTGGGCAATCCAATCCAGCAACACACGTGCTAGGCAATTGTACTAGCACTGGGGAAAATCCCCAAACTGAATGATATATTTTAATGTTCTATTGTTTCATTCAAGAAATATTTAATACGTACCTAACACTGATCTTAACCTGGTGAGGGCAATAAGAAACAGATGATACAAACCTCTGTCTCCTGGGAGCTTACCTTCCAATGTTTAGACAATAATTAGACAAATGAATATATTGCCTTATTTCTGATACAATGGTAAATCGTTGAAATCAAACCACAAAGGGACCACAGAAGAACCAGGGAGTTTTCAAACTTTAGGAGGGTGGTTGTCAGGTGCTTCCCAGGGAAGCTGACATTGGAGATAAAATGAGTACAAACAGACACTTAGGAAGCTGGTGTTCTACAAAGAAGGAATGGCCATGAAGACCAAAGGGAAGAAGCCTGACAATCTTGCTTGAGAGACAGTCAGGAAACCAATAGGATTGGGAACCAAATGAAATGGAACAGAAGAGAGCAGTAAGAAAGCACCCAGACTTAGTCACTGATTCTCCTCAGAGTGCAGTCTGTGGTTATTGGTTACACTTTTTTAAACCTACTGAGGAGGGTGAGATTTTGAAACAGGGATTCATGCAGACCTCAGTCTCTTTATTTAGTGAGGGTGACTTTGAACTTCTGATTTCATCACCTGTGCCTCCTCAGTACTGGCCTTACAAGCAGGCACTCCCCTACTCTTCCCTTAATCTTTGAGCTGCCCTCAGACCATGGCTCTAGTATTTCTGTCAGGAGCCTGAACCAGAAAGAGGCAGCTTAGATCTTTGACAGATTCTAGAAGAAGGAATACCAATGTAGGCAAAGCCCAATGAAAGTTCTCTCTTTCTGGCTGGAGTAAGCTGGAGTAAGACCACGCATTGATTATATGTTTTGTTTTTCAGCATTACTGTGTCCCTGAACAATATACACAGATCAGCAATGGTTTGTGAATTTGTATTTTCCTTCAGAGACTAATTTAGCTGGCAGAGTTAAAGACGTTTGAGACTAATTTCGCATAATTTCTGTTTTCTTATAGCATATTGAGCAGAAAATTTCTGTGAAGCGAGAAAAAAATGTTCACAAACACATCAAGTCTATTGCTTTCCCACTACTTCATTTCTTACTTACATGAAAGAAATACATTCAGCCTACTGTACTAAGCGGTTTGAATTTTGCCAATTTATCAGCTTTTATATTCCATGTGGCTAATATTTGTTATAAACTAACTGTTCTAGTATATCTTAATAACTATAATGCAATGTCACACATTTTAATCTAATGTGCGCTTAGGCGTTTTAACCCATTGTTAAGCAAGTGTTATTGGTTTCCTCTCGTTTGTTCTCATACATGTTCATAGTTCTCATAGATTGTGATGCAGTGCTTCTTTTATTTAGTTTAGTGTGAGGACATATACTAAGGCTCATGTGCTGAGGTCAAAGGTAACCTGTGGGTTTGGTTCTCTCTTTCTACAGTGTGGGAACCCAAGATGAACACCGGTTGATAGGCTTGGTGACTGGTTCCTTTACACACTGAGCCCTTCCACCATCATGAATAGAGAAGGAGCTATGATTGGGTAGTAGTCTTTCTCTCTCTCCCAGCACTGGAGATTAAAGCTAGGGCCTTGTGCATCTGAGACAAGCACTATACCACTGAGCTATATCCCTTCCCATCTTACATAAACCTTTGCTGCAGTGACTCAACCAAAACCATACAAAATAACTGGAGATATAAAATTCTTAAGAATCTATGTTTGAACTAGGAGAAGACAAGGAACAGGACAGGAGCCTTCCACATAGGACCTCTGAAAGACTCTACCTACCAGGGTATCAAAGGAGATACTAAGACTCATAGCCAAACTTTGGGGAGAGTGCAGGAATCCTTAGGGAAGAAGAGGGAGATAGAAATACCTGGAGGGGACAGGAACTCCACAAGGAGAGCAACAGCCAAAATACCTTCACCCAAAGGGGGCCTGCAGAGACCAATACTCCAACTAAGGACCATGCATGGGGAGAATCTAGACCCCCTGTTCAAAGAAAGCCCATTCGCTGCTCAATTTCCAAGTGGGTTTCTTAGTAAAGGGTACAGGGGCTGTCTCTGACATAAACTCAGTGACTGGCTCTTTGATCACCTCTCCCTGGGGTGGTACAGCCTTTCCAGGCCACAGAGGAAGATGATACATCCAGCCTTGATGGAAGCTGAGAAACTAGGGTTAGATAGAAGGAGAGGAGGACCTCATCAGAGGACTAGGGAAAGGGTATAGGAAGAGAACAAGGAGGGTAGAGGGGACTGTGAGGAGACCAGGGAGGGGGCTGCAGTGGGGATACAAAGTGAATAAATTGTAATAAGTAAATATATAAATAAAATTAAATTTAAAATGCAAAAATCCATTAAATTAAAAAAGAATCTATGCATGTTAAGAACCTATGAATGCACCATATAATGAAACAAATGAGTGACTTAGATGTCACAAATACAGAGGAATGTAGTGTTTTTGATGTCACTACTTGACAGTCATATTTTGTTCTACATTTATAAATTAACAGGAAGATCTTGGCACACCAATTAGTTGTCTTTCCATTCATTAACTGAAGTAATCACATAAAATTAGCAAAATTTGCATTCTAAGTGTATGGATGAAATGGTTATATCACAATGATAATCACAATAAACACAATCTATCTGTAGAATGCATCTGAAATGCACTGTAATGCATAAAACCTTTTCTCTTGTTATTTTATTGTAAGAAGGTCTTCTAATCGTTTATTATTGTTTGTGCACATGTCTACGCATGCTGTTGGTGTATGTGGTGGGGGAACATGACAAGCTGCATGTGTGGCATTCAGAGAGACTTTATAAGCTCAGCTCTCTCCTTTCATCTTTACATGGATTCTGGGATTGAACTCAGATTGCCAAGTCTATGGGGGAAGTTCCTTACCTGCTGAGCCATCTAGTTAGCCCTACAAGAAAGTTTTGTGGTCATTAGGAATACTGTTATTAATTTATGAATTCATCTTTACAAAATACTTCCAAACTTAGTTCTGTTTTATCAATGAGAACAAACGGGAATTATTCACAAAAAATGCAAGATTTCTGGACTCTGATCAGAGAAGTCGGTATGCTAACTACAGATCTTCTTGTCTTCCTTCTCTCTAAACTTAATTCCCCAGTTTCTTCCTCAGCTCTGTGGCAGGGGACCTTCTGTGGCCACCCTCCCTCCCTGCCGCCTTCTCTAGTGGATCACACAGCTCTTCCCCTCAAGTCTTTCTGCCCTACAGTCAGCAAGTTGTCCCAGCCCCAGCTCCTCGTATGGAACCTGCAGGCCCCTTCCCAGGAAAGCAGGGAGCCTAACCGAGATCTTCAGCTCTTCCTTCTCTTCCACAAATCCAATCCCCCAGTCTCACCTGCTTCCTCTTCTTCTCTGACACATCTCCAGCTGAAAACACAGATCTTCTCCCACAAGTTTTCCCTAATTCCAACAGGCACTCTCTGGGAACGTGCCAGCCAAGCCTGCCAGAGAAGCAAGTAGGTCATTGAAGCAGAACAGTGTCTTGCTCTGTCATCCTCAGAGAAGCTTCTCTCTAAGGCAAATAGGAACAGAGATAGAGATCCACAGCCAGACATTATACAAAAGAATGAGAGAACTTGGAAGACTCAGCCTTAAATGTGAGGTCTCCATTACACCCTCCCTCCGGGGTCGGGGAACCCCAGAGATGTAAACAATGAAAGAGCCAGAGTGAATGAAATACACCAAGACGCAAGGTCCCCAAACCAACATGATTAATGCACACATGAACTCATGTAGACTGTAGCTTCATGGGCAGAGTTTGCACTGGTCTGCACCAGATGAGGCCCGAGAGCTAGTTTTATTATTTGTCTTATTGTTTATTTTTATTACATATACTACATTATTAATAATGTAATACATTAATATATTGTTATTTTTATTATATATTCTTTCCTTTTACCCTACAGGTCCTTTGAGACTACATTATCGCTTCCAGTTTAATGATTTTATGGGATTTCTGAGTGGGGGAAGAATGGTTCTCTGTTTCTTATGCCTTCTCTTGGGGTCCTTTCCTTCTGTTTGCAAGAATGGTTCTCTGTTTCTTATGCCTTCTCTTGGGGTCCTTTCCTTCTGTTTGCTTTGTCTAATTACGATGTGTTAGTTTTTGTTTTATCTACTATGATCTATTCTATTCTATCTGATTTTATTTTATTATTAGCCCTTGTAATCCTGTTTATCTTCTAATGAAAAATAGAAAGGAGGTGGATCTGGATGGGAGAGGTTGTGGGTAGGAGCTGAGAGGATTAGTGGGAGATAAAATTGTAATCAGGATATGTTTTTGAGAAAAAAAATCTGTTTTCTAAAAGGGAAAAAAAGCTTTCAGTATAGAAAAGAAAATAAAGGGACTTATTTTATAAATACATTCCAAATACCATTCTTGTCCTCCTTGCTTTAATGACCATGCCTAGGTTTCCTCTAAAACTGATTGCCATTATAACTGTTACACACATATTTCTGCCATGGAAACATATATTTGAACATTATCTTAACATGTTTTGCAAGGATGAGATATAAAGTTCTGAAATAGATTCCCAAAGACACAAGTCACATACTCTAAATAAAAGTCAACACACTTTTCATCTGTTTGATTCATTTCTCTTTGTAGCAAGAAGCTTGAAGAAGAAATTTCTATTATTCTTTACGCATTTTTAAAAAAATTTTTGTTCAGTTATAGCCAACTACTCACCATTCATTTTATGGAAGGAATTGAATGACCTTATAATTTTCTACAAAAAGATATTAAACATATACCTAATTTAAATAAATCTAAACATAATATCTTGGTCTAGATGATATTTCAGCGTGCTTGTCCTAAGGTCTCATAGAAAAAAAAAGAATGTATTGCTGCAGGTTGTCCTGTGACTTCCAAATGTATGTGTGCATGCCTGAGCACACTAAATAAATAGATGTAATAAAATAATAACATAGTATCTACAGTACTGGTAATGAGAGGAGTGTTAAGCCAAACCCTTGCCAATAGAAACTTCTTAATCTGTCACATAAGAAAATATAACCTACTTCAGTATTTTACCCTATTAGTGAAACAAGTTAGCATACATAGGGATGGTGAGATGAATAAGTGGTCAGTACAGGTTCATTTTTACCTAAAAGTGCTCGTTAAGGTTTCATTCATGTGATGTCATAAAGGAAGAAAATGTGATTGGAATGAGGATCTAAAATTCATCACACACCACTGTTTGTATTACATGTAATTTGCTGCTAAGTTCAATTCAGGTGTTTACGTACACTGGTCCATTCATTTAGTTAAGGTGCTCTTGGAGTTAAGGCGATATTTTCTTAATGAGACTGTCAGAATTGATGCTTACCAATGAATTTTTATAGAAAGATTTAAGCGTACAACAAACATTATTGCTGTTGTTTGTGACGAGTTGTGTCTGGGAGGTAAGCCAAAGTAGCTTCTGGCAGAAAATCTGAACACTAGACCCTTATAGAGAATGATTAGTTAACATCATTTTAATGATGAATTAATGAGCAGTAAAAGCATTGTAATTCCAATGTGTGCAGAACCTTCCCTTTGAAGACAGAAGACCAGGGGGAAGGCATCCCCGACCTTTGCGATACTGCCAAAGGTTGGGCTCACTACACTGAATGCCCAATCTGTCTTTCAAGGTTAACTACACATGCCATACTGGGAAATGAAACAATTACTAACGAATTTTATAGATATATTCTGTCAAATTTAAAAGGCAATCAGAAGTCTAAATGAAAATTATGCCCGGGGAATGCATATAAGAAAAAGGGGAACTTAGAAAGTGTGTGTGTAACTCTAGGTCTTTGCCTATTGCCTAAAAGACACTTTTTGGAAAATGATAACTTCAGAATTTCAGCTAAAGTACACAATCTATGTATCAGAGGAAGGGAGTATCCTGCTTCCAGGGGAAGGATTGTTCTGGAGAAGGGTGGCATCTAATCATGTGGGCAACACCGGCACAGCAAGGCACGTTGATTCATTATGCTGTAATTAACTTTTAATTAACTTTACTCTGCTTTACTTATTTTAGAAAATTAAATAAACTTCATTTTATTGCTCACGTTGAACCAATGAGCAGGAGCCAGAGTTCTGTTCTAATTAAAATAAGCAGTTGAGCAATATTGTGTGTGAAGCATAATGAAAAACTGTTTCTGTCCAATTGATAGATTTCTTATGTTCTGAACACTTTGATAGGTTTTTCAAGGATTCCATTAGCTTGGCACTGAAGGATTCTAAAATATGTGATTTAAGAAATAATATTATAGGCCATTCTTAAGTATGGAGCATAAAAGCTTATTAAGTCACATTTCAAATTAGGTGATTAAGGGAAATATGTGTGTGTGTGAGAGAGACACAGACAGAGAGACAGAGACTGAGAGAGATGGAGAGAGCAAGAAAGCGAGACAGAAGGGGGATAGGAAAAGAAAGAAGAAAAGAAATATTTGGAAATTGTGTTATTTTGGCAACCATAGAAATAATAGTTTTCATGGAAGAGAAAAACTGACAAATCATAGAGCTAACAGTGTGTGTGTGCAAATTATAAACTCTTTTATTTATTGTTTTACATCTCTTACATGTTTTGGTATAATCCAAGAACAAAGACATTCAGTAGTCACCTGTTATCAAAGTGATCTAAACATGGGCTTCAGAAAAACATTGCACAAAGTATCAGTTGTGTTTAAGTTGTTGAACTTTTTTTGTCATGTTCTCTTTTTTAATGTGAATTTTTTACTGCCATGTAACTTTTTTTTTAACTTTGTAATGTTCACAATTTATTCATTATATATCCTGCTGAAGCCCCTCCCTTAACTCCTCCCAGTCCTACCCTCCCTCACTCTTCCCTCCATCCCCTTCCCTAGTCCACTGAAAGGAGCAGTTTGCCTCCTCTGTCATCTGCCCATAGCTTATCAAGTCTCATCAGGACTGCCTGGATCCTCTTCCTCTGTGGCCTGGTAAGGCTGCATCACCAGGGGCAAGTAATCAAAGAGCAGGCAACGGAGTTCATGACAGAGGCAGCCCCTGGTCCCCTTACTCTAGTACCCACATGAGACTGAGTTGCCAACGGGTTACATCTGAGTCGGGGCTCTCGATCGTTTCCATATATAGTCCTTGGTTGGTGCCTCAGTCTCTGCGGGACCCCTGGGATCAGGAGTTTTTAGCTTTCTTGGTCTTCAGGTGGAGCTCTTGTCCCCTCCATGTCCTTCTATCCCACTCCCTTATTCCATGATTCCCTTGGCTCTGCCCAAAGTTTGGCTGTGAGTCTCAGGATCTACTTTCAATCCCTGTTGGGTGGAGCCTTTCAGAGGACCCTCTTATAGCAACCTCCAATCCTGTTCCCTCTCTCCCACTGCCTCTGGTGTCTATCATAACTCGCCAATTTGAAAAAGATTTAAGCATCCTTCTGAGGAAGGGTTCTCGTTGTTTAGCTTCTTTAGGTCTGTAGATTTTAGTATGGTATCCTATATTATACAGCTAATATCTGCTTATAAGTGAGTGTATACCATGCTTGTCTTTCTGCTTCTAGGTCACCTCATTCATGATGATCTTTTCTAGTTCCCACCCTCTGCCTGCAAATTTCATGATTTCCTTGTTTTTAATTGCTGAGTAGTATCCCATTTTAGAAATGTGCCACAATTTCTGTATCCATTCCTCGGTTGGGGGATATCTGGCTTGAAGCCAACCAGAAGTGGGCACTTGTAGATCATGCATTCAAGAAGCAAAGGCTGGACAGATTTCTGAGATTTGGGCCTACGTCTTTCCAGTAAGTTGCAGGACAGCCAAGGCTATACAGAGAAACACTGTTTTGAAAACAACAGTGTACTACAGTGATTTGTTTCAGCTCAGCACCTAAAGAGTTTATGAAGTGGGTACATATTCAGCAAGTTCTTGTTTACTTTCGGGACACACTTCTGTAGTCACCACAACTCCTTTATTCCTTCCTTTTTAACACACCTTGTACTAAGAAAGCAGCAAGCCTCTGACTTCCTGAAGCCACTACCTGAACACTAAAACTTCCATGCTGTAGGGAGTCATTCATGGGGAAACATGGAGGAAGCAAACGAACTTGAAATTTGAGTTCTGTACTCTGCAATAATAAATAATGCGTTGTTCATTGTTTAGTTAGAGGACTAACGTTTGGTTTTACTGGAATTTTTAAAGAAGATATTTTCCTTAATCTCAGGTAGAAAACATCCTGACAGAGAAAGAAACAGATTTCAGTTAGTGAAGAAACTATGAATATTTATTTGGAAGATGGTCTGAAGCTGCATCATAAGAGGGAGTAGACGAAAGCACGCTACGTGAGGAAAAGAAAAAGTCTAAGTGGCTTGGTTGTTATCAACTCCAGCCTTCAGCACCCCTAATGTTCTTCTCTGTCAAAAGCAAGTACACAGCTGATCTGTTTATGGCGACAGCTATAGGAGAGTCAGTGACTGTTGATGGATCTTGTTTGTTTGGCTCGTCTCTGTGGTGCTGCGAGTCAAAGCCTGGCATGCTAAACAAGCTCTCTACCAGTGAAGGAGACACGAGGTCCTGACCCTTTCTCCCACTCATTTTGACTACTTTCCAAATTTTGGTGTAAACTTTTAGATGGGATTTTCTGGAGAATTGTACATAATAGAGAGAATAATAGCAAGCTTGTAATGCATCTAGACTTGTGCCTCTTCTGGCCCTGTTTTCCATTCTCCCTTCATCATTTCTGATTTATTCTCTGAGCTACAGATACCTCATTTCAAGCCTTCTTTAGACTTTATGTATTGTCCTTGATTTTTATTTCTAATGCCACATCCTGTAACAGCTGCGGAGCATTTCTTGACATAATGTGAGGCTGAACATTGTCTTTTTTAGCTTCAGATCAGTGCCTCCTGTCCTTCTGTCTCCTGATGCTCTGAATCATCACATTCTTTCATTTGTACAGATACTTGCACAGTATTTATAGGCTGTGATCACCCCCTCCATCTTCTACTCTCTTGACTACATAAATGTCTATGACCCGATATCTCATCCAACACATTATTGACATCACTTTTGCCCTTTCTTTTTTATTATTAATTTTCCATTAACTCTCTCAATTCCTCCCACTTTACTACTGCCAGAATAAATAGCAATGCAATGATTCATTTTTTAAAATCTTATATTATGGAGATTTTATTATCAAAAAAGAAAGTTTTGTCAAGGTGTCAAGCACTATATTCATAGGAACTATAGTTATTCTCCAGTTATTTCAGGATTAGGTTGTATATAGAATCCTTTGAAATATTTGCTTCTTTCCTGAAAGAGCCTTAATTCTGTTAGTTACAAGGAAGACTTGCATTAACTCTACAAAGAACTTTCTATCCTTGACAATTTTACGAGTACATCCCCAAAATAGCTTCTGGTTTATATTCATTTATAAACTGAATTAATCTTAGATGAAATAATTATGGACATTTACATTTTAATGGACATTTTCTAAACTTCAATGCTAGCAAGTACATATGAGTTTTGCACATACATGTTTATATTTTTAATATCCATGCTCATACTTATATATGTGTTTTAAAAAGCAGTTCTAAATACTCTGTTGAAGTTTTAAGTGTATTTTAAAATAGAGATTTTGAAGAATTCAGTAGGGAAATTTATTTGCCCCGCTAATAAAAGTCAAATCAAATACAATAGAGTGAAGCAGATATTTAACTGGAAATATTTTTATTAAGCAAATTTCTTGTCTTGAATACATTGAGGACAGAGGCAAGCATTAGATATATGATATGCTGAGTTTAATTAAAAACTGAATAGTGGCAGATGTCAACTGTCGTTATTACACTATATGATTACAGTATATGATTATATTAAAACTATATAACAGTAAAAAATCATAATTTTATGCTAAGTATGGGTTTTAATGAATGTACCAAAGCTCCTCTGACATTGTAAGTAAAAGTGGGTCTAGCTTCAGAGTCACAGAAACCTCCTCAAGAAACTTTAAACTGACCAGTAGTATCTGCTGAATATTTCATTGATAAAAACAATATGTATTTTATAGGATTCCTCTTTTGGGTTTAACAGTCTTTCATTTCTAAAGTCAGTTGTGGGATTTGAGATTCTTGCCCTACTTCCCTGTCTTAAAGATACCACATTATTTATCATGATTAGTCTCAGCTTCACATTTTTGTGTGTCCTTATCAGCTTGCAGGGTTTTTATGACTTCACCTGAGCTTACACACTTGAAAACAAAACACCAAATATTAAATTCCCACTTGCCATATGTCAAATTGGCTAGCATCTTTTATAGTGCAGGAGATCATTCCAAAGTATAGTCAGACTACACCAGTACAAGAAGCCAAATATTTACAATAAAAATAATAACATTTTCTGTTGTAATTCCAATGTGTTTTCACAAATAAGTGATTGTTTTTACATGTCATAAGTTCTACTGTAGAAAATAGACTATTAGTTCACTAAAGTTCTGTCTTAAAAGCTAATGAATGGTGACTAATCATTATGTCAATTTTTATTTTAAATGTATTTTTGATTTATCATCAGTCATCACATATTTTTTTATCCATTGGTTTTCCAAGACTACTTTGCACAAGGATAAGTTATATTTGATGAGGTCAGCGGAGGGCAACCAATTGGAACTTGGAGTAAGGCCTTAGCCTGAGACAAAACGAAACATAAAATCTTGGAATAAAGATTCTAAGATTGTTGTAAACCAAGAACGGCTAATTGTCCCAACATTAGAGAAAGCAATGGAAATGTGAACACTCAGTTCTTGGTGGCAACTTCTGAAGCCAGAAATTATGACATCAAAGCAAGGCCTAGGAGACTGATGGTGTTTCTGACTTTTCCAGGTGAAATATTTTGAATTAGGATGTCAAAGGAAAGAAGAACATGATTATACAATATTCAAAATGTCAAACTCAGATATTTCATTTTGCAAAAAATAAAAGATGAACACAATAATCTAAAGTATATGACAAAAAAGGATTATGTTCTGATTCATTCATCTTTCGTATACACCCTTGATGTAATATGCATTATACACACATATATATATTTGTATATGGTATATACAAACATATATATATATATGGCTATAAAATGTCCCTAACAAAAGTCATGATTTTGGAAAAATACTTCATTGGAAGGACCCTAGATTTTTACTCCCTTGTTTTTTTACTTTCTTAATGTCTATGACATTAAAATTCCTAATCTTCATTCCATTCATTTCAGGTTTACTGAGCATCTAATATGTACCAGGAACAGGACTAGACTTTGGTGAAAAATACAAGGAGGAAATGTAGCTCTTCTATATCAATTTATAAAATAGGAATAGATATAGATGCACTAACAAAAATTACACAGTAATATAATTAATGCATACTGTGAAGAAATGCCAAGTACCCTGGCCATGTATGAAAAGGCTGCTGACCAAATTTGTAGGTGCATAGAAGGATAAATTACTTCCTCAAGAATATGCAAAAGGAAAAATAGTCTGTTTCAGACACAGGACAAACTACTGCATAATAGAGGCAAAAAACAAAACAAAACAGGAGGACTATTGCGCTCCAATAGTAATATTAGACCATATATTTGAAAATCTATCTGGGACACTCAAAGACTCCTGCAAGTAACATTTGAGCTATTATCCTGAAGAATAAAGATTGGTGTGCTAGGCAGAGAACTTGTCAAGTTTGAGGAATCAGAAAGACTAGGCAATTCCAAAGAAACATGACAAGGGACTTCATTATGGCTTATAACCAGAAATAATAAAGTTGGTGAGAATTGTAAAATGAAACTGGGCAGAAGGGATGAGTAAGTGATGAAGGTCACAGCTGTGATGAGAAATTTTAATTGTCATATAATTAATAAAGATCAAATGAATGTAACAAGGCAATAATTTATCTTTTTACAATTTAAAAACTAAAATGTACAGTTAGGGGAACTAGCTGTGAATATTGTAGGTGATTGAGTTCAAGAAAAATTGGTGGCAATGAGTTTTATTACATGCTTTCCCCAGTAGCTTTAATCCATGACAAGAGATGACATGTGTGCAGAGAGATAGGCAGGATTGAAAGAAGTATTTGAGTTAAAATAAGTGAAACAATTCTTGAGCTATGAAAGTGGTAAATTGAACAAGGTATAGATTCTTTAGACAGAACGTGTCTAGGTATATCCCAAAGCTTCTGAATGAGACACACAGAAAGAGTTTTATTCCATGAAAATAGGTAGGGAGATGGACAATGATATGTAGATCACTTTTAGACTTATTCAGCCTAATATTTCTTCTGAGACATGGAGGAGGTCAAACTGTTCTGTAGCTCAGACAGGAAGCTTAGAGTCAGTATGATATGGATAGCGTTTGTACAGATGAAGTTTGAAGGCAGGGTAAAAACTTTACATACTTTTGGGGGTGTAGACTGCAGGATGAGTAGATCTCTCTCAAAAGCCTTTGGAATTACAAAATAGGTGACAAGGCAGTTGACAGAGTATCTACAATGGTGTAAGTGAAATGAACACCAGAGATTTTAACACCACTGATATTAAGGAAGCATCAAAACATGGGAGTAATAAAACATTTTGAGTGAAATCTAGACTTAAGGCAACTGAGAAGAGGCTCAGTGATTAAAGACACTTGCTGCTGTTGCAGAGGACCCAAGTTCAATTCCTAGCATCCACATGGTGACTCACAACCATCTATAACTCCAGATTCAGGTGGTGGACACCCTTCTTCTAACCTGCAGGGCACTGCTCACACATGGTATATATACATACAGGCAGGTAAAACACTCATATACAGAAAAAAAAATAGCCGTTAAAAAAAAGGAGAAGAGCAAAATTCAGTACCTCAAAAGGCATCAATGACTAGACCAAAGTTACAGGGTTTGTGTGTGCATATGTGCACACCCATGTGTGTTTGTGTGTGTGTTAATGTGGTTCGTACATAGTAATGCTGACTTGCGCATGTCATGGTGTGCCTTGTCTAAGGCTCTATTTTTGTTGAGCCCAGTATGTTACTTGGTCTTCAGTGTTCCAGGGATGCTCTTGTTCTCAGTTTCCACCTCACTTTAGCTGGGATAAATATGTGTTCATTGCCACATCCACATTTTAAGTAGGTTCTGAAGACTCTTCATGCATTTGCAGCATGCGCCTTACCTACTGAGCTCCTTCCCTGAAATTATTTTTTCAAAACCATCTAGAAAAAAAAAACAGCCAAGCTAAAGAATTTAAAAAGGAGAATTTGGATAGGAAAGTAATAGAGACAGTTGACAGTAGACCACATTGTTAACAAGCCTATGAAGGACAGTGGCTATAGTGACAAATCAGAATGGGTTACTAG
Source organism: Pachyuromys duprasi (assembly GCA_028658305.1). Classification (NCBI taxonomy): domain Eukaryota; kingdom Metazoa; phylum Chordata; class Mammalia; order Rodentia; family Muridae; genus Pachyuromys; species Pachyuromys duprasi. The sequence continues at coordinate 32,254,647 of CM053763.1, forward strand.
TTATTAAACATAGTAAAAGTGATGGATGCTGATGGGGAGATTGTGAAGCCTAAAAATATAGTTGGTTGTCATTGTCTTTTTCTTCATAGAAAATGTTCTTCCTAATTTAGCTACATCTTGCAGGAGAGCATGAGCCTTAGCAGATCAAAGGTCATAGAGATATGAGCTCAGAGGCAACCAATACGCAGTTTATTGAAGAGGAAATAAATAAATTTTTAAGCCAGAACAGGTATGAAAAATAGACAAATCTATGTGTTTGCTCATGTTTTTCATCTGGAATTTTTTTTAAAGTAACTGAATAAAATTTTAGCTGTTTCCTTAGCTCTATAATTCACATATGGATAAAATAGGATCCACTCAGCAGGTTGCAAGCTGGTGCCTCTAAACACATTTAGCTGAGCAAAAAAGCACAAAATGGAACCATATGTGTTTTCTTTTAAGCTAATCTGCTGCAGTAGTATTGTCAGCACTTCTGAGAGCCCTCTCCATATGCAACTTTCCAGACTCAGATGCTCTGCGTGGAATCATTGATGCCATGTCCTAACCCCTCCTTGCCAGTACTTATCTATTGTTTATGGTGCTTATGAAAATAATAATTTCTGTAATATATTATAGGAGTGTTAAATCACAAACAGAACCAAGAAAGGTATTGCATTTCAGACATTCATTACCACTTTAGGAGGAAACATCCAAGAGCACTTACACAGATGTTTAATTGTCAACACACATAGGCGAGCTGTGGTCTGAAACGCACATCTTGCAATAATGATCCTTTAGAAAAGTTGTTGTTTTCTCTCTCTCTCTCTCTCTCTCTCTCTCTCTCTCTCTCTCTCTCTCTCTCTCTCTATATATATATATATATATATATATATATATATACACACACACTTGCACATAGCATTCGTGGATATATTTAACAATATTGACCTTGATCTTGCATTTAACATTTTGCAAAACATTCCTTCTGACATTCTTCTGTTAGTACTGGGAAACCTATTTATGTTGGGACGCAGCACGTGTACTCAAAGTACATTTCCAGTGGTCTTTGAGTTTCTAAGATCTGTTCAAACAAGAATCTTTCTTGTCACATCAGATTAATTTTCTATGAAGGTCTTTGCCTGCTAGGTCCTTCTTTGTGCCTGTGTGTAGGACTAATTTAGCAAATACTCTTTATTTAGGAAAATCCACTTCAGTAGAAAAACAGAAACTTATATAGCCAAGCCATCACATAGTAGTTATGAACACTGAGATTTTATCAACAGTATTGTACACGTTTCTACCTCGCATACATGTTTGTCCTGAGAATAACAATTAATGCATTGAATTCAAGCACTGTGCTGCCCACTTCTGTCTCAGGGGATCACTCTTCACTTCTTTAGCTTTGCTGCCTGGTTTCCAGAGAGACTACAGTTTGGTGTTTTGTCCCCATGCAGTTTTCCCTTAGACGATTGTATGGCAGCTGAATATCCTAGTTAGTCCTTCCCTTTCACATGCTGTTCTGTCAAACTGCTCGCTTACAATTTCCAAAGATCATGACTAGCCATGAACAAGGCTGCTCCGCAGAGAACCTGATGCCCAGGCTCTCTGGTCGAGCTGCCATCATATCCTGTACATCTCTTCTGTCCCTGGGACACGTCACTCATATGTTCTAGCAAATGACAACTGCCCTTTAGCTCTAAAACAGTGCCTCTTCCTTTGCAAGAATTCACTTTATTTCAACATTTTTCTATCTGGCAAATAACATTCATTCATTCATTCATTTTGACTATCTCATCAAGTGCTGTGTTCCCAATTATGGAACTAAAATTTTCTGACCTATTTCTCTTTTACCCTTATGACATTATTATTCATGCAGGCATTTCTTTGACTTTCATAATACACATCTCTGTCAGGAATATTTTAAAAAGAACGCATATGGTTTTATTTTAAGGTGGATATTATCTGATTTTTTTTCCTATGTGAATTAGTTCAACAGAGCTGTATGCACGCTTAAAATAGATATTGAAGAACTATCACCTGAATATTGTATTGTTTCTATTCAAGGTGTGAAAGAACGTGGGAAACCGCACAAATTATATATATATATATATATATATATATATACACACACATATATATATATATTCCATTCTGATAAAATCTATCATGATAGAAACTGAGTAACATTGCCGACTTTAATCTATGGCAATGAGTTTTATCAGAAAGCATGTCAGAGAACATAAGCAGCTAAGATTCCTGGAGGCAAAACGTGCCCAATTAAGGTGATTTACCACATTCCAAAATGGCTTGACAAGTACATTTAACTCTCTAAAATGATACCTGTTCTTATTTCTGGCATGAATTAGAAAATTATGGGAACTCAAGATATCATTGTCATCCTCCTCCTCCTCACCATGAAAGGCATTTGTTAAGTATATTCTTGTGATGGCTCTGCTTCTCAAACCTTTAAATATATACATGATGCCATCAACAGAGTTCCAGTTTGCTGAAGTGATATTCAAAGCTTATATTGAATGTTCAAATATGTTAGGTAAATGAAGTTCCAGGTTACATAGTATATTACTGCTTTATTAAGTCTGAGATCTTTTAATGATATAAATTAGTTGCTGACAGTTTCAATCAAGGAATGACAAAAAAAATTCTCTTGTAAAGTACAGGAAGCAAATGTTTTCATCCCTGTGGGTTGAATTATTTCCATAACAACAACAGTGCTTCAGGAGCATAAATCAGCCATGAAAATGTGTAAATGAGCAAATATGGCTATGTGCCTATGAAGCTTCATTATGAAAACAGGCCATGCAGTATACTTGATTTGAAGGCCAGAGTTCTCTAATGTCAATGATAATGATTATAACATATTTTTAAAATTGGATTTATCTATAAGAAGCCCAAATAAAATTAGCAGAGTCTTAAGGGAAAAAGGACAATGCCATGAAAAATCATCTCAACCAGAATCTTTAAGAACAAAAACAAAATTATAGAGGTCATACCAATACAAGTCTGTGGATGCACACAAACAAATTTTCACAAATAAAATTAGTAAATTTTTGTAGAAAGAAATGGGAGGTGAAAAGTATGACCAACTAAGAAGACACTGTCACAGCCACTTAGACAAAAATTTTTAAAAACCTACATAAGTAAAAATGTAATTAAATATTGACATAAACTATTTGTGACAATTAAAAACACATTTTTACAAGTAAAAAGGAATTGAAGAAATGTAAAACAGAACTGAGTAAATGTTTAGAATTTAGTACACACACACAAACAAGTGAGAAATACAGAAAAGATGCTAAAAGATAAATAGAACAGGGTATGTTTGTTGAATATTAGTTCCATCAGTAGAAGATAGAATTAACCAGAGAAAGAGAGTGATATCTGGTGTAATAACTGTATTGTATTAGAGTGAAGGTTGTTTATAAGTTCCAGATTATGAATGGAAATATATGGAGTCTGGGGAGAACATGAATTAGTATGCAAACAATATCACAAATACCATGACAAAAATTTTCAATTAAAGGAGAAAAATGACAGGTAGAAAAAATCAAATAAAAAGTCCAGTCTTAAAGAGCAGAACACAGTAGAACTAATTTTAAAATTTATATAATGCAATAAACATAAAAAGGCCATATTCTAAAATTAAATAACATAATGAAAGAGATTAAAATGAATTAAAATATGTAATTTGAAAAACCAAAAATTAGTTAGCTTTCTATGTTGTTCACCCCAAAGTAGATTTTAGGGAAACAGATATTGCTAGCAGTTTAGACAATCAGTAAATTATAATAAAGGTTTTCATTTCCATGAGCATGCAATAACACAATTATT
>CM053763.1:32258574-32271074 GCA_028658305.1 Pachyuromys duprasi
CCCCCGTATGCCCTTTCCCTAGTCCACTGATAGGGGAGGTCCTCCTCCTTTTCCATCTGACCCTAGCCTATCAGGTCTCATCAGGACTGGCTGCATTGTTTTCCTCTGTGGCCTGGCAAGGCCGCACCCTCCAGCAGGAGGTGATCAGAGAGCCAGCCACTGAGTTCATGTCAGAGACAGCCCCTGATCCACTTGGAGACTGAGCTGCCTTGGGGTACTTCTGAGCAGATTTAGGGGTTCTAGGTTTTCTCCATGCATTGGTTAGGGTATCGGTCTCTGCAGGGGTCCCTGAGCCCAGATTATTTGGTTCTGTTGTTTTCCTTGTGGAACTCCTGTCCTCTCCAGGCCTTTCTATCTCTGCTTTCTTTCATAATATTCCCTGCACTCTGCCCAAAGTTTGGCTATGAGTCTCAGCATCTGTTTCCATACCCTGCTGGGTAGAGTATTTCAAAAACCCTCCGTGGTAGGCTCCTGTCCTGTTCCCTGTCTTCTCCTGTTTTGGATGTCTATCCCATTTGCCCTAATACGATTCTTCTTCTTTGAAACACTGGCATCAAAATATAACAAAAGCACGAATAACTTCAAGGAGAAGCTAAGACGCCATAGGATTTAAATGATGTGCACAGTTTCTTTTTAAAGACACCGGACAAGACATGGGGTCTTTCATGTAACCCAGAAACAGATGAAAAATCAGTCATACCAGACTTCTTAAAACAAACTTTTACTGTTATAAACAAAATGAAGGCTAGCCGAACCACTTATTTTTAAGAATAAATTAAAGAAGAAAATTTAAACAAAAGCATGACAAACTAACTAACTTCAACACTAGGATCATTTCTCATTTATCAATTTGAAGATATTTGTATGTTCTCATATTCTCAGTCACAGTTATAATTTAAGTGTGCTGGGTTTCATTATTTTAGTTATATGCTTTCTCCTAAAAATCACTTTTATATTATTTGATGAGAGTATATTTGAGTTGCTATAAAAGCAATGAAAGGGTGAGAGGGAAGACAGGTGCAGTATCTCAAGATCAAAGAAGTAGTAAATTGTAAACTTGGAATAAGACATAAAATGTATTTCAACATAGGAACATTTTCCATAAATAGGTGAAAAGGTGGTAATACCAATGTGAAAGTAATCTTCTGGAAATACTTTCTGACTTTGAAGAATCTAGACCTTGGGAAAACATGGAGTATCCTAGAGCTTCCTTTGGTATTTACATTCTTGCACAATGAGGCTAGTAGAGCCGCAGGGGGGAAAGTGCTGATGGTAGGTAATGTAGGTAACGGTCGGAGAAATGATACACCTATGACCAAACAAATGCCCATGGACATCCCTAGTCTCCCTTAATTCTTCTACCAGAAAAATTCTAACAGTCATGTCTACTTTGTTCACAATATTTCATCAGTATAATACACTCTGCTCAGCACCTTTTGTTTAAGCCTTTGATTCTCCTCTGCTATATTGCCTAAGTTCACAGTTATCTTTTTAAAATTAATTTCATTCTTTTGCCTTGGATTTATTGTCATTGATCTCAAAGGTAATCTCATTGATAGACATGATAACTTCTAAAATAGCAATCAGAACTATAGTTCGTGCAATCCTCTGCCTTTGAGGATATTATATGCAGGCTGCTGCTGCTGCAGAAAATTACAGATCCAATGGAAATAAACACTAATACAAGGTTTCTAACTTCACCCACACTAAGACAACTTTTATCTCTTTAAAGATGCCAATCCTTTTTACTTTATGTCCTTAAATGTCTGGTTTCTTAGCTGCGTTGTTGTGCATGCTGTCTTGGAATACCACCTTAAACATATGGATATGATCACAGGAAATAAAATGAGGAACAAAAATTTCAGTTTCCCATCATCCCCATGCTTCTCTGTGTATTCAGGAGCCAACTACAGTATGTGTCCTATGTGACAGCTCTCCCTTTGTTTTCTTTGCCCTCATACAAGATCAACTCTTCTGATCTTGGCTTTTTGCCTAAACACACACAGAATTTCCATGAGCTTTTTTTTTTTTCAAATCATGTTTTATCTTTAATACCCTTTCTATCCTCTTTCCTTTTACCATACACATATGACCATTTCTCTTCCATCCAAATAATTTAGTTTTATCATGTCCAAAAATACCTCTGATTCACTTATTGTCCTTGTATTAAAATGCTCAGACCATCTTAGATGCACGCCTTACTTAGTGCTCACTCAGTTTTTCTCATTTATTATTAGGTCCTATGCAATCTGGCTTCCTTTGGATCACCCCTGAAGTTTCGGCAATAATTACCAAAAGAATATTCATTCAATAAATACCATACATTTCTTTTTCAGTTCGGGTTCAGCTTTATCTTCAGTGTCTTAGATCTCTCTCTCTCTCTCTCTCTCTCTCTCTCTCTCTCTCTCTCTCTCCCTCTGTCCAGTTCTGCTTTCAGCTCTAGGACCATATCTGGTGCAGACTGCTGTAGGCCCTGCGCATGCTGCCTCAGTCTCTAGGAGTTCATGTGTGCATCAGTTCTATAGATGTAGAGGGCCTTCTTTTCTTGGGGTCCTCCATATTCTGTTTCTGTCTCATCTTCTGAAGGCTTCTCTAAAACTTGAAGGGAAGGATTTAATGAAGACATCCTATTAGAGCTAAGTATTCCAAGGTCTTTCTCTCTCTGCATAATATTGGGCTGTGGATCTCTGTACTTATTCCCAGAAGCTTTTCTGATGATGGCTAATCAAGGGACTAATCTGTAAATACAGCAAAATGTCATTAGGAGTCATTTTATTGTTACATATTTTATTTTTAGATTAGTAGTATTTTTTTGTACCCTAGGTTCCTGTCTCAGCATCTAGGTCACCCAAACAGTGTGGAAGATGCGTTCCATCTCATGGAGTAGGCCTTAGGTCAAATAATATATTCATTGGTATTCTCACAAGCAGTGTGTTACTATTGCACTAGCATATCTTGCAGGCAAGATATTGTAGATCAAGGGGATGGTGGCTTGTTTGGTGTTTACATTTCTGCTTTGGTATCATGCAGAGTACCCTCCTGGACCAAAGAAGCTAGCATGATGTGGTGATGGCTTTTCAAAGGCACCTGTTTTACTTCTCCATGTTCACTTAGTGTGTAGTTTTCGGATTTAGTAATGAGATCTTACTGTCACTTTGTGATGAGCAGCCTATAGACTTGGCAATATTCACACTGGATCCCGTTGTCTGACTATTCAATTAAATGTAACCCAATATCAGTATAGAAAGTTTCATTTGATGACAAGAGATGGCCAGTTTGAGCTCGGTCTCTCCCATTATTTGGCAATTTCATTTAGACCATCTGCCTGTATCTGTATAATTTAGAAAGGTTTTCTTGCAATAGGTTTCCATAATAATGACCCTTAATCATAGCTGTCTCTCGTGGTATTCCTTCCTTCCCCCCTCTTTTCTTTTTGACTACCTCTTGAACCTTCTTTTTCAGTCTCCCTAGCTCCCATCCACACCCATCTGTAACTATAGATTCTAATTCCCTTCCCTGGCGACATCTATCTGTCTTTTCTAATCCCTTAGTCTATACTTACCCTCAATGGTTCTATGATTTGTACTTTGGTTTCTATAATTTGTAGCCTGGTTATCACTGACTTAAGAGCTAATATCCACATATTAGTGAATATATCCATATTTGTCTTTCTGGGTCTTCACTCAGGATGATTTTTTTCTAGTTCCATATATTCACATATGAATTTTATGATTTCAGGTTTTAAACTTGTAAGTCATATACCACTATGTAAATAAACCACATTTTCTTTACCCATTCATCTGTTGAAGGACATCTAGATTGTTTTCAGTTTCACATTGTTTTTAACATAGCAGCAATGAACATGGTTGAAAAAGTGTTTCTGTGGTAGCATAAAGCATCTCTTGTGTTAATGCTCAAGAGTTGTAGTTGGATTTGGAGGTTGAACAGTTCTCATTTTCCTGAGGAACTGCTATGTAGTGACAATTCTGGAATTTGAGTTTCTTTTAAAAACAGAATACTATAAGACTGTTTTCCTTTTAATCTCAGGTGTAGGGATGTAGTGATGTTTTGTAGCAGCTGACTATGATTTGCTTGGTGCTCTAGCAAGGCATAATTTTGCCAGCTGCAGAGAGTTTCTGCATTTGAAATTCTGGGGACTTTTCAGAGTGTATATAAATGTTAGGTCCTTGATTGGTTCTTTGTTGTTTTGGTTGTTGTTCATGGTTTGTTAAGTAGTTGTTCACAAAGAAGAAACAACAGCAAGAAGAAATTAGATATCCTGACAATGAAGAGAAAATATTCCCCAAGGAACTCAACACCCCTAATCAGCAGGAAGTAGTCTAATGATAACATTAGCCCCTTTCCAACCTCTGAGTTTATTCAGGGATCTCTTTGCTTTCATTTTGCTATCATTTTTCCTCTTATCCAGTGCTAGGGAGTTGAAAGTGAAGAAGAAAAGGAGTGGAGAAGGGTGCAAGAATAAAAGAACCCACAAAGTAACAAAATCCAGCTACACTGCCTCATTGATTTGCATAGTGGCTCTCCAAATTTGCATTCCCACTAGCAACAGAGGAGTGTTCATTTTGTTCTACATCCCTAGCAGTCCAAGCTGTCACTTGTTTATTGATATCAGCCATTCTGACAGGTATAAGATGAAATTTCAAAGTAGTTTTGATTTTCATTTCTCAGCCATTTGAGTTTCCTCTTGAGAATTCTGTTTTTATCTGTACCTCATTTTTAAATTAGTGTATTTGATTTCTTGATATCCATTTTTGAGTCCTTTATATACTTTGGATATTAGCCCTCTATAGATTTTATAGTTAGTAGAATATTTTTTCATTGTGTCTGTCAGAATGATCGTGTATTTGCTGTATACAGAGGGTTTCCACTGTCATGAGGTCCTATAGCTAACACTGTTCTGTTCAGCAATATTTTTCGTGTGTCAGTTAATTCAAGGCTATGCCTCACTCACTCTTCTGTCAAGCTCAGCATATTTGGTTTTATCTTGAGAACTTTGATCCTTTTGTAACTGAGTTTTGTGTAGGATGATAAGTACTGATCTATTTGGTTTCTTTTACATGCAGTCATTCAGTTAGAACAGTACGATTATTTGAAGATGCTATCTTTTTCCAGCGTGTATTTCTGGCTTTATCACAAACCAAGTGCCCATGGGTGTATGGATTTATATCTGGGTCTTTAATTCAATTCCATGGAACAAAGTGTTTGTTTCTGTGTAATATCATACTGTTTTTAACACTATAGCTTTGTAGTACTATTTGAAATGAGGAATAAGGAGACCTCCAGGATAGTTTTAACTATCCTGGGTTTTGTTGTTGCTTGTTTGTTTGTCTTTCCAAATGAAGCTGAGAATTGTCTTTTCAGGATCTGTAGAGAATCATGTTGGAATTTCGATTGGGATTGCATTGAATCTGTAGATTACTTTTGATAGAATGTTCATTTTTACAGTTAATCCTACAGATGCAGGATCATGGAAGATCATTCCATCTTCTGATATCTTCTTCAACTTCTTTATTCAAAACTTGATATTTTTATCATACAAGTCTTTTACTTGCTTGGGTAAGGTTACCCCAAGATATATGACATTATTTGAGACTATTTTGAAATGTGCTGTTTCTGCAATTTCATTCTCGGTTTGTCATTTATATATAGGAAGGCTGCTGATTTTTGTCATTTAATTTCATACTTAGCTATTATTCTAAAACTGTTTATTAGCTGTAGGAGTTCCTCAGTAAAATTTTTAGCATCATTTAGATAAGCTATCATTATCTAAAAATGAAGATACCTTTACTTCTTTCTTTATAATTCCTATCCCCTTGATCTCCTTCAGTTGTCTTACTGCTCTTGGTAAGAATTCAAGTGATATATTGAATAGGTAAACAATCTTATTTCTGATTTTAGTGGACTTGTTTGAGTTTCTCTACATTTAATTTTATCTTATTTAGAGCTTGCTATTTTTTGCTTTTATTTTGTTGAATTATGTGTCTTGTATCCCTAATATCTCAAGGACTTTTTTCATGGAGGAGGGTTGGAATTTGTCACAGGCCTTTTCTATATCTAGTGAGATGATATTGTGGCTTTTGTCTTTCAGTTTACTTATATGGTAGATTACATTTGTTGTAATGTAATTTGTTGTGATCCTGTGTCAAGTCATTTTCTGTTTTCTTAAATTTATTGTTCATTCAATACAATTTATTCATTTTGTATCCCAGCTGTAGCTCCCTCCCTCATCCATTCCCAATCCTGCCCTCCCTCCCTCTTCTCCTCCCATGCCCCTCCACAAGTCCAATGATAAGGGAGGTTCTCTTCCCCTTCCATCTGACCCTAGCCTATCAGGTCTCATCAGGACTAGCTGCATTGTCTTTCTCTGTGGACTGGCAAGTCTGCCCTACCTTCAGGGGGAGGTGATCAAAGAACCAGACACTGAGTTCATGTGAGAGACAGTCCCTGTTCCCTTTACTAGGGTATCCACTTGGATACTGAGCTGTCATGGACTACATCTGTGCAGGAGTTTTAGGTTATCTCCATGCCTGGTCCTTGGTTGGAGTATCAGTCTCAGAAAAGATCCCTGTGCCCAGATATTTTGGTTCTGTTGTTCTCCTTGTGGCCCTTCTATCCCCTCCAGGTCTCTCTGTCTCCCCCTTCTTTCATAAGATTCCCTGCACTCTGCCTAAAGTTTGGCTATGAGTTTCAGCACCTACTTGCTTGCTGGGTAGAGTATTTCAGAGGCCCTCTGTGGTGGGCTTCTGTCCTGTTCCCTCTCTTCTCCCTCTTCCAGTGTCTATCCTGAGTAAGGATTGATCATCTTACCCAGGGTTCTCCTTCTTGCCTAGCTTGTTTAGGCGTTTAGATGTTTAGGTGTTTAGATTTTAGGATGTTTATCCAACAGTATATGCCTAATATCCAGGTATAAGTGAGTATATACCATGTGTGTGGTTCCGCTTCTGGGATACCTCACTCAGGATGATCTTTTCTACTTCACACCATTTGCCTGCAAATTTCATGATTTTCTTGTTTTTAATTGCTGAGTAGTATTCCATTGTGTAAATGTACCACAATTTCTGTATCCATTCCTCAACTAAGGGACATATGGGTTGTGTCCAGATTCTGGCTATTATGAATAAAGCTGCTACAAACATGGTTGAGCAAATGTCCTTGTTGTATACTTGAGCATATTTTGGATATATACCTAAGAGCTGAATCTTGAGGTAGCACTATACCTAATTTTATGAGAAAGCACTAGGTTGATTTCCAAAGTTGTTCTACAAGTTTTCATTGCCACCAGCAATGGAGGAGGAGGTTATCTTCATCCCTGATCTCAAGCTGTACTACAAAGCAACAGTAATAAAACCTGTATGGTAATGTCACAAAAACAGAATGGTGGATCAATAGAATAGAATAGAAGACCCAGAAATAAACCCACACACCTATGGATACTTGATTTTTGACAAAGAAACCAAAACCATTCAATGGAAAAAGCCAGCATCTTCAACAAATGGTGCTGGTCTAACTGGATGTCCACATGTGGAAAATGCAAATAGGTCCATATTTATCACCCTGCACGGAAGTGAAGTCCAAGTGGATCAAAGACCTCAACATAAAACCAGACACATTAAACCTGTTAGAAGAAAAAGTGGGGAAGAGCTTTGAACTCACTGGCAAAGGAGAAATTCTCCAGAACAGAACACCAACAGCACAGGCTCTAAGACCAACAATCAATAAATGGGACCTCATGAAACTGAAAAGTTTCAATAAAGTAAAGGACACTGTCATCAGAACAAAATGACAGGCAACAAACTAGGAAAAGAATCTTACCAACCCTATATCTGACAGAGGGCTAAAATACAGAATATATAAAGAACTCAGTTAAACACTGCACGGCAGTGGTGCATGCCTTCAATCCCAGCACTTGGGAGGCAGAGGCAAGTGGGTCTCTGAGTTTGAGGCCAGCCTAGTATACAGAGTGAGTTCCAGGACAGCCAAGGCTACACAGAAAAAACAAATTAAAACAACAGCAACAAAACAAAGAAGTTAATTAGCAACAAATCATGTAATCCAATTAAAGTTGGGGTACAGAGCTAAACAGATAATACTCAATAGTGGAATATCGAATGACAGAGAGACACTTAAAGAAATGCTCAACTTCCTTAGTCATTGGGGAAATGCAAATCAAAATGACCCTGAGATTTCACCTCACACCCATCAGAATGCGGAAGATCAAAACCTCAAAGGATGATGCATGCTGGAGAGAATATGGAGAAAGGGGAACTCTCCTCCATTGCTCCTGGGATTGTAAACTTGTGCGATCACTTTGGAAATCAATCTGGCGCTTTCTCAGACAATTAGGAATAGTGCGTCCTCAACATGCAGCTTTACCACTCCTAGGTATATACTTAAAAGATGCCTTACCATTCAGTAAGGACATTTGCTCAACTATGTTCATAGCAGCTTGATCTGTAATAGCCAGAATCTAGAAGCAACCTATATGTCCCTCAGTGGAGGAATGGATACAGAAATTGTGGTACATCTGCACAATGGAATACTATTCAGCTATTAAAACAGGGAAATCATGAAATTACAGGCAAATGGTGTGAACTAGAAAAGAACATCCTGAGTGAGTTCACCCAGAAGCAGAAAGACACATATGATATATACTCACTTTTAAGTGGATATTAACCATATAATATTGGACAAAAATACTAAAATCAATAGTCCTAATGAAGCTAAAAAAACAAAGAGGACTCTAAGAAAGATGCTAAATCCTCATTCAGAAGGGCAAACAGGATAGCCAATGGAAGTTGAAGAAGACAAGGAACAGGACATGAGCTTTCCACAGAGGACCTCTAAAACATTACCCACCAGGGTATTGAAGGCCAATATTTCCCAACTTTGGGTAGAATGCAGAAATCCTTATGGAAAAATAGGGAGATAGAAAGACCTGGAGGAGACAGGAACTCCACAAGGACAGATCCAAAATACCTGGGCCCTGGGGATTCTGCAGCACTGATATTTCAACAAAGGACCATGCACAGAGAGGTTCTAGAACCTCTGTTCTAAGAAAGCCCATAGGCTGCTCAGTTTCCAAGTGGGTTCCCTAGTAAGGGGTTTAGGCACTTTCTGACATGTACTCAGTGGCTGGCTCTTTGATCACCTCCCCTTGGGGGTGCCACTGTGCAAGGCCACAGAGAAAGATGATGCAGCCAGCCTTGATGAGACCTGATAAACTAGGATTAGATAGAAGGGGAGGAAGTTCTCCCCTATCAGGGGACTAGGGAAAGGGCATAGTGGGAGAAGCGAGGGGGTGGGGGATGGGACTGAGAAGAGATGAGGGAGAGGACTACCATGGAGATACAAAGTGAATAAATTTTAATAAATAAATATATAAATAAAATTAATAGCCAGAAGCTGTAAGGAAACAACACAGATGCCCCTCAATGGAGGAATGGATACAGAAATTGTGGTCCTTTTACACAATGGAATACTACTCAGCAATTAAAAACAAGGAAATCATGAAATTTGCAGGCAAATGGTGGGATCTAGAAAAGATCATCCTGACTGAGGTAACCCAGAAGCAGAAAGACACACATGGTATATACTCACTGATAAGTGGACATTAGCCATATAATATAGGATAAACATTCTAAAATCTATAGTCCTAAAGAAGCAAAAAGGAGGACCCTAGGGAAGATGTTCAGTCCTCATTCAGAAGGGCAAACACAATAGACATAAGAAGCAGGAGAAGACAGGGAACAGGACAGGAGCCTACCACAGACAACCTTTGAAAGACTCTACTGATCGAGGTATCGAAGTAGAGGCTGAGACTCATAGCCAAACTTTGGGCAGAGTACAGGGAATCTTATGAAAGAAGGGGGAAACAGAAAGACCTGGAGGGGACAGGAGCTCCAAAAGGAGACAGACCAACAGAGCCAAAAGAACTGAGCCCTGTGGACCCTGCAGAGACTGATACCCCAACCAAGGACAATGCATGGAGAGAACCTGAAACCCCTGCTCAGATGTAGCCCACAGACTCCGTCTCCGAGTAAGTGCCTTAGGAGGAGCAGGGGCTTTCTCTGGTATGAGCTCAGTGACAAGTTCTCTGTTTACCTCCCCCTGGGGACACAACCTTGCCAGTCCACACAGGAAAACAATTCAACCAGTCCTGATGAGACCTTATAGGCTAGGGTCATATAGGTATCCCCAAAGCAGAAAGAAACATATGGTATATACTCATATAGACCTATAGGATAGGAAGGTCATGCTGAAATCTACACACCTAGGGAAGATATACAAGAAGGAGGACCCAGGTTGGTAGGATCAATGCTCGTTTAGATGAACAAATGGGATTGACATTAAAAGGAGGAGAAAACAAGCAACAGGACAGGAGCATGCCAAAGAGGGCTTCTGAAAGAATCAATATAGCAATGTATCAAAGCAGATATTAAGACTCACAACCAAGCCTTCGGCAAAGGGCAGGAAGCAATAATAAAAATAGGGGAAGTTTGTAAGACTTGGGGAGAACAAGAGCTCCACAAAGACCAAACTGAGTAGGGCACAGGGGTCTTACACGAGACAGTTTCTCCAACCAAGGACCATGTATGGATATGGCCTAGAACTCCTGCTCAGATGTGGCCCATGGTAGCACAGTGCCCAACTGAGGACCCTAGTAAGGGGAACAGGGACTGTTTCAGTCATGAACTTGATGGCTGGCTCTTTGACCCTCCCCCATACATGCCAGGGAGTAACAGCCTGGCTAGATCCCAGGGGAGGACATTGCAGCCAGCCCTTCGGAGACAAGATGATCTAGGGTCGGATGGAAGGGGAGGAGGCCTCCCCCCCCACCGTCATTGGACTTGGAGGGGGTGGGGAGGAGATGAGGGAGGGATGGGGAGAGTGGGAGGGAATAAGGGAGGAGGATGCAAAGTACCTAACCTGTGACTGATATAAAAATAAATAAATTACATTTAAAAAATAAATAAAATGCAAATATCAGTGCTAAAAAAGAAAGAAAGGAAGGTGGACCTCTGCTATCAGTGGACTAGGGGAGGGACATAGGGGAGAACAGTGAGTTAGGGTGGGATTGGGAGGAGATGTGGGAGGGGAGCGCAGCCAGGGTACAAATTAAATCTATTGTAATAAATGATAATAACATATATAATCTATTTTATGAGATATTAAAATGGCTACATCAGCTTGCTTCTAAGTTACATTTGCTTGGGATACCTTTTTCCATCCTTTTACCCTAATGTGACATCTATCCTTGATGCCAAGGTGAGTTCTTTCAAAGTAGCTGAAAGATATAACTTGCTTTTCCATTTCTTCTGTTAGTCTTTCTCTATTAATTGGGGAACTGAGACCTGATGTTAAGAGATGCTAAAGAGCAATATTTGTTGATTCCCATATTTTGCTGTTGTAGTCTGTGTATGTGTGTGTGTGTCTGGTTTTCCCCTCTTTTGATTTGCTTATCGGGGATTATTCATTTCTTGTGTTTTCTTGGATGTAGTTAATCTCTTTAGCTGGAGTTTTCCTTATAGCATTTTTTGTGGGGCTGGATTTGTAAATAGGCATTCTTAAATTTGGTTTTATCACAGAATGTATTATTTTCTCCATCTCTGAAAGTTTTGCTAGGTATCATAGTCTAAGCTGGAATTTGCGATCTCATAGTTTGTAGAACATCTGTCCAGGTCCTTCTGGATTTTAGGATCTCTATTTTTTAAATTAAACTATTTATTCACCTTACATCCTAATCACAGCACCCCCCTCTCTTCTCAGTTCTCTCCTTACACACCCTTTCCCTATTCTCTTCTCTCTTGCTCAGAGAAGAGGCAGGTCCTCCTTGGGTACCAACCCACCCTGGCACATTAACTCCCTCCATGATTGGGCACATCCTTTCCATCTGAGGCCAGACTAAGGATCCCACTTAGGGTAACAGGACCCCAATGCAGGCCTCAGAGTCAGAGTGGGCCTGCTCCAGTTGCTGAGGGAGCCTTCTCTATTTCTACTTATCAAAGATGTCTTTTTCCTTAGTCACTGTGTTATGATTATTGTCTTATGTATCTTTTAAAAATAGATCTTTAATTAACAAAAATAATCATTAATTAACTTTTATTTAGTATATACTTTATTTGAAAGGCAAAGTCACTGTGAGCCTTAGTCTGGCTGGAATGAGATGAATCATTACCGTGCACTCATATTGATTTCTGTGCCATCGTAGCTTTCATTTAATCAACATCTAGTATTTTTCTTTTAATATTTTCTCCAAAATGTTACCTGATCTATACTTAATATAAAAATATAATCACCATATAGTTATTCAAAAAATAATTATTCACATTCCCCTTTTTTTTCTCCTTACAGGGTTCTTTTTAAAAGCCCCCCTCATAACACATAAAACTTTCAAAAGTCCCCAACAAATGTGTTCTGCTCCTCTTTTTAATTCTGTATCATATATGTTACAGTTGAATAACATAGGTCCCAAAACACTT
>CM053763.1:32276074-32278574 GCA_028658305.1 Pachyuromys duprasi
AAAGACACTGAAGCAGGCCCTGCATACTAACGTGGCTTGCTACTCATCAACATCAGCAATTTATGGCCAGATGGTTATAAATTTACATTCTATAAAATTTTAGAGGATGTTATTTTTTCCACTCAGTTTGTTAATTAACTTTTAGTCTTTTTTTATTTCCTCAAATGTAACAGTTCACTTTTTAGAGACTTAATGGTACAGCATCACAGTCTTTCCTGTCTCTCACCGCACCTACTGAGCAAGAAATAAAACTTTCCTGAAAGGGGTGGGAGAAAGACAAAAAGAAAAACTTTTACAGGCACCAATAATGTGAAAGCTCTCCCCCCCACCCCCACATTCTTCACCCTGCTAAGGCAAACCGCAATGGCCAACGGGTGGTAAAAATAGACTGATAAACTAATTTGAAACCAAATCCTTTATCTCATTGTTTTAAAATCTTCTTTACATTTGAAAACATCTGTTTTAAAATTGCTTGTAATTTCTTATTGTTCACATTCTTTTCTGTTCTTTTGATATTGAGATTTTTTTTCTTGCAGCTCAGAAAATTTCTTATAAGATAACAGGAAGGGGTGGGGAGTAACTTGAAAACAAAACAAAAGAACTCTTAGAAGTTGGAGGTGGATGAGTTCTGTCACTGTTGGGTGAATATTTAAACCTTGACCACTATTGAGCTAACTTTAATCCCATCTTTGTTTTACATGGTGCTAATATTCACTATTTTATATAAGTGATTAAAATACCCGTTTTCTGAAATATAGGGGGAAAATGTGTGGCAAGAAATATAATGCCTTAGTGTTCTTCCCAGTTTAAGTTCAAAAACGTGTAGGCCTCAGAGCAGACATGTTTAAAGCAGAGGTGGATTGTTTTCCTTCTATAGTTTCGTTTTTTAATGACCTCTTTGCGCAATGCTGACATTTTCCACGCTTCCTAGAAATACACTGAAAAACAGATCGTGGATGCAGTGTGTGCAGAGCAAATGATTAAATATTTGCAACCATAGAGGGGAATATATTGCTGAGGTTACAAGAGCCTAAAGGCCACGTTTGTGTTCAGCTCTCACTTTTTACAGATATATCAGGTTGAGAAGAGTTCAAGTCAACATCCTCTGGGTATGGATGCATGCCATTATGGGCCCACTCCAAATGCTAGCAAAAACTAGATTTGCTTATTTTCCAAAGGTTAGAAGCCTACACCGAAGCTGTGCTTCCTAACTGTGCAGCAGGGCACCCACATACGTCTGCGTCCTTAGCTGTGCATTCATTTCAGTCACTCTTAAACACATGTGAAGTTAGACCTGCCGTAGTCCAGAAAGAATAGGCTGAACATAAGTAAAAGGGGAATTATTTTCTCAATATTGGTTTTCCTTCAGTAAAGCAACAGATTATTTATTCATCCTGGGTCAGTCATGCCAATTCCTTCCCCTCCTTTGCAGAATTGGGCTTTGTTCTCTTCATGAAATTGGGCCCTGAAATTTTGGGTAATTACCTCCTCTCCCTTTCTCTCGCCACCCCCCCCCCCAGCTCCTTTTTTTTTTTTTTTTTTTTTGCTATAGACAGAGAAAGCACTTTTTTTGAGACTGTCAGAAATGAAACAAAAATTCAAATAATTGCATTGTTTCTGAAAGAAGGAGAGTAGATGGAACTAAAGTGTAGACGTTATTAAGGCAGGTCATTAGGGAAAAGCAAGAGCGTATAAAAAGCCTGACTTGTCTGGCGAGCTTCTGCCCCTAACTTGTTAGCACCCAGTGCCTTTGAGCTGCCGCAGTCCAGTGCAGTCAGAAGATGGCTCCAGCGCGTTAATTTTGCTCCTGCGCCTCGCGTGAGATTCCAGAGGCAACGCGCACTTCGGTGCTGTTTTCCATCTCTGATTATGCTGTCGCCTCATTTGGCTCAAAACATCAAACTGAAGCATGCACGGAGTTTTAAAGGGTCCATTAATGTAGATGGTAAGATTTTCAAAGAATTTACCTGTTCTTAAGAACAGGCAGTCTCGAATTTCTTGCGTGCTTTTGCTCAGATGGAAGAAGGGCCACAGTTGTAGCTGTACGTCATTACTAAGATTTCTACCTAGGGAAGACAATCCGTCCCAGGGACAATGTGTTCCTGGAAACTCAGTGTCCCCAGGATGTAACTCTCATCTTGGAAACAGCACGTTCCTGAGGAAGAGGATTTGTGAAAAGCCGAGCAAAACAATGACGTGGTGCTAATAGACAGGGTGACCAGGTGCACGGCCCCGCAACCCTCGCAGAAACCACTGTCTTTGGAGATGTTCGATTAATTACCAGTCCCCCAATACCTGACAAATTTTAAATGCACCTTCTAGACAAATATTGATTAATTGAAACACAAAAAATGGGCATTTAATCCAATTAAAGAGCCACAGCTAGAAATAGTTTATCAAAAGAGAACTATGCATAAAATTTATTGCCTAATTAGAGACTTTAGAGGTCATACCTCTACTAGCTAAGTGCATAAAAAATTATTGGAAACTGTGATTGTCA
>CM053763.1:32281074-32298539 GCA_028658305.1 Pachyuromys duprasi
ACTTGCAAGTAGCATACAAATAGTGTGGCCTCCAGCAGGGCATTACGCACTTGCCATGAAAATGACTTTACTAAGCAACATTTAAGTTTGGTGTATTTTTCCCCCTGTGTTAGTCACAGTTTTCATAAAAAAGTTTTGAATAGCTCAGAAGTGATATTTGTTTTTAGAGCAACCACAATAAATGTCAGTGTGTTGTTTACTGAAATAGAAAATAATCACATAAAAATATATTAACTGGATCAGATACAAGGTAAGTTTCCCAAGGAAAAAATTAATAGTACTTTACTTTGATAGGTGTGCGCTTGTGAGTGTGTCCATGTTTGCATCCATGTATGTGTGCATGAGTGTCTGTGTGTGTGTCTCTGTGTGTGTACCTGTGTGCACCTGCTTGCAGTTGATGGGTTGGTGTTAGGTGTCTTCCTCAGTTACCCTCAACTATATTCTTCAAAGGCAGAATCTCTCAGTGAACCTGTAGCTCAGTGACTGGCTAGGCTGGCTGGCCAGTGAGCTTCTGGGATCTGTCTACATGTCCCTGCCTTCTAATGCTTTTCAAATTACATGCTTCCATGCCTGATTTCAACGCAGACACCGGAAATATGAACTCCGGCTCTCATACTTACCTGGAAGTTATTTTGCCTCCTGAGTCTCTTTCTCAGTCCCTCACCCTCTTTTGATATTATTTATTCTTTTCATTCACTGAAAGTCAATTGTCATACTTTCAATTGACTCCCGTTCAGTCATAAGCAGAAATAAAGACAGCCAAAATTTCCTCCACTGTTTATTTAATGCTGAGTATTTACTTTCACTTAGCTCCTATTTTTTTCTATTTACAGTGATTAAAAATATTCACACATGCTAAATCAGAATAAGGAAATCAGACCTTCATTGGTATATTTTAACTTTCATCTTCATTTTTACATGTTTTTTCAAATAAGAAATAGTGCATTTATACCTAATGGGAAAGAGGATAACTACTTAAGCATAGGAAAACAAGCTATTATTCAGTCATTCAATTATGTCTTATATGCAAAAAATAATGATTCAAAGGTTGTTAGCTGCAAAGATATACCTAACTAAATACATTTTAAAGTAAATAAGAATAAGTTCTAAAAACATCTCCCTTAATATTTGCAGAACTGACATTAAAGAATTTAATCCTTAAAGAATTCCTTTGGTACATCAAATTGTTTTTTTCTTATGAATGGTTCATTCCACTCTATTTTATAACAGTAGAATGGAATCTGTAATATCAACATCAGAAATCACAAACTATCAGAACCTTTAAAATACTGCTGTACTATCCCATGCTAAAATTCAATAAAGCACTAGTTAATTTTTTTAAGGAATCTGTTACTCATAATGAAAACAAAATGCTCAAGAATAAAATATAAGACATAACACCAAAGATTGAATTACATTTATAACATTTTAAATCACACATTGGAGTCAAAGAAGTAGAAGATCAGATTATTAACAGCCAAGCATAATACTCTTCCAGCAATCTTTAATCATAGGGAAGAACTTCCTGTTTCACAAATTATTTGATGACACCTTCAGGAATTCATTTTAATGTCTTTACATAAATATTGATTTACTGCCTTTGAAATGGCCTTTAAATGATACAACCAGACAGAGGTAAGTGACGGGCAAGGTAATATGTGGACAGAGAAGAAGATGGTGAGTCTAAAAGATACTGCGAGCAGAGGTGAAGCTAAGCCACTTCTCCCAATGTAGCCCATTACTATTTGAGCCATGAACTGTGACTTGCCTCAAGCTGAAGTTCTCTTGAACTGAATCTATATCAAGTGAGGTTACACCCTGGAGCTTGGACTGCCAAATAAAAAGCAAGAGAGGGAGGAATAAGAAAGGAAGGCGGGAGAGAAGGTAGATGGTAGAAAGAGAGACAGGTACAGAGGGAAGGAACAGGAGGGGGAGAGGAAAGAGAGAAAAAGATTCCCCTTGAACTCTTCATAGATAAGAGGAAAGTGGGAGGCATGAGCAGGAACCAGGGCACAGCAACAGGCATTTGGCTCCTTAAGCTTCATTCTGATGTTAGACCCAAGTCTGGTATATTCGTCAAGAGAAGACACCAGTGCCTGGGACAAAACACAGTGACTGCATCTTGTTCCATGCTCCAGGAAACCGCTCTTCTGAGCTAAGGTGTCTTCCATCTGTAATTAGGCCAGCTTCTGTTAGAGAGGCAAACCAAAAGAGGGCGTGATCAAGGTAAGTACAAACGTCCTCCCATCTGTCTGTCTTTCCCATACCCTGCTGTCTTCCCCTATGCTCTCTCCATACTTTCCCACTCATATTTCATCCCACAGAAAGATGGTGGTCCTACTCTACCTTGAGAAGTTCCCTGTATCAATTCATGTGTTCACATATAAGTTTGACCACATGCAGGAGAAAGTATCAGGTCATTATAACATGGTTACCAGAGTCTGGATAATTGAAAAACAGTGATATGTTGTTCTATAGCTAAGAACTGTCTAGTTGAAAACTGTGAATTTTTTTTTCCTGCACTCCAGAGCTGTCATTTCAAGCTATTGTTTGCAAGCCACATCTGTTTCTGCTCTAAAATTCAAGCATCTTAGAAACACTTGCACTTTCAAGTTGTTTGCAATAACTTTAGACATCTAATGTAGCTAATGTAATTCCAGTGCCAAATAATGTAAGCTTAAAATCATACTTTATCAATTCCCCCTTCGAGGCAACGGTCTAGTAATTGCTTCACCCAACTACCCACCATTCATCTGTTCATTCATACACTTGTCCATGTATCTGTTATCAGAAATACAAAGTTTCTTGCCTGGGTTTATCAATAGTTTTTACAATAAACCTCATTTCTCTTAGCTATTATTACGCATTTAATTTTTAAAAACCACAGAATGTCATACATTGTTCTCTCTTATGTATATGCCAGGATATTAATATGATGTGTTTCTTAATGTACACGTTACAGGGAGCACTAATATCAGTCTATAATCCACAGTGAGTTAGAAATCTATGTTTACAAAATATCCATATATTTGCTTAATTTTAAGTTGATTAAAATATGTTAAAAACTTTCACAATATTTCTTGATGGACTTTTGTAGTGAATAAACACAAAACCAAGAAAACATTTGAAAAACAAGTCTGAATCCATGTTATTTGATGCTCTGATACATTTGAAATTGAAAGTGGAATACTGAATTCTGTTAAGTTAAATAATGCTTATTGGTCTATGATTTTTTAGGAAAAACTGACAGTCCAAGTGGTTTAATTTCCTTTAAGATATAAATGTATGTAATATATATATATATATATACTCATACATATAGATAATATGTATAATTCTAGATAAAGATAAAATATATAACAAAACCCAGAAACAGGCCTAGAAATCTCCTTTTGAATGATTTGTCCAGTAGTCCAGGTACTTACTCAAACAGTGTTTAGTTCCCAAGGATTTAGGGTTGGACCCTATTGCTGATGAAACTAAACACTTAGGATATAGGGCTTGGATTATTGATCAGAAAGTCTTTCTCCTGTGGTCCTGCTTCTATGGTTCAAGAAAACGCTATGGAAGGGAAAAAAGCCATTAAATAGTCTGACCCTGCTGCAACACATGTGTAACACGACAATGATCAGCATGGCAAAATATGTGTAAAGGTGAAATAAGTGGTACTTACATATTTGTGGCAACCAAAGGTTGTGTAATTGGACACAAGGTCCACTCAACAGGAGGGAAATTATGCCTGGTAAGCGAAACCTAGTCAGGTTCCTAGGCTAGTGAGGTCATGGACCTTAAAAATGTCTACTATTACTACCTTGCTAGACCATCATAATTCCTTGCGATAACTTAAATTTTATCTCTATACAGATGAGTGTAGCTGAAATCCTTCATCAAAGAAACCTTTTGTGCAACAAATGGGGACCACAGAAACCACAAATGGACATAATGCAATGGATTCATTATGCATATGACAATCTGTACCATAGTTCCTGCATCAATGGCTCAGAAAACTGTGCAGCAGAGAGGGAATCATGATAACAAAAGCCAGAATATCAGGAAGTCTACTATGAAACTATCTTTCCTAGAAAGTTTGCATAAACAAGATCCAAACAATGGCAATATCAATAGAAATATTAGTGTCAAAGAGAAAACTATTTTAGGGTCCCACCCTTAGACAAACTGACTTCTGGGAGAAGAGAATTAGTCTTTCCGAGGTATTAGCCCCTAATTTGTTCTCTCATGCAGAGTGGTCAGCTCTCAATCTGTATACACACAAACCCTAAAAACAGACCCTATCTATCTATCTATCTATCTATCTATCTATCTATCTATCTATCTATCTATCTATCTATCTACCTACCTATTAATCACCTATCTATTATCTATCTAATCTACCATCTCTCTATATATATCAATTACTCACATATATAAGTAAATAACAATAATAATAAAAGAGAGGCTATGAATTTCAGAGTTAGGGGGCATGGAACAAATTCTAGGGAGAGTATACAAGCAGATAAATGGAGGGATGAAAAGAATGGAAAAGGTGATTTAATTCTATTTCAATTAAAAATAACATAAGAATTATTGTTGAAAACATTTTATGAGATTTTTTTCAGAACACCCAACTGAAAAGCTTCAACTGAAGTAATTTTGTTTATAGGTGGGTGTGAATGATTCACTAAAATAAACAAAATATATTATATCAAGAAGGATGAAAATAATTGCTCAGTTTCTCTGTAATGACTTTCAGAATAATACTTCCACCTGTAAATCTGAAATCACTAGACAACATCTTTGTCAACAAAGACAGAAATAAATAGTTCTTTACTGAGTTAAACTTTAGGCTATCATTTCTAAAGCAAATAGTTGTAACATACATAGTGAGTATAATTTTAATAAAACACATTAATGTTTTAATATCAAGGATGTTTATCTCATCTTTATTAAATAAAATTGTCAGAAAGGACAGCAAAAGAGTGCATTTAGAAAGTGATTCAGATCTCTTCAGGAATGGAGGGGAGGAGGTCCTCCCCTAGCAGTGGACTTGGAAAGGTACAGGGAGGACATGAGGGAGGGAAGGGGGAAATAGAGAGGGAATGTGGGAGGGGGCTATGGCTGGGATACAAAGTACGTAACCTGTGATTAATATAAAATAAAAGTGAAAAAAAAACTATCCTGACTGACAAAAAAAGAAAAGAAAGAAAGTGATTCAGTAGTAGGATGTTTCTCAGTACTGATTTTAAATAACAGGGAAATACCTGAGTCATTATTCGCATTATCACATGTGCTGCAACACATATATTTTACACCTTAGATTTGATTTGTGCTATATACCTGGATCCATATTAGAGTGATTTTTAGAACAGTTGTTTTCCTACACGATTTTTAAACATTTCATGCCCAAACTCAGTTTTGTCACTTAAACTTTCCAATGAAAGGCAGATGGTGTTGCTCTGCAGTAAGTTTCAACTGTATCTTTCATTACAATTAATATGGAATATAATTTTAACTAATATCTCCTTGAAATATTTTCCCTTGCCATCTCATTTAATGTTTATCAGATAGCCACTGGGCTTCTAAATTCTATTTTAAAAGAATCTTTCTGGAAACTATTACACAAGTTAATTAAAAAGAATGCAATAAGAAGAATGTTTAACAGCCATTTGCCTGTAAGCATCCATAGCTTAATTTGCTCAGGGATGGTGCTGCTATGGACCTAGGTAGACATTAACTCAGACTCTTACAGTGCTTCTAATGGAGATTTAATAACCATCA
The DNA here is from genome assembly GCA_028658305.1 of Pachyuromys duprasi. NCBI lineage: Eukaryota > Metazoa > Chordata > Mammalia > Rodentia > Muridae > Pachyuromys > Pachyuromys duprasi. The sequence goes on from CM053763.1 coordinate 32,286,850, forward strand.
GCTGCTCATAGATGTCCAGGCATGGTACTAACTCCTAGTCGTGTCTTCAATACTCACCAGCTTGGTACTCATAAGACTAAGTGAGAACCTAAATGCGGGTGGAAGAGCACATGCACAGCCACAGAACATGGGTTCAAGCCTACCTCTATTATCCTGCACCCCAGTGATCCAGGGGACATACATATCATCTGAGAAACTGGACTTCCATGCCAGTAAAATGACAATGGAAACGCATAACCAGGAGGGTTCAACACTTAGCAACGATTTATCGAGGTGGATTTTATGGTGAGAGGACAGCGAAGGCATGAACAAGCAGAAAACACGTGTACTTACGGATGGCATGTAAAATTACAATAAGGCATTTGTAACAAATGGCAAAATAAAATGATAATGGAACTGTTTTATTTCTTATAATATGTAGTGATAAAATACATTACACTTTACTATGTAATCATTGGACTTGATTTTTACTTCATCATTTAGAAATTACTTCGTTATAAATGAGAAATGCTTGCTTTCAGTGTGAATGCTCATGAAAAGAGGACAGTATCCTAAAGAAGGGATCCCATTAAATGGATTCCTAAATGAAATGCTAATTTCAGCATGATGTTGTGTATTTCAAGTCTATAATGTTTACCTAAATTTCTTCTATAAGGGTATTGGTAATCTGCCTTGATAGTGTGTGTTCATATACTCATTTTTAGAAATATCTAAATGCTCATTAGCATGTTTTGAGTATGTACAACTATGTCTTCCAGTGTGCTTTTTCCCCTCATTGATATGAATTAGTTTTAACATTAGCTCTAATGTCACATAATTTTAATGTGGTTCTACTGCTATATAGACATGAATATGTATTTAAAAACTAGACGCAGAACATAGAATAAACACACATTCACACATATCTATGCACATCTACTTTACTACCAAGCAGAAAAAGACCAGAGGAAAATAGAAACAATGCCTCCTTCCATGATAATGCATGTTAGTGTGTAGAATTATGAAGGAAAGGAGTACATACTGCTAAGGTTAAAATATCAGGACTTGACATTTAGAAATCTTTGTATTTCAGATTTTTCAATGTGTGTGTGCATGCGTGCACACACGTACACACTTCATACATTCACTTGAGGCATTCAGCTATGTGTGTTCAGGTTGGTATTTTGCTACATCAGAGTTTTCTCTGAAGCAAAGTGTGCACCTGCCATTTTTACTTTATAAATTTCAAAGACACAGTGTCTGTTGTCAACATCTCATCTGAAATGAAATAAGAAAAGGAGCCATGAGGAACACTACTCTTGAGCATATACGTAATAGGGACACAAGAACTTGCATACTTAGACAGATGGAGTTAGTGTGCCCAGGGGATGCTCTTCTGGCTTGTGGACTCTCAAAGACGAATAGACACAGAAACATTCCCTCTCAAATGATAAGAAACACTAGTTCTAGTTAATACCATTAAATGACAAGGAGCATCTTTTTATTTCAAGTTGGACCGCAATAACAAGCGGAATGAAAATGACAAAAATGGTCTTTCACAATGTAAGTGTACATTACAGAAATTAAAAAAAAAATTACCGGAAATAAGTTTGCCTTATTTCTCGATTTCTGTTGTAACTTTTAGAACACAGAAACGCAAACGCAAATATTGAGTTTGACAAATATCCACCAGAGAGTTCTTTGTTCATTAGAAGAAATGTATTTGAAATAATGTAAGCTTAAAAAATGCTTAAAAGACGTCAGGTTAACAATATAAGTAATCACAAAATTAAGGGGGATTACAGAGAATCAAGCCATTATCATTTGTTAAAAAGCGTGCTGGAGAGTCATAGAGAAACAAGTTCTCTTAATACATTTGGGAAACCAACACTGCCATTCAATAGGTCTTTTTTAAAACCTATATTGTTTGTTCATTCTTTTAAAAAGTAACTGAAGAAATACTATAAAGATACATTCTGCTTATGATAATATACAACGTTCAAATTGATACTAATGAGATAAACTATATGCCTATTTCCCGTCACAATAGCTGCACATATTTTAAATGGCTCAATTAAAGTTTATTCAGACTAGATAATTGATCCAATGTGGAGAATGATGTCAGCATTAGATATTAAATGGAAGAATATTCTGGAATTTTTTTGTCTTGTGGAAAGATGAGAGATGTTAAAGGGCATATAAATAAGTGAATATGTATTTCACCCTTCTTTTTCAAGATACTTTTTTTGAACTATGAAACATGATACATGTGTATATTTATAACCTTTCCTTTCCATTATCATGATTTAAGAATTATTCATTTGCTTGTCATTTTCTGCGATAGTTATTTAACTTTGTATACATTGCTTTTTTTAGGTGATTTTACCCATCCAAAGTTGTAATTTTGCTAAAATAATATGTGCCGTAACCTTTGCAGCTATGGAAATGAACGTATGTGTTCATTGAGTAAGTGAATAAAGACAATCTAGGAAGTGCATAAAGACAGATAAATAGCAATATATAATAATAAACATATACTATCTGTACATATGTCATTGATGAAGTTTCTTCAAAAGCTATGGTAAGGTTCATATTAAAAATTACATTTGCCAATAAAATTTGTGAATTTTCTGCAGTGTAAATATATTTTGATGCAATTCATAAAAGTGTGCATATGAATTTTATATCCATTATACCTGTACTTAGCTAATATATAATATATAATACACTATAAACAATATACTCTGTAACTAAACAAATAATTTTAAATATAAAGACTGGCTCATTTTGAGTCATTATTAATTTATTCTTATTCCACAAGCAAATACCAGAAAATATAAATCTGTACATGCAGGCATGACTTAAGTCTAGAAGTTTCTCAAATCCACCAAAAGGAGGAAGCAGAAAGAATCAGTCATAATTTGTTTTATTTATGAAGTAATTTGTCTTGGGGGTCAAAAACTAAATACCCCTAGACTTTCTGCAGAAGGAACCTAATAATTTTTTCCCTCATCATTGTTCATTTTTATTTTCTCAGGGCTGCTGATGGCTACAGAGTATATCTCTCTGGGAATTGCCCTCACTGTTACTGCACAGACCAGCCACTGTCAATTGCCATGCTACATGTCACATAAATACATCCTTTGAGTCAGGTCTTTCTCAAGACCCCCTTGTTTCTTTCGGCACATCATCTCTCTGAGAGTGTTGTTGCATGGGTGCTAACCACAGACTGAACGAAGCTCCTTTGCCAACCTCTTTGCCTTGGCAAATACAAAAGGAGCCAGCAACATTCTTTATACTGCTTCCCTTTTTAGAGAAAAAAAATGCAGAAAAATAGGAACCACTTTAAGGCTAGCTCCTAAAAGAGAAGTGCAAGAGTCAAAAGAAAGCAGATACACTGACAGGAATGTGTTAAATTTTAACCTGCTAACAATGCTTTGCAAAGCATTGTTCAACCTGCACTAAAAATCACTCAGGAGATATTTGCATGCTTAATAATTACTAACTTAACCATACTAAGAAAGGCAATACATTCTTCTTTCAGGAGGTTCAAATTTCCAAAGAAAATTCTGAGGAAGATATGTCATCCTTTCTAAGAAATCCTAACACAGGTGATAGCTACTGTAAAACAATAGCACTTTTTATCTACTGCTCAGAGCATCAGAGATCAAGGATGCAAAAGGTTCACTTAACTAGCATAATATAAAATAAAAAAGCACACGCTAAAAATAAAAATAGATATTTTAGATCATTTTTCTTCTCGTAGAATAAAAGCATACATTGCAAATCACCCTACCAAGGGTCACGATAACACCATCCTTATTGTTGTCGTTGACAGGAAATGTAGTCTATATTAATTTTATCACCTATGTATTCACTGAGCTTTTATGGCACAGAAAACTTAATTTTGATAGAATCATAAAGGTCTGTTGCCCTGTGTACATATGTATGAGTGTAGCTGACTGTGAGACACATGTAGCTCATTATTCTTGACTGGGAGGGCTTATGACTTTTGACGTTGTCAACTTTTATCTCATTGCTCATCACTGCTTACCAAGAGGGCTAATAGTATATTGCCGTGGAGTTTGTGTGTGCTGTAACGTAAATTCTGATATTGCTGGTATCAGTCACTCATCTGCCTCATTCAGTTCATGACAAGATGATACGTCATCACGCTCCACTCTTGCCACCTCAGCTTTGAATAGATCCACCTCTCTTCAACTTAACAGAGAATTTTATTTTTGTTATTGTTTAGGATCTAAGTGCATTTTAGAAGTATGAGCAAGTGAATAATTTTGATGAATTCAAAGCAATAGCTGATGTAAAATATTCCCTTCAAAAATTAAGCGTAAAATAATATTTCTAAACGAAAAATAAATCACTACAGAAACAGCTCTAAGTTTGAATTTTTGAACCGTTAATAGTTAGAATTCTAGGGGGTCCTTGAAAATGAATGAAACTCTCTCTAATTGTAATCTTACAGTGTGGCACTGTTTAAAGTCCAGGGATTTGAGAGCTACCCATTCTGGGTAATAGGACACTTCCTGACTTCTACTATACTTATCTCCCATGACAGTTTTCCTCTCTTTATTTTGCTTTTTAACATCTCTTACCTCGAGCTTAATACATTTGTGCATATTTCTTTATGTCTGCTGTTCATTTTATAAGGCCTTTTCACATTTTCCATATTTTATTTGCTTGAATTCAACTAATGTTACAAAAGTAGATTTTAACTTAGAAATGATTATATCATTTGCCTTCTTTTCCCCTTCAACTTAGAAAAGACTAATCCTGCCATAAATGCTTTAACAAATGTGATAGGATTTTTTTTCACTCTTTTGCTTGTTACAAATCACATTTCATCCCACTAACTTATGGGAACTTCCTTCAATGCCTTTTCACTCCTATTGATTCAAACATTTTAATAATTTCCTATATTTTCCCAAACATTCTTAACAGACAAAACTAATTCTGTATATATTCTATACCATTTCCTGGGAATTAGAGAAACTTAAAGAAACAATTGGAATCACAAACTGGGCTTCAGAACTACTTGAAGGTAATGAAATACTTTGAAAGCAATTACTAAAATCTGTTGGCGTTCACATGGCTTTCTGTGTAAGGAAGGCCAGCTGACCTATGCACCAAAGGAGCATCTATTCCATGGCTGAGTTTATCAGGACAATAGGAGGATAATTTCTAAGCCAGCTACAAAGGAAACATGCACTAACATTTGCATTTATGAGATGAAATTATTGAAATGAATAAACTGTTATTATATGCAATTTGTACATCTGGATATATGCATATATATGATTACTTTTTCTTTTTGAAGAGAGAATTTTTCACTTTTTAATTTATTTATTACAATTTATTCACTCTGTATCCCAACTGTAGCCCCCTCCTTTGGTCCCTTTCAATCCCACCCTCCCTTCCTCTTTTCCTCCCATGTTCCTTCCACAGTCCACTGAGAGGGGAGATCCTCCTCCCCTTCCATCTGACCCTAGCCTATCAGGTCTCATCAGGGCTGGCTGCATTGTCTTCCTCTGTGGCCTGGTAAGGCTGCTCCCCCTTCCGGGGGAGGTGATCAAAGAGCCAGCCCCTGAGTTCATGTCAGAGACAGTCCGTGTTTCCATTACTAGGCAACCCACTTGAACACTGAACTGCCATGGGCCACATCTGTGCAGGGGTTCCAGGTTATCTCCATGAATGGTCCTTGGTTGGAGTATCAGCCTCAGAAAAGACCCCTATGTCCAGATTTTTTTTTTGGCTCTGTTGCTCTCCTTGTGGAGCTCCTATCCCCTCCAGGTCTTTCTATCTCCCCTTTCTTCCATAAGATTTCCTGCACTGTGCCCAACCTTTGGCTATGAGTCTCAGTATCTACTTTAAAACCCTGTTGGGTAGAGTCTTTCAGAGACCCTCTGTGGTAGGCTCCTGTCCTGTTCCCTATTTTCACCCTCTCCTGATGTCCCATTTGCCTTTCTGAATGAGACTGAGCATCTTTCCCAGGGTCCTCCTTCTTGCTTAGCTCCTTTAGGTGCACAGATTTTAGTTTGATTATCCTATATTACTTCTAATATCCACTTATAAGTGAGTATATACCATGTGTGTCTTTCTGCTTCTGGGATACCTCACTCAAGAAAAGAGAGATTTTAAGGCGGAATTCAGTAAAATATTTCTGCTAATCTCTGTAACATAAAGGTGAATGATAAATCCTTTTTCCTTTTTTTATTTTTATTTTTTAAGAGGATATCATTATACAACCTGACTGGCCTGGAACTCATAATACAGACTGTTTGGACTTGAACCTAAAGTGATTCTTCTGCCTCTGCCTCTGATGTAATGGAGTTACAAGCATATACCACCATACCAAACAGTTTTTCTCTCTTTCTGTCCCTGTTCCTGTCTCTTTCTCTTGAGTTTGGGTAACAGAACCTCACACTGTAGATCAAGGTGAGACTTAGAAGATGTACTCATACCATAACAGCTTTTCTCTCTCTGACCTGTCTTTTTCTCTTTGATTTTGGGCAACAAGACGACACATTGTAGATTAAGTGAGACTTAGAACTTTGGCGATCACCCTAACTCAGGCTGCTGATAATGGACTTTCAGGTGCCAGCATGACAAACTCCCTGCAGATTGTCAGACACTGGCTCTATTACCTGAGTCTTATTCTCTTGAGTTCAGTGGACAACTCCTCTTTTCTAATATCTTCTTTTTTATTTTTGATCATCAAATATTACTATACTGTTTCCAAACTACCAATATCAAAACTCAAAATGGCAAAAGTTTTTGTTATAAAGGCTCTTAATTTGTTTCTGACAATTTTTCCACCAGGAGCACAAAGTCCACAGATCGTAGCAGGTTAGTCTGTTCTTTGCCTCCATGTTGTTTCCATCCCACCTTCCCAAATCCCACAAGAGACTTTCCTTTCTTATTACATAGCGAAAACCTTCTGACATGCGATGGAATTACTTCAACAATAACAGAAATACTATTTTATATTACTTCTTTTATTAATTACAAAGATTCATAGGTTTTTATCTATTTATTACTGAATTTTCTTATCGGAAATCACATTTTGGCTACCGTAGTTTTCTACAGTTCAAACAATGTTTTTGTAAATAGAATTATACCAACCTCAATTAGTTATTTCCTTACTGCAAAAAATTAACCAGAACTCTGCCTGTTTAATATTTCTCTAATCCTGCCTGGCTATCATTTTCTTTGTATTAAGCTGTATAAATAATGACAGGATCCTGCAGACTTTGCTCTGTCACCTGTTCTGTATATGTGGTCACTGCTTTCTGTCCTCTTTATTATGATCTAGCAAAATTATAACCAAACAACACATAGAAACTACAGTTACTCCTACCTTCAGTGTGAGCATGTGAGGAGCAGCATGTGGGCTGAAAGGGCACTCATCAAATAGGCTAAGCACTTCTGATGAAAGCTGTTGAGACTGAGATATAGAAAATAGCGTAGATTTATTTCAGTTGCCACTGTATGTACACGAGAAAAGTGATATTTAAATGAGTGTTCTTGTCTCATTGATTCAAATGTGACATGTTGTATTCACAGATGTAGCCACTTCGTGGTTTTTTTCTCCTTTTACAGTTTAGGACAGAAATTATAAGAAAAATCTGTCAAATCCAGCTTATGACATACGAAAATAAATTTTATATAGAGATTTGCCAATAAATTATTTTTAAGGTTAAATGTAAAAGGGGAATAATATGGAGGATATTTGAATGTCAATTTAAATTAAAATTATATTTTTAAACTGTTCCAAACTAGGTGATAATTACCCCAATCTAATCCTGTTAAGAGGGTTGTAACACTTTGGAAATACTCCAAATATATAATTCATAGACCAAGTACCATGATATTGATAAAGGTTCTCCTACTTACTTCTGGCTCTAGAAGGATCCTACAAAAGACATATTGATTGTACAGACCCTGTGAAAACAAGCAGTGGCACTTGTAAATATTTTTTGGCTGGATAAAAAAAAAACAGACACTTTGTTTCTCAGGCAACTATAAGACATTTCTATGATTTTATTCTATAATTTTATGTGAAAGTTACTTCACTGGTTATATTTTATACATGGGTCAAGTGGTGTTTTAATGTATTCAGTATTAAAAATACATCAATATTATGCACCATTGAAGCATAGCACTTAATGCCATACTCTACTAGTCATTAAAATCTATAGTCAGATCATGACTAGGTTGCCATTATCCAGAATACAATGATATCCATGAATTTATCACGAACATTTGTCTGTCTAAAATTATAATCGTCTTTAGATACGAATTTAAGTACAGAATTAAGACAACAGATAGATTAAGACAAAAATCTGTCAGCTGGGGAGTGAGAGATGATTCAGTGGATCACAGCACATATTGTCTGTTCAGATGACCTGGGTTAGGTTCTCAGTATCCTCAGAAAGCAGCTCACAGATGTCAGTAACTCCAGCTCTATGGACCTCCATGTCTCTGGCCTTCATGGCCACCTGCACTCATGTGTGCAGATTCACACAGAGATGGTTAAATAAAATAAATCTTTAAAAAAATCTAACCCTGACTCACATATTGACATAGTAATGGAAGAGAGTCAGATCATGAATACTCATTTGGTGTGAGTCCCTGAATCCTCTACCCTAAGTACAGGTATGGGGCCTATTTCTTTCTCCATTTGTACTACAATAGCAGGCTTAATCACACTCAGGGATAGCCCTACTAGAGGCTACTTGCAAATACTTGTGTATCCTTGGCTTATATTCAATAAGTGACTTCTGATAAAGAATTTTTGTAACTTCACATTTTGGAGAATTTAGCTAACAAGAGAAAACACCATCAAGTTGGTGAAAAACACTAAGTACAACAAGGTTAAAAGCATCCCTTGTAACACTAACATATTTTAAGTTGCTGTTTTCCAGCTGAACATTCATGCACAATTTTGTTTATTTAATTATTGATTGCTTTCTCTAGTGTATTTTTGGGTTAAACAGCATCCCCAACCCTGGGTGATACTATTTAAGCTGATCAACCTTTCTCATTACTTGGGTGAGTGAAGTGCTCTAACAGCAATGTGAAGGTTTCAGCAGAGAAGAGATTCAGCAAAAGGTTTCACAGGCAACTCTAATGAGGCTTGTACTACGAAGACACACGTTTATCCTTTATTTAGAATGACAAAATCTTAAACATATCTTTCAGTGCTGTCTTTTTTTTTCTCCCCCAAGATACACTGTATATCAGTAATCTGGACACCAAGTTATTTAAAGCTATTATTTAGTACCATAATAAGTAGTAATTTAAATACAAGGTAAAATCACCACATTGTCTTGTTTACTACTGATGGTAATTTTAAGCTGACGTTCAGTGCTCCCCCCAAAAAGGCAGCCTATGATTTGTTATCATTAAACTGTCAGCTCTGTCTTGAGTTAGAAACAGATTCACACTACACTTTTTACAGCATATCACTTTATTTTCTATCAGTCAAAAAAAAAAAGTCCAGAATCATTTTAATTGTGTCTGTGCTATTTTTCTATTAACTGTTTCATGCATTTTCCTGGCCTTTTAATTGCAGTTTAATAGTGGTCATTAACACATTAAGGGGTGTTAGAAGAACATTTGAAGTCCTCTTGACTTCTACCAAAGTTGACACTTCAATGCTAGAGTAATTTCAGCTATTCATTTATTTAATAGTGACCTATGCAAATGTGGAACCATGTCATTTTACAAATTGACTGTAATAATTAACTAGAAAGGCAGAGTAAAATGAAACAGGTTATAATTAGAATATAACTAACTGCTACAGTATTACGTCAGCTAGAATAAAACAATCTCAAGTGATTAAATTGGTTTCAATTATTAAGAATCGGTTTAATGTACCCACTGTTCTGATTTTTACATTTCACTCTTTTGTGTGCATTGGATGTCACTTCATACAATTTATGTATTTTATTCATCTTGGTAAAACAGGCATTACAGAAGTTTAATTAAGTAGTAAAAGACCTCACATTATTCTGCTGAATTCTAAATTACTTGTAGAAACTAGTCAGAGTGCATGCTACATACTACCCAGGCTCATTTCAATTAGCTGTGTCTATTAGGCCACCAACATTCTTCTTACACAGTAAATACATGCAGTGTGTCACTAGCCATCAGGTTGTGCATTTTAATCACATAATTATCACAATTCTCCCAACTGGCTCTTGGATGTATCTTTACTTCTATCACTTTTCTTAAATGATAGCTAAGCAAAGCTTTCCGTACTGGTGACTTGTATCCACTGGCGACCAATGGCCTCGTGAATTTGCAATTTTAGCTGTAAAACAGAGACTCACACTCAGAAGAGCCTTGAATCTGGTATAATGTTCTGACCTTTTTGTTGTTGTTGTTTAAATTCTTTCTGCTTTCAAACAAGTATGCCAATATTTTCATTTATGTTGGGCCCTCCAAGTCATATAGCTGATGCTATTTTAAGGACTCACTTTAGGGATTTGTTTACATTTTTCTTTTCATTTACCTTGTTAGTAGAGCTCAATACTTCTTCACTTTTACTTTAGAAAATTCTTTCATGACTGAAGGAGGCTACTAGGCCAGTCAGCTAAATCAAATGACAGCTTCAAAATGGGTAGAGCCCATGGCATCATGAAAGACCTCTTATGAGCAAAGACTTCATTTTTAAAAATATTTATTTATTTTTATATTAGTTACAGTTTATTAACTTTCTATCCCTGGTGTATCCCACTCCCTCATTCCCTCTCCATCCTCCCCTCCCTACCTCCCTGTCCCTTTCCAAGTCCACTGATAGGGAGGACCTCCTCCCCTTTCATCTGACTCTGGTTTATCAGGTGTCTTCAGGACTGGCTGTAAAGTCCTCCTCTGTGGCCTGTCAGGGCTGCTCCACCCTTGGGGGAGGAGGGGGCGGGGAAAGAGGTCAAAGAGCCAGCCATTGAGTTCATGTTAGAAATAGTCTCTGTTCCTCTTACTAGGGTACCCCCTTGGATAGTGAGCTACCATGGGCTACATCCGAGCAGAGGTTCTAGGTTATATCCATGCATGGTCCTTGGTTGGAGATACAGTCTCATAAAAGACCCTTGTGCCCAAATATATTTGGTCCTTGAGGAGCTCCTGTCCTCTCTAGATGATATTAACTTCCCCTTCTTTCATGTGATTCCCTGTACTCTGCCCAAGGTTTGGTTATGAGTCTCAGTATCTGCTTTGATACATTGCTAGGTAGAGTCTTTCAGAGGCCCTCTGTGGTAGGCTCTTGTTCTGTTGCTTGTTTTTTTCCTACATCCAAAGCCCTTTGTCTTTCTAAGTGAGGATTGGTCCTCTTACCCTGGGTCCTCTTTCTTGTTTGTCTTCTTTAGGTGTATAGATTTCAGTATGTTTATCCTATCTTATAGGCCTATATAAGTGAGTATATTCCATGTGTGTCTTTCTGTTTTTGGGATACCTCACTCAGGATAATCATTTCTAGGTCCCACCATTTGCCTGAAAATTTCATGATTTCCTTGTTTTTAATTGCTGAGTAGTATTCCATTGTGTAAAAGCACCACAATTTCTGTATCCATTCCTCAACTGAGGGACATCTAGGTTGTTTCCAGGTTTGGGCTATTACGAATGAAGCTGCTATGAACATGGTTGAACAAATGTCCTTGTTGTGTACTTGAGCAACTTTTGGATATATGCCCAGG
>CM053763.1:32299039-32338769 GCA_028658305.1 Pachyuromys duprasi
AGGACATTGCAGCCAGCCCTGAGGAGTCAGGATAAGCTGGGGTTGGATGGAAGGGAAGGAGGTCCTCCCCTGTTGGTGGACTTGGAGGGGGCGGGGAGGAGGGAGATGAGGGAGGGAGTGGGAGGGTAGGAGGGACTGAGGGAGGGGGCTACGCCTGGGATTCAAAGTACCTAACCTGTGATTGAGATAAAAATAAATATATTAAAAAAAAGACTCCATTTTAATTAACATATTTATGTTCTCATATTAATTTTGATTTTTGTTTTCTTATAATAATAAAGATTCTAGTGCTTGGACATAATTCAGTAGTACTTGACTAGCATGTGTGAGGTCCTGGGTTCAATTATTAGTACCATTTAAAAAAGGTTAAAATATAAAAAAAGGAACTATATAATAATAGTCCTACAATGAAATGAATATTGAAATATATTCAGATTCATGCCTTATGAGGCTCTGAGACACAGTTAATCTGGTTTCCAGATATTACATGTTTTGAAATTCTGTAATATCCTCATGTCACAGAATATCTAAACTCAGATGTGGGTATTTATAGATGAAATCATTTAGTTCAGATGACCTTTGGTGGCCTCAAATGTTGGTTAGTTTCACTTAAATGTCTGCTTTTTAAATTTTGTTTCTTTTGAGATTGTAGTATAATTCACAACATCATATCACTTCTTCCTTTCCTGTCTGGCCTCCAAACCCCTTTCACTTTCTTTCAAATTCATGACCTCTTTTTTCTATTAATTGTTGTTAAACACACACAAACACACACACACATATTAGGGGAATATATATATATATATATATACATACATATACATACATATATATATATATATGTTCCTAATTATTACCTGCTCAGTATATATAACATTACTTTCATGCATGTTTATTTATTTATTTATTACAATTTATTCACTTTGTATCCTGGCTGTAGCCTTTTCCCTCATCTCCTCCCAGTTCCACCCACCCTCCCTCTTCTTCCCTAAGCTCCTCCCCTAGTCCACTGTTATATAAAGAACTCAAGAAGTTAAACACCAACAAACCAAGTAATCCGATTAAAAAAAATGGGGTACAGAGATAAACAGAGAATTCTCAACAGAGGAATAACGAATGCCAGAGAAACACTTAAAGAAATGTTCAACTTCCCAGATATTAAAAACAAGGAAATCATGAAATTTGCAGGCAAATGGTAGGAACTAGAAAAAAATCAACTTGAGTGAGGTAATCCAGAAGCAGAAAGACAGACATGGTATCTACTCAGTAATAAGTGGTTATTAGACAAATAACGTAGGATAAACATGCTAAAATCAATACTCCTAGAGAAGCTAAAAAATAATGAAGACCCTAGGAAAGATGCTCAATCCTCATTCAAAAGGGCAAATGCAATAGGCATCGGAAACAGGAGAAGTCAGGGAACAGGACAGGAGCCTACCACAGACGACCTTTGAAAGACTCTACTGATCAAGGTATCGAAGCAGAGGCTGAGACTCATAGTCAAACTTTGGGCATAATGCATGGAATTTTATGAAAGAAGGGGAATATATAAAGACCTGGAGGGGAAAGGAGCTCCAAAAGGACACCAACAGACCCAAAAAATCTGGGTCCTGGGGACCCTGAAGAGACTGATACTCCAACCAAGGACCATGCATGGAGAGGACCTAAAATCTCTGCTCAGATGTAGTCCATAGACTCAGTATCAAAGTGGGTTCCCCAGTAAGGGGAGCAGAGGCTGTCTCTGGCATGAACTCAGTGGCAGGCTCTCTGATCACCTCCCCCTGGGGGGTGCAACCTTGCCAGGCCACAGAGGAAGACAATGACACTAGTCCTGTTGAGACCTGATAGGCCAACAGATGGAAGGGGAGGAGGTCCTCCCATATTAGTGGACAGGAGACATAGGGAAAGAAGAGAAAAGGAGGGTGGGATTGGGAGGAGACAAGGGAAGGGGCCACAGACAGGATACAAATTGAATAAACTGCAATAAATAATAATAATAATTTTAAAACAGAAGAAAATAAAAGAAATGTTCAACCTCCTTAGTCATCTGAGAAATGCAAATCAAAATGAGGTTGAGATTCCACCTCATACCCATCAGACTGGTTAAGATTATGCATGTTTTAAAGCCTGACCATTTGGTATTAGATAGCCAGTTGGTACACTTGCCCCTTGAGAAAATGGTTTTCCTTCCTCTCAGCATTGCTTAGTTACTATAGTACTTGGGGTAAGGTGGAGTGCTCATGATCTTTGCCCTGTCTGTGTCAGTGTATCTCTTGTTCTTGTTCAGTTCATGCTTAGGCTGATTTTTATATCTACTGTAAATGCACTTTCCTTTGAAGGAATGGATTTGATATGGTGGCTCGCTTTCCTGTCTTCATTTCTTCTATTCAATCCTGACAACTATAGCTCCATAATTCATAATTCTGCAAATATAAAGAACTTCATGTATCATTATTACCTAGAAGAGTGGTCTAAACTACAAATTCTCAGTGAATTTAATGATTTGTTTACTAGCACGGGAGCTCCTTAAGAGGACACATGACTTTGTGATGCACGGATAGGTTTTGTGCTTGTATTTTGGTACAGTGGGGAAATCTCATTAAGCCTCTAAGACAGAGACTGACCAGAATACATGAGAAGTCCTCATTCCCCATTGAACTCAGAGTTTCTGCTGTTATTCCATCCAGAAAGCCTAAAATTTTTCCAAATATTCAGGAAAATGAGGAAATCTAGTATCACATCTATGAAATGGTAATCCAAGGCTTGGATCATCTACAGGATTCCTTTCCTACCAAGCATGCTGTAGAGTTCACGAAACAACATTAAGGCTGGATGGAAAACCAGAATACACAGGAACAGCAGGCTGTTGTTGCTTAGTACTCCCCAAATTATAATCTCTTTGTAAGATCCACAGGTACAAAGCTAGAAGACTTTAAACTGATTCTCTGGTCATGAGTCTAAAAAATAAGTTCTCTTCTGTTAGTAGTGTTTAGAGACCAAAATCTGATCAACCACCTCAACAATGTAACTGTCTAAATAAATGCATCAGTATAGCTGTGAAACAATGGTTTTCCTCTACCACTCAGGAACCAAGCAAAGGGAATTCATCTGAAAGTTTTCTAATGATATTCTTTCTCTGTGTAGACTGAAGATTAAGTAAGAGTATATTATACTTAGGGCATTATGAGGTCAAATGAGTAAAAAGACAAAATATGTAATCTTAGAAGAATGGCAATAATTTTTGTAAAACTACTTAGAATTTGAAAGAACGCCCTGAGCTTTAAAATCACTTCTATTTTTTCCAAATGAAATTAGAGTTCTTTATTCTAATGTAATTGTAATTAATATTGTGTAGTTGTAATAATGTAATTATTATTAATTACATTTTCCAAATGTAATTAAAATCCATTGCTTGGAACAAAGGCAATCAGTGGGTTTCATTATCTGTATTTCTAAAAGAAACAATTAATATGGCAGGTTTCAGTTACATAGCACAAATATCCAGATACTCTGTGTCTTAGGACTATTAATTCTTATACCTAGAGCAGAGTAAACAGAGGTAATACACACACACATTTGATTTTAGAAAGCAGTTTTCAAAGTTCTGTCTTTAATGCATTTATAATTTAGGTGGTTATAAAAACACCATTCATTTCTATATTTAGGTATGACATCTTGAATGACACATATTTAACTTTCCAGAATCATATATATCACAATATATCACAAACAGCATCATTAACATTTCAAATAGGGGTTACTTCTGTATTCATGAGTTAGACTTTAATAGTAGATTAAATGTAATTGCAAGTGCATACGTGTAATAATGTTACAGAGTTGTCAATTAAATGTTATTAATGGGAGGTTACATTTTCTGTGAGTTCAGAGACAATGTCAAATTTCAAATTCCAACATTGATACTAAAATCACCTGTGTAATTTTTTGTACTTTTTAAAAATCTTGGTTTATTCAGCAGTAAAATGGGCTGAGCAGTCTCATTTATTCTAAATGAATGAAAGGTTAAGGCTTCTCTTGAATCTTAATAGGAACGTGTAAAAGATTAGAACATGGAATTAATGATAGAACACTTTGTATCGTTTTCATTTCCATAAAAGCTGATATGATAAATTGGGTCACAATAAGAAATTAGACAAAATAAGAAAGCCCATAGAGAAGTCTATTAGCTTTTGTTTATTTTTTTATAAGAGTCTCTATCTTATACTGTATTTATCTTTCAAGTACAAACCATGAATCTCTTAGCTTCTCTCTCTCTCTGTATGTGTGTGTGTATGCTTGTGTGTCTCTGTGTGAATGTGTGTGCCTGTATGCGTTTATGTGAGTGTGTGTATGTGCTTGTGGGAGTGTCTGTCTGTATGTATGTTTGTATGGGTGTATGCCTGTGGGTGTCTGTGTGTGTTGTGCGTGTGTGTATGTATGAGTGTGTGTGTGTATGTGTGAGAGTTGGATGCGCTTGGATGCATGAGTGTAAGCTGTGCACACCCATGTATATGTGTGTAGACCACAGCCAGACACCCAGTATCCTCTTCTATTACTGCACCTTACTGCTTGGAGACACACTTTCTCACCGAACAGAAAACTGGCCTTGATGCTCCATGGACCTTGTGTTTGACCCCAATACTGAAGATACAGACATGTTTGATTTTTCACATGGATGATAGTGACTCAAACTCAAGTCTCCAGGATTGCAGAGCAAGCGCTCTTAGCCCACTGAGGCATCCCAGTCCTGAAGGTGTTAGATCTTTCATAGACACTGTATTCACTTTGTGGGAGACCAGGGTAACTTATTATTTTAAGCTTTTAAAAAATGGATATCATTCATTGAGAACTAAAGGAAAAGAATTATTTTAATAAACAAATCTATGCATAGTCAATTGGTATCAGAATAGATTACACATGATTTTTCCGACAACCAAAAGGTTTTTATAAAAAAAAAAAAGTCAGTGTTTAATACCTTCACTCCAAGGCTGCAGAAATGCTCAACATTTAAGCGCTGTTACTGCTCTTGCCTAAGACCTGACCTGAGTTCAGTTCCCCGTACCCATGGACAGTTGCTCACAATCATATGCTAACTCCAGCTCTAAGGGATCTGATGTCTTCTAGCCTCCCCGGGCATTTGCATACACCAGCACACACATCACACATACATATACACCTAATTTTTCTCAAATACTAAAAAACTTTATTTGGTCTGGGGGTGAGAAGTTAATTCTTGACATAGGGGTAAAGTATGGAAATGTCCTGATTCTCCAACCAAGGACCATGCATGGATATAACCTAGAACCCCTGCTCAGATATAGTCCATGGCAGCTCAGTATCCAAGTGGGTATCCTAGTAAGGGGAACAGGGACTGTCTCTGACATGAACTCAGTGGCTAGCTCTTGAACACCTCCCCCCCCACCCGAGAGAGGAACAGCCTTGCTAGGCCACAGAGGAGGACATTGCAGCCAGACCTGAAGATACCTGATAGGCTAGGGTCAGATGGAAGGGGAGGAGGACCTCCCCTATCAGTGGATTTGGAAAGGGGCAGGGAGGGTTGAGGGATGGAGGGTGGGATTGGGAGGGAATAAAAGAGGGGGCTACAACTGGGATACAAAGTAAATAAACTGTAATTAATATAAAAAATTAAAATTTAATTAAAAAAGGAAACTTCCTTCTCCTTGCAGCTCTTTCTACCACTCTCAGAAACGTACCTAAAGTTCGCAGCAGGCTACCACTCAGTTTACTCAGTAGGGACTGCAATTTCCAGCTCTGCTCAGTGCGTTACACTGATTAATGCAATGTTTCTGTCTTCCTATGCCACTGGGACAGTCTCACTCTCCAAATTTTCCACAATACCAAGCATTCATACAACTCAACTAGCCAATACAACTTTTATACACCACTTCTTGAAATTTATAGACATATAATTTTGAATAATTCATACATATCTTGCCTAAGAAATAATTTCCTCTTGGTAAATGTATCATCCATAGCCCACTAATGGTAGACCAGGGCTATTTCTCATTTCATCATTTACCATTTGTTCCTCTGTTGGTAATCCGTAGGTGAGCTTATATGCCCCTCTTCTGACCCAAGTCTAGATGTGAAATATATATATATATATATATATATATATATGTGTGTGTGTGTGTGTGTGTGTGTGTGTGTGTGTATGTCGCATTTGCACTATAAGGTGTGGACATGTGTTCACTAGGCTGCGCACTACAGCTGGGAAAGGCATGATGCGCATAGATTGACACTACCATCACTACCAAGAGAAATCTAAATATCTCAATTACATTGTTAAATTACACCTCCATACAAACAGAGGACACACACTGGCAGAAAACCAACTCTTACCTGCTACTGGACAGCCAGGGAGAGCAACAAGCCTCTGACAAGAGATGAAACTGACTGTGAGATATTATCGGCTTCTCACATGGGGAAATAAGGAACTGCTTATATCTGTGCACCAGGATCTAGTCTATTGACCAGAGAAGAAAGACAGGGCATTGTTCACAGCTATGGGAGGTAGTTATAGTACTCATATTTGCACTGTGTAGCCACTCTTTGCTTGTTTGTTTGTTTGTTTGTTTTCAGGATGTAATGACAAAGGGAAAAAACCTTGACTTCTCACAGTGACAAGTAATCCTCAGCACAGGAAATGAGGTTTTTGAAATGCTGGGTAAATCTGACTGACTGTGCTCTAATTGTTGACATTGATTTTTATAATGAAAAGCAAGCAAATATTTTCTTTGACCCAAGGAGACATGATGCTTTTATTTTCAAAGGCTGTCCACTTTACAAATATTCTTGGAAAGACAGTCTGGAGCAAAGGCATCCAACGGTAACTGGATGACTGCATCACAGCCCTCCTTCATGTCTAAATCTTGCTCCTAACTCTTTCCCAAATCTTTATACTTTCCAATTCTTTCACATTGTCCTGTTTTCCTCAAAACTTACTTTTTGTTAATATCACCTCTCTTTTAAAGCAGTGAACATACATTGCTATTCTACATTTATTTTCCATAACAGTAGGGTGTTCTTAATAGGGATGAAGGGAAAGAACAGGGGATGGATGGTAGGGTCCTCCGTAGGCCTCCTCTTCTCATGCACCCATTTAAGAGATGGTAGCATTCCCATCACTCAGGGAGACAAAGGCAGGAGCATCACTGTGAGTTCAAGGCCATCCTCTCCTACAAAGCAAGTCCAGGACAGCCAGGACTACATAGAGGAACCTTGTCTGAAAAACAAACAAACAAAAAAAAAAAACAACCAAAAACACAGAGAGAAAGAAAGAGAGGAGAGAGAGAGAAATTTGAATGTCAATATGTCAGCTTCTTTTGAGACAAATGTCATTGTTGGTAGTTGGTAATATTCTTGTAGGTTGGCAATAAGAAATTAAAAGGAGACAGATTTCAAGAACTAATCAGGAAAATCTCCAGTCTCATTTCAGCTCTGGCATCTCATGGCTACATAAAAACAAACTATCACTGGCTTCTGGGTAACTGAGAGAGACACAGGTGCTCCTGGGAAAAAATTGAAAAGTTAGGGAAGAACCAATGACAGGAGCTTGAAACTGTTTCAAAGTCAACAAGAATAAAAGGAACTGTGATGACAACAGATTATCAATTATGGTAGCTCTTCTTTGGCTAAAAGGCTAAAAGGTAACTAACTACTGGTGGCAAATACTAAGAACTCTTCTCCTCTAGCCTGAAACTAAAAAAACAGTAAAGAATGTGATTATTTCTTTCTCTTTTCCATGAATCCTGAGGGCGGGTCTGCACAAACCAAATTCCATCCAAGAACAAGGTTAATTAAATAATAGTAAGTTTAAACCCTCATCCCTTGAGTATCCCAGATAGGGGGATTGCAGCTTATGTGCCCATGGTCTATGTTGCCCTATAAAGAAGGTGGTTTGACTCCCTTCAGAAAATCTCCAAGAAGCAAACACCCTGGAGCCTTTGTTCTTCTTTCCTAGTATGTCTACAGTACTCTCTGATATGAACCTCCAAGAAACTGTCTTCAGTTTCCCTTGTGAGGTGTCTTTTTTTTTTTTTGACTGGGTTTCTCTGTGTAGCCTTGGTTGTCCTGGGCTCATTTTGTAGAGCAGGCTGGCCTCGAACTCACAGAGATCCTCCTGCCTCTCTGAGTGCTGGGATTACAGCCATGCACTCCCATGCCCAGCTGAGTTGTTCTTTCTTCAAAAAAAATGTTTATTTATTCATTTGTTCGTGTGTGCATGTACATGTGCTCACTAGAGTGCTGGAATGTCAGAAGAAACGCACAGAGGATCAGTTTCTCCTCCACCATGAGCGTCGGGCTTCAAGCTTGAGGGTAAGCTCCTTTAACCTCTGCACCAGTTCATCAGCCATGTGAGCCTACTTATTTAAATGATATTTTCCGAAAAGGAAACAAGTTATTTTACATTATAATATAATTACATCATTTCTGCTTGCTGTCCCTGCCCCAAGCCTCTATTCTTAATCCTTGTACTATGAGACAAAAAACCTGTGAAGAGGACTGTGCTGATAGTTATCCATACCAAGGATATTATATTCTATGTACACTGTATTGTGGTGCATTATGCACATAAAATGAACAGCTAATTCATGTTAAATCACTCTTTATTCAATATAAACATAATTTTCTAGCTTATTGGGGGGTATATGCTCAGAATTCTGGCAGCAGGAAGGCTGAGACATGAGCACTTCAAGTGGAAGGCCAACCTAGAAAGGATACATAGATAGATCTTGTTTGGAAATCAGAAAGATAAAATAAAAGTTAATATATGAATAGCACTACCAAAACTGTTCATCGGGTAAAGGCACTTGTCACCAAGTCTGATAAGCTGAGACCAATTCCGGAAACCTGCACGGCAAAAATACAGAAAGGACTCAAGTAACCTTGACTACCACCTATGCTGTGACTCATTTTCATCCCCTCACACAGATATCAATAAATAAATACTTAAAAATTGGTAATAAAGACAACAATAATGATTTTTTTGGTATGGGTATTTCTATCCTATAAGCTTTGTGTGGAAATATTACATGTGTAATAAAAACGAAATTGGGTATTTACAAAACATCTAGTATTATTAAGACTAATAATTTTTATGTTGGAAAATACGAAACCATTTTGAATTTTCAAAAATGAAAAGATATAACGTACTTGCGTTTACAAATAATAAATTACATTTTTCGCAACCTTACCCGGGTGTCCTGTGATATAGTTTCAGCATTATGCCTCCTTGAACGTTAAATGTAGGAGAAAGCTGTAAGGCAATGGAAATACTAGTTAAAACACCTACAAATCCTAGAACTCAGTTGCCACTCTTGAAACTGAAACATATCTTTTTTAAAGGGTCCCCTGTGAAGTATAATTCTGCTGCTTTGAATACAAGAGGGTGCGGCCAGCGCTTATGAACTAAACAGCTGAAAGGGGCTCAGGCTCCAAAATTCTGTATCCTCATGAGCTCCAGGACTCTTCAAATCATAATAATTTACTCCCTGTAAGTGAAAGAATCGCAATGTGCCAGATTGAAATGCAATCTTGTGATTAAAAAAATAAAATTTAATGGCAAAACATTTTAAATATAGCTAACTTTTTATTGTAATTGAAATTTTTAATGACACTTATCTGTACTCAGGCTTACTGAGCATTGTTTTTGAAAATTTCTTGCCTTCTTTTGCTGATTAGCTATCTCTAAGTAGAAGATGTTACTTAGAGCCTTAAACATGACTGGTTTTGGCACTACAACCACAACCGAAGGAAGGATTTATGGGGTTTGTGGGTTTTCTTTTCTTCTTTGCGGTGGTCTTCTTGTATAGTTGAGGTCTGGCCTTGAGCTTGTGCTCTTGCCTCAGTGTCCCGACTTCTTGGGTTGCTGATGGGCACCAACTCTACAAGATTCATAGATTTAAAGAATATTTCCCCCCTTTGAATGCTCTAACTTCAAGGAATGACCCAGAGATTTAGTATAAGTATTTGGGAGAATGATCATATGTACATTTTGAAATGTGGTGATAAAAGCTTATTGAAGGTTGAGTCCCCCTACAGATGTCTTCAATAAAATTGAGACAATACAGTTATGTACAACTATGTGACTTCATCAGGTTTATCTGCTGATTGCTAAAGTCAAAAGGAAATGTAGGAAATATAAGGAAAATAGAAAGCACTGATCTAAGCAACTTTATCAGATGAGCCCAGTCAAGTACACATCACAACAACCAAAGAAGAGAACATTTCTACCAGACAATGGGGTACCTGGGACATTTTTAGGGTTGAGTTTTTCTGATCTCTAACTCTATGCCACCACAAATCTAGTATCAGATACTAAAAATTATTTTGATTGTTCTAAGATTTCTTAGGTGAAATCAGTTTGTGTACGTTGACTTGAGTCTGCCTTCTTTTGGTTGATGCAATTTTTTTAGATTTCTCCAAGTTTGGCTATGTAGTGTGTGCTCTTTCATCTTGATCACTGAGTTTTCATAGATTGTATAAATATAGCACAATTTAGTTGATCCTCTATGTTTTGATAGGTTCAGATGTTACATCCAACATACACACACACAAAAAAATTGAGAAAATGTAGTGGTTTGAATGGGAAGGGCCCCCATGAACTAGGAGCTTAGCAGGTCATCCTAAGCAGTTTGGAAGATAAGGGTGCTGAAAACAATGTTTATTATGTAGGACCATCTCAGGAGGCTTCAGAGGGGACATTATTAATACCTGGACTAGAGATTATTCTTGTAATATGCTGTTTAAAATATGGATGCTTTTTCTTTGTCTTTATTCTAATAATCTTCCTGAGATTCAATTGAAATATACTAGATTAATTTTCTTTGTTGAAGATACTTAAAGACAGGCTAGTATTGACTCTGTTGTATGGTTATTTGTAATCACTCCAATGCAGGTCTGCATTGAATAAAAGGAAGCTTAGCCAAAAGAAATACAATGTTTGAAGTAAAAAGAGCACCAGGAGACTTAATTTTGTTGAAGCCAAGGGTTGTACTGAGAGAGAGAAGGAGAGCTCAGATACAAAATGGAAAAAAAGAAAGGGTGGCCTTCAGGGTTAGCACCTAAGTTTCCACTTATGCAAACGTTATGCCCGAGGAACTTTATGCTGCTAAAAAGTGAACAAAAGGAAACTTCCCTGAAAGGGTGTAAAGTTATTGCCTGAATGAGGTGTGTGAGATCATCTGCACACCACGGTGGCATTAGTTTAAATATTGTAATTTAAAAATTGCTAAGAGAATAAAATTTAAATGGTCTTAATGAACAACGCAGCCAAAACACCTGGGCCCAAGGGGGCCTGCAGAGACGGACCCTCCAACTAAGGATCATGCATGGAAAGGACCTAGATCCTCTACTGAATGGAAGCCCACTGGCTGCTCAGTTCCCAAGTGGGTTCCCTAGTAAGGGGTACAGGGACTGTCTCTGACATGAACTCAGTAGCAGACTTTTTGATCACCTCTCCCTGGGGGAGTGCAGCCTTACCAGACCACAAAGGAAGACAATGCAGCCAGTTTTGATGAAACCTGATAGGCTAGGGTCAGATAGAAGGGGAGGAGGACCTTCCCTATCAGGAGACTAGAGAAAGGGGCAAAGGGGAGAAGTCAGAAGGTGGGGGGACTGAGAGGATACAAGGGAGAGGACTGCAGCAAGGATACAAAGTGAATAAATTTTAATAAATAAATATATAAAAATTAAAAAAGAAAATGGATTAACACAAAAATATTTCAAAAAATTGATGTATCACATAGCCTGTTTTACTCATTCTACATTGCAATACATAGGTTGTAACACTACCTTCTACCCTATAAATGCATGTAATTAAGATCTGCCAATTTGTGATAGTATTCATATCCCCATGTTCACATGCATCTGTGCTATCCAACTCCCTACTGTGTTTACCTTGTCTGAGTTTCTTCAAAGGAGTAAGCATTTTCCAATTTTTGTTAACCTTAGTGTTCAAATATTTTTGTGCTAAATACTTTTATCTTCTGAATAAAGTGTGTTTACCTTAATTAAAAAAAATACAAAACAGGGTCATCCAACTAGGAGACTGATTTCTGGAAAACTAATTCCACCTCTCGCGTTAGTCATCAGTTGGCTGTAGCGTTTGTTCAGGGGTGGTACATTGTAAGAGTTGGCACTCCGCATTATCGTGTCTATTGACATTATCATTGCTTGGGTCCTGCTTGGGCAACCATGTTGTTAAGGTATCACGGATGAAGTTTCTCTGTCATTTCTAAGGAGACACAGTGTGGTGCTTTGAATTTGAATGGCCCCACAGGCTCATATTTGAGAGCTTGATCACCAGGAACAGGGACTGTTTGAGAAGGGTTAGGAGAGGTAGCCTTATTGGAGTGGGTATGGCCATTTTGGAGGAAATGTGTCCCTAGGGATGGGCTTGGAGGTTTTAAGAAGCTCACACCAGGTCTAGCGTTAATCTCTCTCTCTCTCAAGAGTTTTCATAGTCCTGTTTCCTCTTCATTGAAATAGAACAATAAGTAAGACTCACAGTCTCACAGCAAACTTCCTGGTCCTAGGTCTGTGTGCACTCTACAGCTATTTCCCTAGAATGGAAACATTCTCTCTTGGAGGAGTTCTTGTTAAGACTCAACAAACATTCTTCTCGAAACTGTTCACCCTGGCAGTGAATTTCTTGTCTTCAGGCAGTTCATCTCATCTCATCTCATCTCATCTCATCTCCCTTGTTTTAGGGTCTATCATTAATGCCAGTGCTCAGGAGGCCGAGGCAGGCTGATCTCTCTGAGTTTAAGCTGCTCTATGTAGCAAGTTCCAGGACAGTCAGGGAGGATGAAAGAGAGGAGGGGGAACCTTTTTCCAACAAACAAATAACCCCTGCTTTTTAAAATTTTTGTGTGGTTGTATGGTAAATACCCACTGAAAATTAATTACTTCAGTAATGATTGAATGAAATGTGTGTATGAGTTTGTTTTGTTGTTTTGGCATCATTTTATTTTATGTATTTATTTTTTAAATTAATTACAATTTATTCACTTTGTATTCCAGATGTAGGCCCCTCCTTCATCCTCTCCCAATCCCACCCTCCCTCTTCTCTCATGCCCCTCCCCCAGTCCACTGATAAGGAAGGTCCTCTTCCCTTTCCATCTGACCCTAACCTATTAGGTCTTATCAGGACTTCACTTGGAGCAGATTGAGCCACACTTGCCGATCTCCATTCCTTCAGCTCAGAAGAAGGGGTCAATCCTGCAGACTCCTTGGAGCAGCCCTCCACCTGCCCCTGCTACCAATTGCTGTCATCTTTGTTGATGATCTGGATAATGTCTCCAGTAACAAACTTCGGTCTTGCCTCCTTGCAAGAGATAAGATTGTTCTTTTGGGAATTGCATTCACACTGTGCTCTCATGAACATCTGTAGCACAGGAAAACGATTCTGCTGATTAAGAATTACTTTTAATAAATATGTTTTTGCCTTCTGCAACTGGTCTACTGAGTGATTAGTCACATTTGACATTTGTACCATTGATTTCTGGGATCTCATGCCCCATGTAAGGGAGCTTTGTTTAGGAATCATGCCACTATGGAAAACTCTGGTTCTTTAGGACAAGGTTTTTATGTGTAGTCTTAGCTGCCCTAGAACACTCACTGTGTAGACCACATTGACCTCAAACTCAGAGATCTGCCTGTCTCTGCTCTTGGGGTTGGGATTAAAGGTGTGTGCCACCACCTCACATGAAATGGATTCTTATTTTCTTCACTATGACATCTAGTATTCACTAGTTTTATAGTTAAAAATTGATGAGGCTTTTGCACTTTCAAGAAACTAACAATTTCCTGCTGTATAAATTTCTAAACAGATTATTCCTATATTAAATGTCCTCAATAGTTATCCTTGCTCCTTATTTTGTAAACTGTTTTATTTACTTTAATTTTATGTTTTCATTATTATTTTTCATTATTGACTTTTAGTGTTTTTATACTACATCATGTTTTAGGTGTTTAATATTCTGTTGGGAATTTGTTTAGTTTCCTGTGTCTGAGTTATTAGCTTTTATCAAATCTACTAAACATTTGATAGTATTTATTCAACTATAATATTTAGCATATCTTGGGGACTTTCTAAGTTACTCTTTTTAAGATTTTTCTGTTTTCATTGTTCATATTGCAGATTCTTTAGGTATACCTTCAAACTCAAAACTTTCTGATCTGAATAATGTGATCCTTATCCTATGAATATTTTATCTCTAATGCTACATTTATCTGAGTTCTTATTTTTCCTTCCATTCCTTTTATTAATCTTCTTTTTATTTTAATTTTAGAATATATTTGGTAGCAAATATAATATTTTTGTCTGTTCTGCCTTGGTTTTTGCCATTATATCTTCTTTTCACATGTCTAATAATTTTTATTGAATGCTAAACACTATAAAATTTATGTTGTTTGGTCTGCAGAACTTTACTTTCTTTCAAATAAACTGGTTGTTGCACTAAATTATTGTTTATTTTTCTTATTTATCACCTTTTTCTGCCTTTAATTTTCTTTTCTTTTTTTATGACAAATATAGTGTGGTTTTCATTTTTCTCTGCAGTTAAGTGCATGCTGGTGGCACTCTAAGGCCTGTCCTGAGTCACTATCAAAACCATTAATTTTCATTTAGGTCTCTCCACTTTGGTTACTTAAAATATAAATATGCACTATCCCCATGTGATTGCCTAGAATTCTTCACTTCAGAAATCACAATGATATTTTCCCCCAAGTTATTTTCTCAGCCTCAATAAAAATAACAAAAGAACATTATCAAAATTATTAAAGTGTGTAGAGCTTCTATGGGGCTCAATAGAGTTATTTGTTTGGATTCTTCTTTTCCAATAGTTGGGTTGCCTAAATATAGTCATCTCAAGCTTTGCCAGGCACTCATTATATGTTTTGAAAGGCAGAAAAATCATATAATGTACCCTACCTGTTTCTTTTGTTTGCATATTTTATTGTCTTAGACTATCAGTGATTTAATGTCTGGGAATGTTTGTTTCATGTGTCCTGTTTGGTTGTGTAGTTCCTTATTACACAGTATGTTGTGATGTGGTGTCTAATCCATTTACTTTCTCCTGGTCAGAGCAGAAGCTATTAATATATATCTATAAAGGTAAATTTTAAGATCATCGAAACTAAGCTTATTGAGTGACAGTCTGCTATTGAAAAATTCTGTTTCAGGTACCCTAAACAGCTGAGAGCAAACAGAATAATTCAAGTGGTAAATGAGAAGAATTTTGATAATTTGGGGGCCATAAATATATGGTATTATTCTTGACAAATGTAAACCACTAAAATTAAAATAATCCCTGAAAGTTTTCTATATTTTCAATCAACAAATATGAAAACATTTGTATACGAAAATAAGTTTTGGATTCTTTTTAATATCCTGATCTATATATTATGTCAAAAGTCAATAGAGGTAAGAACCAAAAACCCAAAGGGAAGTCAGTAGGAAGAGAAGACATAAGCATGCCAACTAAGTCATCTTACTGATAAAATACATAGTAGGTATGGATCAATAAAGGAGGAAATGTTTTAAAGAAAAAGAAAAGAAATTAGGAAACTCTCTAACCAAGATATTCAGAAGTGAATTACTGAGCTAGAGAATCCCATCTGTTCAACTCTTGAAACACCCACTTGATGTGACCTGAAGCTCCCTGTGGAGTGAGGTGAGAGGAGACAGCAGGTTCATGGGAAGGAAGGGAGGTCAGACTTAGCAAAGAGAACATGAGCAAAGCTTGAAAGTAATGAAGTGCAAGTCAAGTCCTCGAAATGAAAACAAAACCAGTTTGGCTATGAGGAAGAGTAGTATAAAATAAGACAGAAATATGAAATAAATTGGGGCCAGATTACATAGGCTTTTGAATTCCAGGCTGAGGGTTTGCTGCTCTTTTTGGTTAAAAATGGGGAGTCACTGAAGGTTTTTGACTAGGGGAGTGAACTGACCTTTAGGTCAATTACTCTGGCTGCAATGTGTAAAGCAGATTGGAAGAGGGAGAGAATAAAAGTGAAGAGACACCCTGGGAGGCTATTGAATTAGATCAGGTGACAAGTAATGAAAACCTCAACTAGGATAGTAACAGGAGGACAAGGAAGAAAAGGACAAATTCAAGAGATCTTTCGTGGGTCAAATCTGTTGGGTTTAGTTACTAATGAGATCTGAGAGAACTGTTAAAAAAGATTTTCGAGATTTTCAAGCCTGAGTTACTGAGGAAATGATGAAGTAGGGACATTGGATGAAAAGCAGTTTGAGTGATTGTGGGCATATGTGGGTGGGGTATTGATGGTGATTTTTCTTTTTCCTTTTCTTTTTTTTTTGTGGTGAAGGAACTTTAGTGAAGAACAAGTACTGAGATGGGTATTGATACATCCTTCGTGTAAATAGTGAATGGTAGCAGTTTTCAGGAAAAGATGAGGGAAATTCTAGAGTTGGAAAGACTAGCTTATAGTTGATTCTCAATAAAAACTGAAAAAATCCTGACATGTCTCAAAGGTAATTTTTAATCACTTCCTTGACAAATATTTAATTTAGAAGTACTATGTGCCTAGAACAGATCTTAGGATCGAGCATATGGTTTTCAATAGAGATAAGATCTCCCTTATGTTAAACTAGTCTAATGGGAAAAACATATTATAGGGTCTTTTATAATACATGTGTATTATATCATATACTACATATATATGTAATTCCATTACCTGTATATTATAATATATATTAAATATATAAAATGTGTACGTACTATATAATATATTACATACATGTAATTCTATTATATATTACAAAGTGTTACATATATATGATATAATACACATGTATATAGAAGACCATTTACTATGTTTTTATATAATATATATGATATCTCATATATTTCATATATTGCCTTAATTAAACTTCCATGATATAGAAGATAACAGGAATCCTTCCAAGTGTAGAATTTTGAAAGGAAAATCTTTTTTTGTTTCTTCTTATTATTTTTCAATTTTTTTTATTTATTACAATTTATTCACTTTGTATCCCAGCTGTAGCCCCCTCCTTCAGCCACTCCCAATCTCACTGCTCGTCCCATGCCCCTTTCCCAGTAGACCTTAAGTGAACATCTAGTTTAAATGAGTTATTGCTTGGAAGTCATCTATCAATGAGAGGCACTCAGCCAATGTTAGGCTGTGAGAGAAAAATTAATTTGCATTAAGTTCAGTGTTAGAAACTTGGTAACCATTTGCTGTTGCAGCTAGTGTTAACTATGTTGAGTAGTATGGTCTTGTATGACTTGTGTTTCCAGAAAGCTCATTGCTATACTGAGACTTTAATCCTTTCTACGACTTTATTGCCAGACTTTCAAGCTCATGATGACTTTGACATAGTCAGTGGGTACAATCTTATTGCTGATCCTTAGGAGTCCTTCCTACAGAAAGAAGTAAGGCAACTTGTCAATGTCATTTTTAAATTATTCTATTTAATATTTTTATCAGGTAAATACTAAGTTAGGTATACAGTAGTTTTTGCCTTGGAATGACAGTGGGTTTCTGGTTCAATTGTTCTTATATGATATTATTTTCAGGGATTAATGCAGGAAATACCTCTTACACCTAATTATCTTTTGGGCTAATTCTGACAGAAAACATAGCACTAATTCATGTAGTTATGAAATAATTTCTAGTAAAAAACACTTACTAAGGGATTATGTTTGCACTGGTCCTGGGTTCCAAGCATACAGGATCAGCATTTGAATCAGCTATCATAATATCTCACCAATAGTTGGGACTCTGTTTTGAGAATATAAAATTTTGTTTAAATGTAGAAGAATTTCTTTCTGGCTAAAGATTCCATTAAAAGGGATCATATCTTGTGTTTGGATATAAAAGACTTCAAGCCTTCATCATCGTTATTCCATCAGAAACAAACATGTTTAGCTCAAGCAGGCTCAAGTGTGAAACCCTGTTTGGTGCCCACAGACTTTTTGACAGGCCCTAGGATAGGTACCTAACTCTTTTGGCCTCTTGGAATAGCAGTTATTGGCTGCTCTCTCCTTGTTCCCCTGCCGGTCTCTTCTCAATAAGGCAGATAGAGTGATCCAATTAAAATGTTTACATCGGATCATTTCTTAACTTTGTTCAAAACTTACCAATGGCTTTTTAAAAAAAATCTTACTCAGAACAGTCATCATTACGTTTAATGGTCTACAAGTCTCCATGAAACCGGAAAGCTGTCGGAGCCACCTTCCATTCTTTCTCTTACTCACTCCGTTCTCATCCAAGAGCTTTCCTGACACTTTTCAAAAATTCACAATGAAAAGATGTATTTTAGAAACAAAGATGCTTCTTACCATTACCACTCTTACTTCTTAATCTTAGCAAATTAGCTAAGATTTCTCACAATCTTGCAACTAAACTCGTAATGCCAATTAGCTTTTTTTAACCATTCTGTGCTGTCATCATAATGTTATTGCATGTTTAGAGTGGTCCTAAGAGTCAGTAATAGTGGTTTTGGAGTGTGTTTGGAAT
This sequence comes from Pachyuromys duprasi, assembly GCA_028658305.1. Lineage (NCBI taxonomy): Eukaryota > Metazoa > Chordata > Mammalia > Rodentia > Muridae > Pachyuromys > Pachyuromys duprasi. The sequence goes on from CM053763.1 coordinate 32,317,571, forward strand.
CACACCATGCATGTTCAAGCCCTTTCCAATTACTCAGTGACCATGACTTTTGGTAAGTTCTCAACTTGTGTCTCAGTTTCTATGTTTGTAAAGAAGATATTAGAAGAAATGTGTTGTAGTTAAGTCTTACCTCAAAGAGGGCCCAGCATAAAATAAGTAATACACAGACGTTTGATAAATATTTTAAATAAGAATAAAATTAGAATTATGTCTCAGTTTCATTATTATAAAATAGAAATATTAATACAGAACTTATTGTAGGATCTTTGTGAGAATTAGATGACAGAATACACATATTATAAAATGTAGTAGTTGGTATACCTTCAAGAGTTAGTTGTTAGTCTTTAGCATCATAAGGACTTGGATTTTTAGGCATATTAGCTGTGCTAACCAGGGTTAAATATGTTGTAAGTGGCTATTTCAGGTCTATATACAAGACTACCATGTTCAATATGGTTTATTCAACCGGTGCTTTAACGTTGTAAGTATACTTTTTGTTAGGAGTCTTTACCACAGGGTTTTAAATCCACCTTTTAGTATTTTCTTTCCTCTTAATATATAAATAGAATCCAATTTCCACTCTAGAGTCTAGGAACACCCCATAAAGATACGAGCTCTTTGGAAGTTATAACTCAGTCCTACTGTGTGGACCATTTCTTTTATGGTCTTCATTCTCAACTGCCAAGTGTCATCCCAAACAGAAGAGCTCTTTGTGAGGGCAAAGCCTGAGGTCAAAAGATAGCTTCAAATGCTGTATCTGGAGACACGGATTCCATGTGGCTAAAACCTTCACACTGAATACAACTGCAGACAACCTCATCCTTTCTATTAATGGGTTTGTTTATTTTTATTCCTAATGATTTACTTATGATAAAAAAGTTAGAGGAAAAGCTCATAGAGATCATGGAAATAGCAACATAATCTAGATTATTTCTAAGTTATTACCTAATTTTATATGCTTCATTTGCCCACTACAATAAAACAATAATAAATTGTATTTAAGCAAAGCCAAACCAAACCAGTGATTGTAAACCACCTTTATGTAAACAAAGGATGTAGGATTAGTAAGTTTTAGAATGTTTCATATGAAGACATCTGTCAACTGCTATGGAATGAGACTAGGACCAGTGTTTTCATAACAAGTAGGCAGCTTGTTTTCTTTTCTGCTGATGAGGCACACCCATACGATACATTTAAAATGTTTATGCAGTTCAATTACCTTTTCATTGGCAAGAGATGTGAGGTCACAGAGGCCAGCTGTCAGTCAACATTCCATTTTTTAGCTCTTTCACACATTCTATAATCAGCCAGGAAATGTATTTGTTTTAACAAATGTACACTCTTAACTTTTTCTTTCTCTCGCATGAAGTGTTCTTCCAGAAAAAGTGACATGATTTGAACATCCAGAGTAATCACAGTCTGAGTGGTGTCTCTATTTTCTAAAACAAGTTCATAAAAAAACTAAACAATCAGTTCAGAGAAAAAAGACTATCCAAAAGAATAAGTATTTTTAAAATGCAAATTCCAATTAGTGCTATATGATGTATGTAATGGTTTATAATTACAGAGAAACTAGAGTTCTTTTTCAGAAGCACAAAATAAGTCTTCAATAAAATTTTATTTAGGAACTACTACTTGGTGGTTTTTGATAAGCCGGAACTCATAAAAGTGAGGAAGCCAATGCAGCCAGTCTTGATGAGACCTGATAGGCTAGGGTCAGAGGAGGACCTCCCTTACCAGTGGACTAGGGACAATGGGTTCAGAAAAGGGAGGGAGGGTGGGATTAGAAGGGGACAAGGGAACTACAGCTGGAATACAAAGTAAATAGATTGTAATAAATAAAAAATTAATTTAATAAAATGTAAATCATTGGGGGAAAAGAGGAAGAAAAAGAACAACATATTTCTATGTCTTTTATGTAACTGAAACATATATAAAAAACAGAATACAAAGATGTACATGCAAGAATCGTTACTACAAGCTGCTGATCAATTTTAGGTAACACATTAATAAGGAATATCTCTATAGTCATATAAGTTCTATGACAGCAAAGTTGGAGGGACAGTTTGGTAGGCGCGATGCTGAAAGTGCCAATCCTAAATGCTGTAAGGTTAAGTTGAAGGAAACAGCAAGTGACTGATATTGGCATACATGAAAATTACATCCAAGTGTAACTTGGCCCTATTGCTCTAAAGCATAAAGCAGAAATGTAAAGACATTCGTAGTAGCTTTGGCCTAAGTCTGGTAACAACCTCATGTGTACTCCATGAAACTCTATAGCCAGCTGTCAAGCCCAGGGTGAAGAGGGAATTCAGGACCGGAGGGAGACCCTCTGACTTTATCACAAAAGGGCGACAACAGCTTTGTGTACTTGTAAGTTGCCCAGAGAACTCCCAGCCCTGGCTGGAGTCGGGACACAATGATGCTTTAAAGGACACACACTGCTCTATTTACATACCATTGAAGAAACATTAGTCAAACAAAGACAAAAAAACAAAAATGGAGATTCCGCCTCTGCTTTCAGCTTCTGACAGCAATGCCAAGTCCATTGTTTAGTACAAGGATGGGCTATATCTGGCATTATCAGGATAAGAGAGGGTCATATTAGAAATATAATGTGACTGAAAGTGGGGCTTGGGTTATATAATATCAGCTGATGTGAATATTAATTTCAACCAGTTGTGTCTCTAATAAGTCATCTTACTTCTGTAATCAAGCCTAAATGCAATCATGAACCATAGGACTTAAGTCAACTTTCCCTGCAAGAAGTCTTCCTAGATACATAGGAGAGTCCTGATGGGTGATGAGTACTGAGGACAAGAGAAAACCTGTGTTTGGAACCCTATCAGATTCTGTTCTGTGAATATCTCCCTTTAGATAATATATAGTTATTTATCATTATTTAATTTAAACTTTGAAAGTTTAATTTGAAAGTAAAGGGAGCCCAGGGTCTTGTGCATGATCCCTGTCATAGTTCCACTCTCTTAGGATGGCATTGATTTATGTATTTACTTTTATATACTGTAATTATGAGAGAGTTTAGTGAATTCTCGGTTACTCTAATAAGTATTCAGAACTGTGACTGGCCTCAGAAAAGCCTTGAATATATTTATGCTTAGAAAGAGGGTGGTTTGGAGGAGTGAAGCCTAAAATCTCAGTTTAGCTAACTGTTCATGGACAGTTATTAGTCCAGTTTTGTGCACATTTATACTGCCTCCTCAGGGTAAAATGTCACAGACAGGTAAAGTATAATCATGACAAATTTTAATTCACTATGCCTTAACGGGACTTGGAAAATAAAAGATACATAAGATTCATTCAGGCAAAAAAAAGTTCCAATTTTTGTTAGAAACAGGATTGGGGTACAGTTATTCATGAACTGTTAATGTGACATTTGAACAGCGAATGTACATAGAATTTTATATTCTAAAGAAACCAATGAAAAGTACCACGCCTGGCTCTAGTAATAAGAATACATTTGTGTGTTTTCTTTTCTAATTTTGTTTTCATGTCTTGCGCCATTTCCTTCATCTGTTTAACAGGACAGGAGCCTACTATAGAGGGCCTCTGAAAGATTCTATCCAACAGGGTATCAAAGCAGATGCTGAGACTCATAGCCAAACTTTGGGCAGAGTGAAGGGAATTGTATAGAAGAAGGGGGAGATAGAAAGACCTCTAGGGGACAGGAGTTCCACAAGGAGAAAAACAGAACCAAAAACCTGGGCTCAGGGGGTCTTGCAGAGACTGATGAATCAACCAAGGACCATGCATGGAAAAGACCTGAAACCCTTGCTCAGATGTAGCCCATAGGCAGTTCAGTCTCCAAGTGGGGTCTCTAGTGGGGACTGTCTCTGACATGAACTCAGTGGCCTGCTCTTTGATCACCTCCCCCCAAAGTGGAGAGCAGCCTTACCAGACCACAGAGGAAGACAATGCAGTCAATCCTGATGAGACCTGATAGGCTATGGTTTAGATAGAAGGGAAGGAGGACCTTCCCTATCAGTGGACTAGGGGAGGGGCATAGGGAGAAAAGAGGAAGAAAGGGTGGGATTGGGAGGAGATGAGGGAGGGGGCTGTAGTGGGGATACAAAGTGAATAAATTATAATAAATAATAAATAGTTTTTTAAAAAAAGAATGCATTTGTGGTCAAGAGGAGAGCAGAATTTAAGAATAAGCAAGAGAGTAGAATTAAGAAACTTAAACTACAAGGTCAGGTATGAAACTGGGTCTTAGAGAAAGTTTATCAGAGTTGGTCAGTACTGTGACGGTTCAGTATTTGATAGTGTTTAAGGGATGCTCCATGGAGAAGGGCTTTTATTGTGAGCATTTGCTTTTCTGTCAAAGGGAACCTCACAGTTTTAAGGGTCTGCCAAGTGGTGGGGATATGTCCCTCTTCTTTCAGTGTCCTTTCCCTTTGAGTGGATAAGCTCAGCCCAATTCCCCAGTGGCATTTATAGCTGTACTGGGGTGCCTGGCTCCATGCGTGTCTAGATTTGAAGAGGTAACCTCATTACAAGTGATGGAAACCATTTTGTTATGGCCCAATTTTCCCGGAGAACACAGCCAGAAAAGTGGGAATCCCAAATATTGACAGATTACTTTTAGAAATAAAGCTTAAAAGTGTGCTTCTGCAAAATGCCATCTCATAGCACAGTAACTGTGTTTAAGAGATGCTTTAACAAAAATTACAGAGAGTGGCCAGTCTTCTTTTAGAGTTTTCAATGACTATCCAATTTCAGCTTCCTGAGGACTCTGATCAGAAGAAAAAAAGAAAAAGAAAAAGTGAAATTTTGCGTTTGGGCATTCAACAACTACTTTTCCATAATAATCAAAAAATAGTTTGGCATGTGGAGTGTGTGGGTGAGTGTGTGTGTGTGCGTGTGTGTGTTTTAAAGGAAGGTCCATTATTGTTATGTTTTCATTCATGTGATGAACTAAATAAAAATACCATAAGGGCTCATGTATGATTCAAGAAAGTATTCTTAATGGTTTGAATCTAGGGAGCACATATACTTTTTATTGGCTATGTTTAGTTTTCCAAACCTTCCCTTTTTACATAGATGGATACGGAACAGAATAGATCTCAGGGCATGGCATTCTTTGACAGAATATCTGGCTGAAGTCTCTTCTACCAGAGTTAGTTGAGACCCTTATTAGTCTTAAGTCAGGTATTTTTAAATTCTGGATGTCCTTTACAAAGGCTCATGTTGGCATGGAAGATGGGGTAAATATTGTAAGAGAGTCCATGAGCAGTAAAAATGAGGGAATAGATATAAAATCCTGGTAGTTGAAACACGGAAAACCCAGGGAGAGATTTGTTTAACTTCTGTGACCTTGGAAACAGAAATGAATTCATAGTGAACGGTTCTGGTAGAAAAGCATCCTCTAAGAAATGTGCTAACCACAGTGAATTTTGAAATGTAAGCAGGTGTCACTTAAAAGACCAGTTGACATGAAGAACACTTTGAGGTAAGCCCAAACAGAACGGAGACACATCAGGTCAAAAATAGAGATCTCTTCCATACATACTAATGCTTTGTGGGATTTAGCATGTCTCTAACAGGCAAATGAGCAGGAAAAGCAAGTCTGAACAGAGTAAAATGCCTTGTTCTCCTTATTCACTCCTTATTACTCAGTTGTTGAATTTCATCTGATCTCCCACCCCCAACATTTCAACATAGGCATATTTTTAAACCTTAGGTAAAACTGGTCCCATAAATCACAGGCTCCATTAGCAAATGGATACATGGGACTCACTGATAGAGTGAAGAAGAAAAGCCACTGAAGTTACTAAAATATTAAGCTGAACTTTGTGCAAAGGTTTAAAAAAGTTGGCTTTTCCTGATAAAGTCTAACCAATGGAGTTTATGTATACACAAACAGCACTTAAGGCCGAGCACAATAGTATTTTCGCAAACTCAGTTGTATTTGGGGAGGTTTTTAATCTCATAATATTACATATTATGGTTGCTGATCTTAGTTTTGTTGGCTTTCTGTGTATGTGAAGTGTTTGTATCAGCATCTGTATGTGTTTCTTGAGCTTTTTCTTCGCTTTTAAAAAGTGTTTTTGTTGTTCTTATTAGCTAATTTTATTGATATTTTCATTGTAGATGCCTGTCTATATTCTGATAAAAGAGAAAAATAAAGGATGTGGATTTGGATGGGTGGTTAAGTAGGAAGAACTTGAAGGATATGGGGAAGGGAAAACCATAATCAAATATATTATATAAAAAATTCTACTTTCAATTAATGCAGCCAATCCTGATGAGAACTGGTAAGCTAGGGTCAGATGGAAGGGGAGGAGAACCTTCCCTATCAGTGGACTTGGAGAGGGGCAGGGAGGAGATGAGGGAGAGAATGAAGGAGGAGACTACAGCTGGGATACAAAAATGAATAAACTGTAATTAATATAAAAATAAAAGTTAATTATAAATAAAATATAATAAAAAATAAAGAAAATTCAACAGATTTTATGAGCTCTGCCCCAGGAGCTAGAGAAAAAGACTCAGTATGGTTTGGGGTTATACAATATCTGTCCAAAAAGAAACTTGGAACTGTCTGTCTCCTTCTCAGTTTTTGTTTTTCCTCTATTCATAACTTTCTATTTACTGATTTATTCTTGTATGTACTTGTTCTCCTCAAACAGAATTACAAACTCTAAGAGGTCTAGCAGTTGGTGAATAATCAATTTCTTATCCCCAGTGACACATACAGAAGCACATATTAAACTCTCAATACACATTTCCTGAAATTTTATTCAAATGGGTATAACTATGTGTTCAACATAACTAAGTCAATACATTTTACTACATACCGAAATGAGAATATTACCTCCATCAAGCAAGGTAGAAGGAGGATTTAGAATAAAAATTAAATATAACTACATAATGCTGTATATCCACTTCCCTTACTCTTCACATTTTCAATTATAGCTATGATGTGAATATCTTATAAGTTCCTATAACTACTGAAATAAAAATTTGAATAAAGAACACTTTATATTATATGTGAGATACTGTATCCATTTCTTATAACTACTGTAACACATTTCCACAAACTGAGCGACTTTAAAGTGACCCAATTTATTATTTTAAATATGAATGTTATAAATCCAAATTGGGTGTCAGAGGGCAGGTATGTGTTTGTTTGGGGCTGGGGGTTGTGTGTCTTCTGGGGTTTGAGTGGTAGAATCTGGGGACTTTTTTGCAGCTATGGGAGGCTGCTTATATTCCTTGACTTTAGTCCCTTTCATCTATTTTCAAGGCTGCATGTTGTCTTTAAGGCACATTTCACCCACCTTTTCATTTTGATTCCATTTCTAAAGGGTCATCTGCCTGGAGTGAACTCAGCGAAAGACTCACAAATCAATTCTCTAGCTCAGGGTCATCATCCTCAGCCCACGAGGCAGATCCCTTCGCCTGGGGCCAGGCTCTAGACAGTCATCTGGAAAAGGTGACATCTATCTTGCCACCACCAGCATGTCATGTTAGTTTCTTCTGAATCTTGGTTTCCCAATAATTTTAGAAAATAATGCATTAACTCAAATGTGCCCAGCAATTGATCAGTGGAATAAAAGCCCCTGCAGAAAGAAACTTGGCACAAAGGAGACTATTATGTTACAGAGCATCTTTCCTTCACCCAAGTGTTGTGATTAAGGATCTGAGCACAGAGTGATCAGCACTTGTACCTTTTTAGGAACAGAAAAAACAACCTGGAAACATATATTGTTATGCACATGCTCTATGTAGTTTTCCATTATTGTTTCAGGTTAAAGATAAACATGTTTACAAGTTGACCCTGGCCTCCGAATGAATAGTATACTACCTCATTTGGGTGGTTAAGAAGAGTCCTCTTTTAGGCTTTATCACAAACTTGTCATTGATATGCCCCATATATAAAGATTTGCTGTATGAAATTCTAGCTCATCAATCATTGTCTATAGATTTCATGGTGTGATAGTGCATCAAGTTAATTTTATTTATATGGAGTTATTATATTAACTTTATTTTAAACATTATCATAGGAATTAATATGTATTTATAAACAAACAGGTCATTAAAAATTTTGTCTTTATTTTCACTCTTATGAATATTTGACAGATTCCCTCTGTGAGACAGAAAGGGAAGAGAATTTAAAGGAGCATCTCATCAAGACAAACTTAAACATTTGCTATTTGCTCTTGAACATCCATAAAGTAGACTAATTAATTCAAGAAGAATAAAAAATTTCAAAATTACAATATTATTTAATCTGAGTCTCATGGTATAAATACTATTTTTGGTTTTTTTAATTGAATTAAATTAATTTTCTTCGTTTTATGTACAATATCTATGTCGTTGTACATTTCTATCCTCCCATCCACACCTCTTATGTCTTCTTGTTCTCTCTCAACTTCATGACTTTTATCTTTATTATTCTATCTATATATTCAATACACATACAATACAATATAATATATACAATATTATATATTTGTATGTATATATATGTATCATATATATATGCAGAGTCCACTTAGTGTTGCTCATATTTTGTCTTTAGGGGCTGTCCTCTTGGTGTTGGATAATCAGTGACAGAGTCCATCCCTGGAGAAGACTAACTCATCTCCCTCAGCGGTTTTACTGCTCATATTTCCTCATCTAAAGGTAGAGCCTCATGATATTTCTCCTATCATGTGGGCTTGCCAATTGGTGTTATCTGCTCAGCTCTTGTTTAGGTAACCATATTCTCGTAATTTCATTGGTATAGTAGCCTTGCCATATCTAGGAGACAAATCTCTCAGCAAAGTTTCTAGTCCTGTAGCTCTTAAAGGTTTTACGTCTCCTCTTCCATGATGTTTCCTGTGCCTTAGGTTCAGGGGTTGTGTTGTAGATGTATCTGTTGGGGTTGGGCACCCATGGTCATTTGTTCTCCGTATTTTGGCCAGTTGTGGTTCTCTGCAATAGATTCCATCTGCTGCAAAGGAGCGCAGCCTTCATAAGGTATGAGGGCTATACTTATTTGCAGGTATAATAATAAGTGTTTAGAATGCAATTAGGAAGTAGACTTTCCTAAAAGCGGTCAGTGATGTTATGAGCCTCATATAGTTGGATAGGCTCACGGGAATATGAATGGTTTCCCTTCTGTTCAGGTGGCTTTAAGCCCAATTAGATGGCTACTGGTTGCCACATGTTATAATGCTACTACTGTACCTTTAATATTATCTCATGGCTGGTCACTGCTGTATTTCTTAGGCATCACCACAGGGTAGGGCTGTTTTCCTCCTTTGGAAGCTTGCATAGCACCTTCCAGTACTATGAAAACTAGTTCTCAGGGAGAAAGCTTTGGGGGTCAGATCCAGCTCGATTCACCTGAATCCTGTTTCTCGAGTGCAAGGTACCTCCAGCGGTAGATGCCTACTCTCAGCTTCTGGGAGACAGCCAAGAACAATGGCAGTAGCTATGTGGTTTTGGAAGTTGTCTGGACTCCTCTATCTAACAACTTGAAAATAAGTTTCTTATGTTTAGTACTAGACAGTTTGCAAGATAATCTATGGCTCATGGCATCATGATCATGTCAAGCATAGCACCATTGTATATGTGTGTGTTTGGATAAATATAAAATAATATGACTTCTTATGATTTTTTTCAAACATCCCTGGTATTGTTTATTTCTCCTCCTTTCCTCCCTTTCTGAAATACAAAATATTCTATTCTTTTTCTTCTTACAATATTTTCTTTGTATAACTTGGCAATTATCTTTAGGTCCTATGTTTATATGGACCCAGCTACATAATTAAATCTATGTAAATTTTTTGAGAAATGGGGCATTTAAAGAATGTACTAACAATGAAAAATAGGTACTAATTGAAGAAATCAATCTTAAAGCACATTTTATTTCATGCAGCTTTAAGAATGCCTACCTGGAAAGGGAACGCACTGTCTTTATGTTTAAATCAAAAGTAAAAGGTAGAATAAGCACTAGTGACTTGAGAAATTTTGCACACGATGGGCAAAGCAGCTGAACAAACAGGTGGGAAATCTGTTTTATGAAGCTCACCTTACAGAATTTCACCCAATAAAAAACATAGGCCCACAGTATTAATTTTTCTAAGTCTATGCATCATCACAAAAGGCCCTTTTAATCATATTCCGAGTGCACATTTGGTTCCATTTGGACACAACTTATGAACAGTAAATTTTTTATTTGAATTCCACCTTTTGACAAAGCGGGCAAGAATCCAAGCAAGCTGATGTGGTTAACTATTGGTTTAATTCATATACACCTGAGTTTTAATGCAAACAGCGCAAATTCACCAGAATGTCACATACCATGAAATTGTAGCCTTTCTTTTTATTTGGTATTCTCAGTAGAATTACATGTACTTTTAAAATTAACTTCACACATAGATATATTTGATCACAATTCAAAAGATATAGATGTTCTAAAATCAAAACAAGAAGCTTAGATTTTATTTTAATGATAATAAACCAATGAAAGAGGAATTAGCCAAATTCTGTTTTTCCAAACTGAATTCTGTAAGATTCTTAGAACAAATATGTGTTTTGCCATTATTCTTAGCTCTGATTTGGCCAGAAATGAAGATGTACAAAGTAAAATCTTTTCACCTTTTTCAAACAGCTATTAAAAAAAATGTTGCCTGTCATATTTTTCTTCAAGATTTTGAGTGTCTGTGAATGGAATTAGACAGAAATCCTTTGTTTTCATAGTCTGGAAATAACATATAGTATGTTCTTACATTAACCAACATAAGAAAGTTATTATACTATTTAGACAATCTACCATATATCACTTTTATTTCTAATAACACGATAATTTTTTCTTTTACAGATATTTTGGTTGCCTAATTCCTAATACTGGTAAGAAAATGTTTGCACTCTATCTTATTTTATTTTATTCTATATTTTATGGCATGTAAATGTTTCTGCCCTGCTTTCTTTTAAATGTGTGTTCTGAATATCTATGTGAACTACACTTATGTTTTAAACCCCTCAAGTTATGTTGTTGTTGCTGTTTTCCATTTTGTGGTGTAATCTCTCAATGTTGCTCAGGCTGTATTCAAACCTGTGACCTCTACTTTTTCATATACCTCAGCCTCCCAAGTAGAGCTTACTACCACTCTCAGCCTGCCTCCTTTGTTCAAATAAAATATTTTTATATTGCTTACAATAAGAAACTGTATATTTAAACAAGTGAATATTCAAGTGGGATTTGTTTTTATGCTACTTGCTGTTTAATATTGACAATTATGACACTTTAGCTGGTTGGTGTTTACCAGCACTGCTTTAGTTCATTGAAATTGAATGCAGTCAGGTGAGGACCACTGTTCCCATGCAGAACTACTTCAGCAGCAGGATTTAGCCAACTAACAGAACCACACTGTGCAGATTGTATTGTTGGATGAGAGTATGGGCCATCTCTTTGAAGTTAGAGTCCCTGGGGACCAGTCTGAGAGGGTGCTGAGTTACTGGGAAACATATAGGATTTATTTATTTTTTTTCATAATTTATTTGCACAGAAAAATCCATTGTGAAGGAGCCGCCACTCCTGCACTGCTGGGCTGACGCTTTTTCTAAGAGCGCAGAAGTTTGATAAAAGGACAGCTAACAATGTACTGTATTGATTCATAAGGAAGACAACAGTGATTCCGGAGCCTTTTTTCTTGTTTGTTTGCTTGTGCATCCTTTCTGTTTTAACAGTTTCCATACTTTTATACTGTGAACCCAGACTTGGATGAAATCACATAGGAAAGTAAATTCCAGTATTAATTTCATGTTAATTTGGGGGAGCATCACTTCTAATAAGAGAAGTTAATCAAACTTCTGATTATACATTCTCTGGCAGGCTCATCAGCCAATGACTGCAGGTTTATGTTTCTGAGGCTCATTGTTTGATGGCAGATATTTGAGAAATACTGCGGTTAACCTTGAACAAAGTTCATAAATATCAAGTTTTAATGGAAAATAGGAAGAAATGGTCCAATTCAACAGCACATCAACACGCACACACACTCTCCTATAAAGCATAAGTGGATCATAAGCTGAAGCATAAGCAGAGAGATCACTAATCAACTTAATGTAAAATGACATGCAATTTATTCCAATCAACTTGCTATGTTTGCTTTATTTTTTTTCTGTTTTAAACTACGTTTGAAGATGGTGCTGTTAAAGGTGTCTTTTGGCTCACTCTTTGCCGAAACTAGGGAGATATCAGGAATAAAGCAAAAACGACAAAAGCCAAAACATGCCTTTCAATTGACTGACATCATTCCCTAGTATTACTACCTCAGATTCTGCCAAAGAATCAATATATTTCTAATACTAATATAATCAATGCAGGACCACAAAGCCCTAACAGGAATTTATATGTGGATTCAGAAGAAAAGAGAAAAAAATATGGTCTGGAGGAAAAATTATCTTTTTGCACATCTACCTCTAATTTTAAACAGGGTATAAATTAAACATTCTTTGATAATAATATGCAATGACAGCATAATCATATGCTAACATTTAATCACCTTTTATATACAATATTACCCTGATTCTTCTTTAAAATTTTATGTTGTATATTGCTGTACATTTTTCTTGCTGATTGATTCTCTTTATTACCACTGATTTTATTTATGCTGCTAATTTTTTTCCTGAGCGTATATTTTAATGAGTAGTTTTGTTCGGCTAACGTCTACAGAATAAGAAAATTCAGCACACCTGCCTAAATAAGATGCTTGAGATCACTGAGGAAAGAAATTGACATTTTACTTTACCCTCAGCATGGAGCCAGGGGCAAAGTTTGATCTGAAAACTTGCAAATTAACCAAAACTGTCACTCAGGAGTTATGGGGCTGAATGCTGCAAAATATGTTCTTTGAAGTCCTCATTTCAGCAAAATTATTAAAAACTTTATATCTAATTAAAATTGTAACTGCATTCCCATTTTTCAAAATCTCTATATCCTCAGGGCCAATTGGGATGAGTGAATCTGCACCCTCCTCTGAGCAGCTCACCAAGCTGCTCCTATAGCAAATGCACATCATTACCATCTCCCCAGCTGAGAGGGAGCAGCCATTATCATGCAGCATTATTAATCTTCTTGTCTTATCAACTTGCAAATCACAAGCTATTGAGCCTTATGGCATGGTTCTGGGTCCATAGTTATTCATTTTGTAGGTCTACCTAGCCTTTGAGTCTCCTTAATCACCTGAAGATTGTCAGTCTCTTACCTTGGTCTGCCCCTGTGGCCCTGCTCAGCTCCTGTGAAAAGTCCATGGTGTTCTCTCTCTCCCTCTTACAAAAAAAAGATTTTTTTTTATTTGAAGAGTAAGAGTGAGAGAGAGAGAGAGAAAGAGAGAGAGAGAGAGAGAGAGAGAGAGGGAGAGAGAGCATGAGAAAGTGAGAGAGAGCCGGTAAGGAGGATAAATTTCATTAATGGATGTGAATTAACATCCTACTGCCAAGAGCTGACCCTTTCTCCTGACATGTGCGTCTAAGTCATTCTTGTCACTCTTTCCCCCATTAATATTCTGAAAAAGACAGTGCATTGAAGAGGATAGAATAAGATAGTTCCCTTAAACAGGCACTGTTGACCTTAGGTTGGGGATTTTTCTTTAATTTGCTTTTCTTAAAAATAAAATATTAATCACATTGGAGAAGGCAAGCAGAGTTCCTTTAGGTTTTTTTTTCAATATATTCCATTTCTAATATTGTATTCATTAAATTAAGTCATTGAACATTTTGAACATTTTAAAGTGCCAAAGGAAAATAGAAATGTAATTTTCAGGGGAAAGTAGATGAGACAGATTGAGGTATCCCTGTGACAACTCCTATTTCTGCCAACCTCCATGGACATGCCATAAACACTGGTCTTTTGGGATCGTAAATGATTTCTGATCATTTCACCATTATAAGTTTTTAATTTTGTAAAAGTACAGTACTCCAACATAACTTTCAACTGAGAGCAAAAATGCACTGACAGGGGCCCCCTAATCAGTTCGGATGTAGCGACTGCTAGCATTAAATATTTTAGTTTATGATTTCAGGTTGATGCTTGCATTTATAAGTGACACAATGGAAACCAACATATTCTTTACCTAGATCTTTCTCTCAATATGCAATCCAAAAACATTTAAATTCTTATATCTGGGGTAACTATCAGTATCTTATAAAATGATAAAATGATATTGAAATAAAAATTATCTTTCCCTGAATTAAAAAAAAAGATAAAACCAAAACCACTAGGTGCTCATATCACCTGGAAATAACTTCTTCCTTTATCATTAAAAACAAAGATAACTTAAATTTGAAAAAAACAACTCATGTGAATTTTGAAAGAAATGGAAAGCACATAGGATTACTGCATCATGGTTTTAATCTTCAGGGGCTCACTTTAGCAATGCAACTTTGGATGCTGTGACATGAATTTGACAGTAATGATGGAACTCTGTTGGCCTGCTAATACATACACATGCCTTAAAACACCACTAATTAAAGGACTGGTCGCAAAGTAGCACCAAAGATCTAAAGTTGTGAATGAAGAACCGTTTTATGGAGGTCCAAATGTAATGTTGCATATGCATAAGCCCTTTTTAGCAAGCATGGAACCCTACAAAGTACTGATGATTCCAACTCTATCTGAAATAGCTTAATGTGTGTGAAGCCACATTTAAGTCTTTTAATAATAGCTTATTGGGTTTTATGGATTCTCATTTTAAATACAATTGCATATGCAGACAATATTAGTATAAAATTAGTTCAAACTTGTCCAAGTATAGAGTAATTTAGGCAACGTACTCTGTTCACTAAAGTAGCCAAGTAGGATTATTTTTCCCTAATTCTACAATTTTTAAAGATTTGAGAGTTTTACATGAATCAGCGATGAAATGCATTCTGCTTTTCTAGGTCAGTACTAGTTCCTACTTTGGAAAGGGTTGAAGGAGAATCACAACCAAAAACAGTGAAAGCATTCAATCAACTGCCTACTTGCTTACTGAGAAGGGTCTTCCTACAGGGTCTTCACTGTGAGCTTGAGTGCAAGCATTCCCTTTGAACTGAAAGATGCACCTTCTCCTTCTTACAGCACAAACTCCAGATCCTGATACAGGCAGCCATACTCCCCACGTGAGTCCTGAATGGTCACAGATGATGTTATGCTCCTGTTTTCTGAGAGAAACATACTAGCTTTTTTTCTTTTTGTTATTAACATTTTTATTTTATATTAATCACAGGTTATGTACTTTGTAAATCGGCCATGGCCACCTCCCAAATTCCCTCCCTATCCCCCCATCCCTCCCTCATTTCCTCCCTGCTCATTTCTAAGTCCACTGATAGAGGAGGACTTCCTCCCCTTCCATCTAACTCTAGCTTATCAGGTCTCTTCAGGACTGGCTGCAATGTCCTCTTCTGTGGCCTAGCAAGGCTGCTCCTCCCTCGGCGGGAGGAGGGGGGTCAAAGAGCCAGCCATTGAGTTCATGTCCGAAATAGTCCCTGTTCCCCTTACTAGGGTACCCACTTGGATATTGAGCTACCATTTGCTACATTCAAGCAGGGGTTCATATGAAAGAGGGGGGAGATATTATGACCTGAAGAGGACAGGAGCTCTGCAAGGACCAAATATATCAGGGCACAGGGGTCTTTTATGAGACTGTTTCTCCAACCAAGGACCATGGATGGATATAACATGCTAGCTTTTGCTGTTTGCCACACTTCTGCAGCATGGGTCGGGGGTTATTCATTTAGTCATTCATTGATTAAGTCATCGATACTTAGTGCTTACCACACGTCATGTACTGTCTCCGTTGCATACAATACACTGAACACCAGAGCCTCCTCTCTCTTGCAGTTAGCATGCCAGTGATTCAAACAAATATAAAGTTAGACAATGTGAAAGTTACACAGCAACTTAAAAGATAATAGATGACAAAGGCATAATGCAAAATATAGCAGGAACCACGGGGCTGGGTGTTAGTATCGCTGAATAAAATACCACAGGAAACGATTTCCCTATAAAAACAAGAAAGTAAAAAGTAAAAAGTGAAGAGTGAAGGGTGGAGAGATGGCACAGTTTGCAGAAGGTGGGCCACACGAGCATCAGGCTCCGAGTCAGGTCTTCAAAATCCATGTCCTGAAGATACTTGATAAGCTAGGGTCAGATGGAAGGGGAGTAGGTCCTCCCCTAGCAGTGGACTTGGAAAGGGGCAGGGAGGAGATGAGGGAGGGAGGGTGGGATTGGGAGGGGGCTATGGCTGGGATACAAAGTAAAAATCTGTGATTAATGTAAAAATTAAAAATTAATAAAAAAAAATTTAAAAAGCCAAGTGCTACATCTGTTAATGGAGGCTGGTGAGGGGGAGGCAAGGGATCCGGCAGCGTTCTCAGGCAGCGTGGTTGGATGTATTGGCAAGCTGTGGCTGCAGTAACACACCCTCTCTGGAGAATAAAGGCGGAGAGCAGCAGGGGAGATGCTCAGCGTCAGCCTGCACTGCCATTAACCTCCTCGGAGTGAAGATAATTTCTCAGCCAGGGAAGCTGCCTTGCTTCAGCCTCCCTTGGCAAACCCAGATAAGCCAGTAGCACGCAAGCTTGCTTTCCTAATGTCTTCTACTGCTTTTCCAGATGCCCCGGGGCTTTTGCACTAGGTTTTAGGTTTGATATTCAATCTTATTGCTATAAGTAAAGTTTTCTCGTTTTAAACAACAGTCCAGTGTAAGTTTTCTTTTACAGATAAGCAGGAAGAACTTTTTAGAGGCTATTGTAGGTATTTGGGCAAGAAAAGACAGTAGCACCTACCATAGCTTAAATATATTTTAAGCTCCATGAACAGCTTTTCTTGGCAGAAGGCATATGGGCTACAAAAGAAAGAGAGGGGTAAAGAGATCGATGGGAAAGAGGGAATGCTAGAATATTAGCCTAAATACTCTTATTTCTGAGCTTGCCTTGAGTGCCTGCATATTTAAAGGAAAACATTTAAATCCTCATATCTCAAAATAAGCAATTCTCTTTATATTATCATCCGCCATTAAGCCCTTCTTATGGCTTCCTTCCTAAGTTAAGAATATGTTGCTTTTAATCACTTGTTTACTTTTTAACAGATGTAGTGCCAGGAATCATTTAATTTAATTTATTTTTATTTTGTACCATACAATTATACAGTACATTAGATGACATGTATTCC
Source organism: Pachyuromys duprasi (assembly GCA_028658305.1). NCBI lineage: Eukaryota > Metazoa > Chordata > Mammalia > Rodentia > Muridae > Pachyuromys > Pachyuromys duprasi. The sequence continues at coordinate 32,334,738 of CM053763.1, forward strand.
TCCAGTTTATAGAATAATATCAAATACACTCTTCTCTCAATTATACAGGTTAAAAAAATCTGATTCACAACTTTGAGGAATTTACTGTGTTTTTCCTGTCATATTTTCTCCTTTCCCATAGAACTAACAAAGACCCCATATTTTATATTGATTCTTCCTTTAAAGTGGCTTTTAAAATAAATACTTAGCACACCCCCAGTCAAACATTAAGGATAAAAGCAACAGTTTGCTATGATGACACTAGAAGATGTAATATATCTTAAGAAATGTATACTTGTTAAGAGTAAAATTTTTTGCTAGAGAGATGGCTCAGAAATTAAGAGGTGTGTATTGTTCCTATAGAGAGTCTTAATTAAACCCGCAGAGTCCGTGTAAGGCTACTCACAGCCACCTGTATCAATTGCTCCAGTGGATCTGGTCCCTTCTTTTAGCCTCTGCAGGCACCCTGTACTCACATGCACATCCACACATATGCACACAGTTAAAAAAATAAATAAATCCTTAAAAATGTCACTATAGATTTTTCAAGGTGTTCATTCTGTCTGCTGTAAGAGTGTCAGTTGATGTTACCTTAAATTCTGAATTAGAAACCTAAAAACTAAGTTACTGACATATTGGTTTCTAGTGAAATCTTTTTCCTCCTGTACCCATTACCTTTCTTTCTCTTGCTTCTTTTATTGTAGGAAAATCACTCTTTTTGGAATAAGATCACGCTGCGTCTGGTTTAACTGCAGTTATTATATCAAAGAATTTTCTTTCACTTACAGTGACACGTGTCTACTTAGATATATACGGAGGTTAGGGCCTCAGCATAACTTATTTTGAGAGTCCACAATTCATCCCACAGCTGGTCCCCAGCCATTTTTTTTCACATTTTTATTTACTGCTGTAAAACTTTCTGAAGGAAGCTGAACTTCACCTACTGCCTCACAGGCACCACAGCGACTAGAGGTAATGAAAAGTTGATTCTTAATCCAGTCAAGTCTACAAGGAAGAGCAGCCATTGCAACATGGAGGTCTACAGGTGGACACTTATACCCCAGAGGACAGGATCTGTGCCCTGTAAAGAAGCCCATCTCATCAAGAAGGTCTTCAGTAGCCCACAGTGACAGAGATGGTAAAATACTCCTTCTCATAAGGAAGAAATTACTGCATTTTGTAATTTTTATTGCTAAAAAATGTATCACTGTCAATAGGCTTCTTTAGATATTGAACATACGATTTCATGCTTGGACTTTTTATATATCATATAATAAATTACACAGTAGGGTCACTGTTTTTGAGTGGATCCCAGAGCAAAAAATGTTTTACATAATATTCAAGCTATGGTGTATTTGCTTCAGCTTTTGCTGCTGCTATGTGTGTGTATGTGTGTGTGTTGTTGTTGAAGCTATGTGTTCATATGTCCATAATGAAATGCCTCAGACTGGATGTCATGACTATAAGAATTTATTTTCTCAGAGTTTTGGAAGTTGGAAGTCCTAAATTAAGGTACTGGAAGTACTGATTTCTAATAAAATCTTTTTCCCTGTCTTGTAAATGGCCACTACCGACTGTGTCCTCCCATGACTTTCCTGTTCTCCTGTCTCTTCTTCCTCTTATAAAGGAATAAATTCCTTCAGAAATAGGATGAGGCATAGGATTATTGCTTTCTTTTTTCTTTTTTTATTAAATTCTTTATTAATTACACTTTATTCACCTTATATGCCCCTGTAGTTCCCTCCTTCCTCCCTTCCCAATCGCTCCTTTCCTTCCCCCTCTGCACCCGTGTCTCTCCCCAAGACCACTGATAGGGGAGGTCCTGAGGTCCTCCTTTGCTTCCCTCCATCCAAGTCCATCAGGTCTCATCAGGAGTGGCTGCATTGTCACCGGAGGGAGGTGACTACTAATGACTATTATTAGGGGTATCTGTGATGGGAAACCTTGATGTCTCTTAAGCTTAGGCTTCTTCCCAACATAAACCCTTCTCTATTCATGCTTTCCCCTCCTTTAAACTGTATTTTAATTTCACAATTTCTTCGTTTTTTAATAGCTGAGTAATGTTCTGTTACATAAATATGCCACAGATTCTTTATCCATTTTTCAGTTGAAGGACATTTGGGTTGTTCTCAGATTGTGGCTATTATGAATAATGTTACGAACATGATTGAGCAAGTGTCCTTGTATGGTGGAGAGTCTTTTGGATATATGCCCAAGAGACATAGCTGGGTCCTGAGGTAAAGCTATTCCCATTTTTCTGAGGAAGCACCAGATTGATTTCCAAAGTGGTTTTAAAGGTTTACACTCCCACCAGCAATGGAGGAGGGCTCCCTCTTCTCCACATCGTCTCCAGCATGTGTTGTCACTTGAGATTTTTGATCTTAGCCAGTCTTCTGTGAGATGAAATCTCAGAATCTTTTTTATTTTTATTTTTTAATTGTAATTTTTATAATTTATTCGCCTTATATACCGGTTGTAGCCCCCTCCCTCATCTCCTCCAGGTCCCACTTTTCCTCCTTCTTCCTCCCCCTATACCTCACCCCTAGTCCACCGATAGGAGAAGTCCTCCTCCTCTACTGTCTGACCCTAGCCTATCAGGTGCCATCAGTACTGCCTGGATCCTCTTTCTCTGTGGGCTGGCTGGGTTGCTCTATCTGGGGGAAGTGATCAAAGAAGACAAAGCCAAAATAGCTGGGCCCAGAGGGGAATGCAAAGACTAATGCATCAACCAAAGACCATACATAGAGAGGACCTAAACTCTGCTCAGATGTAGCCCATAGACAGCTCAGTCTACATGTGGGTTCCCTAATAAGGAGAGCACAGACAGACTCTGACATGAACTCAAGAGTTTTGATTCGCATTTCCCTGATGAGTAAGAATGTTGAACATCTTTTTTTTCATTTAGTAATAGTTCATTTGATTTCTTCTCATAAATAGAATTTCTGTAGCTTATTTATTTTCTGGTCTTGGTGATCATTTGATATTTTAGACACTAAAAACCTTTTAATATCTGTGCTTTAATGGATATGAGAGTTTGTATAGCCTATTATAACATTCATTTGGTATCAGCAACATCGGCAGAATTGAGTTTGCTTTGACAAGCAAATGCAAGAAAATCACTTAATTTCACAAAGCACTAAGTTCCTGAAACATTTAGAATGGAGATGAATCAACAATGCATGAGGAGAAAATCTTTAGCAAAGGTAAGCTGATCCTGTGCTTCAGATGCTGTGTGTTCACAGAGGACATGGATGGGTTTGATGGACCACCTTAAAGAGACTTGTCACATGTACAAAGTCATCCGAATATCTAGACATTCCTGTCAGTGACTCAAAGGATATGTAACTACTTTACATCCTTACACACAGCTACACATTCATTGTATAGTAATAGCAACCTCAGCAAGACTAATTTATCTTCGGTGTTATTATGTATTGTTTTATTGGGGGTTTGCATAGTTTTCTTTTATTTTTTTAGTTATTTATTTATTCATTTTACATCGAGATCATAACCTCATTCTTCCTTTCCTCGAGGTCCCACCCTCCCTCTCTCCCTCTTCCTTTTCCCCCTTCCCTATTCCTCAGAAAAAGCGAGACCCTTCACCAACCCATTCCAGCTCATCAAGTCACATCGGGACTGAGTGCATCCTCTTCTCCAATGGCAGCTCTACCTGGGGGAAGTGAACGAAAAACAGACAATAGAGTCCTTTTTGGAGACAGTCCTCCCCATCTCCCTCCCCGTTCCCCTTCCCTGAGAACCCACATGAAGTTGGAGCTGCCTCTCAGCTACATTTGTGTAGGGGGCCTAGGTCTAATCCACGCATGGTCCTTATGTGAAACCAGGAGCTCTGGGTGGTGGAGGGAGGGAACTCAACCTGGGATTGAGGTGATCAAATTTTGAAAAGCTCATCCTGGATGAGCAGGAGTAGAGCCGCTACCCACCTGCCCTTGGCCTACATGTCCTGAGACATGCAGCCGTGTGCCCACACCTTTGCTCCCCTCCTACCCAGGAGGTCATATTGTCCATTAGCCAGGTTAAAATTTCTCTCCCCAT